>CAUJNA010003215.1:697251-719567 GCA_963377175.1 Effrenium voratum
GACACGTTGCGGCAGTGGCCATGTGGATTTCCCCCACATAAGACCAGTTGGCGCTGGCACATGTTCCGGTACTCCTGCACATAACACAAGGAATTACAAGGGGATGTGTGTTTGTGCCTCTGCTGCTCCCTCGCTGCTCCAGGTGATCATGCTGCTATCCAACACGAAGTTGCCATAATGCGAATTCGCACCTTTGACATGATGAAAAGGTATTGAAGGAAGGCTGGAGGAAGGTTGGAGGAAGTACATAAAATGTGCCGCATTACTGTCAGGTGTCAAACTCCCTTAGACAAAGACGCAAGCTGACTGGAAGACCTCGATTCTGGTTCGCCCATGTCCACTTCTACAGTTGTCTGAAGCAGGGTATCTCTCCAGCAATTCCGATGTTCTTGCCCAGTCCGTATAGGAAATAAAACCAAGACTTGATGTGCGGGCCGTGTTGATGCACCCGCTTTCCCAAGTGCAGCTAAGATTCCAATCGCATCCATGGCGGTCATGGCGAAAATGGTGTAGCCTTACACCACAGATCCCGACGACCAGTATAGCAGGGAAACTCTTCGAAGGCTGAGGCCTCATGAAGTGAAAGAGGATCCCCCCCCCTAGCCCCGATCGAAGGTCCATGATAAAAGTGCGCATGTACTGCTCAGATACGCAGGTACCGGAGTACCCGCTGGTGCCAGGTGGACTCATTGAGTCATTGGGCACCTATGGGTCCTGGTGGTCAGCCCAATCATACCAGTCTCACTGACAAAGAAAGCCTGGCAACAGCTGGACGACGGTTGGCAGCTTGAGGGCCTTGCTGCTTTGCATCAAACTTCAGCTCTGTGCTTGACAAACCCAAGATGCGTGCCGAGCTGTAGCCCAACGAGAAATCCCCTGTTCCATGAACTCACCTAGTTGCCCAGTGATGGCGGGAAATCGGTGCTTGTTTCTTGGCTCATGCTTTGGGAACGTGAGCAACACTGGGAACAGGGCCTCGCCACGGAAAAACGAACACGGGCTACATGGTGTATGTCATGTTATGAAGAAAGTTCCTCCCGAGACGCGACCTTTTTCCGTACACAGTTTCCATAGAATGCTGAGATGGGTGCAAAAACTAGATACTTTGGGCCCACTTTGAAAGGAGCGCGGTGAATCGATTCATCTCAACAACTGGGGTGCCAGGACACATCTTTTGGCAAACCCATGCGGTCTGCGGTCTCTGGCAAGCAGCAAATCACCGCCGCTATGAGGAGCCCGGTGGCCATGCCGTGCAGGATTGCAGCCCAGGTGCGGTAGGTTGGCTTGTGGGATTTGCCTTACATGCGCTGCACCTGGGGCCTCATTTACGGGAAAATCAAAGGCGAAACCCGAACTTCCGAGAGATTCTGCTGCAAGGAAAGCCGTCAACCCTTAGACACCATAAAAGATTGTCACAAGGGTTTAGATTCAACACCCTGTGCAACGAATCACAAGCCAAGGTTGCACAGAAGGCGCTGCTTTCATGTAACCGTTTCACTGTGATGGTTGCAAAGGAGGAAGCAGATACATGCTCATGGCAAACATCACTTCAAACCCACTCCCAAACCAGTGAGGCTCACAAACAACAAATCAGCGAGGCATATAAGCGCAGAGTAGTCTTGTCTTGTCCAATCGATTTTACCCTGCAGCCTGTCCTTTGAGCCTGCTCCATGTCCCAAACCATCTCTTGGCGTGGGGCTGCCCAAGTAGTAATACAGCAGGAAGGCGCTGGAGAACAGGAAGATGATGTTCAAGCCATACCTTAGCTCACGCCTGCCAATATCTGTGGGGTTGCTCGAGTCTCTAAAGGGGAAACCCACGCAAAGGGACCGCCAAAATCTGGGCACCAACAGTTGGACTCCAGGGCAAACCCAATGGGAAGCTACTTTAGCTTCTCGTGGGAAGCGGAAGGGAAGCCACACGACAAAAGCAAGACCAACTGGTTCCCTACTACTTGCTTCCTGAGTGGGCTGGCCAAAACAAGTCAGAACTTGTTATTTACCGCCAAAATGGTCTTTCCAAAAAGTTTAAAGTCCATGAACTCAGGAAGCGAGACTATAGTGTTAGGTGACTGCGCGTTTCAAGTAACTTAGCAACATCCGTTATGACTCAGGTATGGTTCAACAGCACGAGTGCGTGTGTGTGTGTAAACATGTTGCCCGCGCTCAACCCGCTAGTTGTATGTCCAAAGCCGCGTTTGCCACACGTCTTCAATTTACAATCGATTGCAGTGACGCTTGCACGCTTCTGCCACCTCCGCCAAAAGGATATAACTTATAACATAAAAGTTCGTATTATCCACAAGGCCATGACGATTCTTCACGGTTGAAGCTCAAGCTGCAATTTGCAAACATCCCGTCAGCTGTCTGGGGTTCATGGTGCCAAGAAACCTCCAAGAAGCGTGTGGGTGCAAATCTGAGCAGTACACATACGCCTGTCATCGCATGATTCACGCATCTGACATGTAGTGCAAACTCACTACAGTAGCATGTGAAATGGAGACTTTCGTGCGTCACAACAAAGTGTGACATGGGTGTGTCTTTATAAGGACCCCCCCCCCGCCAAAAAAGAAAGTGGTTTCCTTTTGGTGTCCCTTCAAAATCAACCAAAAAGGGGTACCATCAAAAAAAGACAGACCCACATGTTGTGTTGATGCATGTCTCTTGCAAGGATTCGGCCCTGTCCCAATTGTGTGGTGTGTGAACTCGAAGGAAAGTCTTCAAAGACTTGCAAAACCCCCAATACGGAGGGCTGCAGAACAACATTTGCTGGGTGAAGTAAATGGGGAACCAATCATGTGGCCCCCGCCCTTTGCCTGCTCTAGTGCTCTGGTGATGCTTTCAACCAAGAAGTCAGCCAACCACTGCACTTTCGGCACCTAGAGGCCCCTAGTCAGATATAAAGGCCCCTTTTCAGGTAATTAGTGGCGTCGAATCTTCGTCGGTTTCCCCACCTAACTTCAAGATGCTCTGCTGCCGAGTAGCGTCAGAATCACTGCCATGCCCAAGATGTAGGCGCGATTGAAGGCCTATGACATGGGTCACCGGCAAGCGCATGTTGTCATCCAACAAACGGCCTGCGCCCCCCCTGGCGCTCCGCAGAATTCCCCGCCCCCTGGGCCGTCGGCGATGCAAGGGCCGGGGTAGATCGTGAAGATCATCGGCGCACACCAGTCAGAGGCGGCCTGACTTCCGATGAGTCGGATGGGGTGCCAAGAAGCAGGCGCTCGTCGTTTCATGAAAAGGGGACTGTGTAAACTTATCCAGTAGGGGTATCCTTTCTACAGGGTCTGTGCTCAAGACTAGCTATGCATACGCTGGATCGCTGTCAATCAGCATAGCACAGTCGAGCTACCATGCTCTTCCCTCAAGCATTGACACCCGCTCAGTTGCGAAGGAACCTGGGGTTAGTGCATACACTCTTCTTGGCTTGAAACAGCACAAAGACACCAAAACACCAGAGGGTCTGGCGCTTCACACGGGATCGGTATAGATTATCCAGTTTGCTCAATCGTGTCCTCTCAAGGTGTGTTCACCATTCAGATATTCGGAGCGAGGTGATTGCTTGTAAGCAACAGGCAACCCAAAGGCAGACATCACAATATATTTCCTGATCGGTCCCAAAGTCCCTGCATCCTTGCAACCACCCCCTACGTCCAAGCACCTTGTCAACTAGGGGAACGTTGAACACGATAATGGGAAGATAAACAATATAACAAAGAAGAAAAGACTTAGGCCGTAACTTTCCGTCAGGGTCTGACTTGCACCAATATAACAGTGCCCTGTCCCATGTTCAGACACAGCACAAGCTGCTCCAATCTGAACCTCACCTTTGCAAGTTCTGTACACAATGTCTGTCTGCATTGCTCAAGAACAACATATCTGCCTGGCAAATGGTTTCCCTCATTGTCCCCATCCAGCCCACCTCCTGCAGCGGTGTGCCATCCTGCATTTCCTGGGGGCGAACGGCTTCCAAACAAAAACACAGGCACGGGCCGCACTGCGTCGGGCGATTTGCGGCCATGCGATTGGGACGCATGCCACTTCGATTTTCGCGGACCGTAGGATGACCGTTCAAACTACGGCTAATACACCCAGCCTAGTACATGGCAATTGCTCACTCTGGCAAGCTAAGGCATGTCTCCAAAGTAAGGCGTCATAATACCACCTTGATGATCACATCAATATGTAGTCTGATCCAAGTTAGCCTCGAACAATATCGGGCTGCATCGCTGTGTGTTCGCCAACATAATTGGCACCTCCAATTTACGACCGTATGTAACAAACACCTAGACTAAGTACGTAATGAACCGACAACACAAGCTCAAAAAGAGCTGAGGCACATTGACATGAGAAACACTGCATGTCGTAGAGATGTAGCTGCAAGCAAGCTAATTCGAGCAGACTCGATCTGCCAAGATTCCGCGCAACGATTGGGCTGCTTATCCTTGAAGATGCCGCAGAACAGCCTCAGGACGCTTGCCAAACGGCGTAAGGACCGCCCAAGGCTTCGAGCATGCAGCTGGGAACGCCCTCCCGTCAATGTTAGATTCATGCGGAGGACAGTTCTGTCAGCGGGCGTTCCTCTGAAATGCATCAAGTCCCCACAAAAACGGGAGCCACCCCCAATTGGTCTGAAAGGGGCTCTCAATCCAACTTGGACATTTTGCATGAACTCCAAGGGAGTCAACTTGCGTATGGACGTCTTGAAACACGAGAAAACTCAGGGCCCACACATCTTTCAACCAGCAACAAGCCCCATGTTTTTGTGCATGCTGAGGCTGCTGAGGAGCTTGGAGCTGGCCGGAATTGTGACCACTGTTAAGGTGGTCTCCATGCGCATCACAGTCTTGAAGCCCAAGGTCTTGAAGGTGACCTCTGGTTTGTCGGCTAAAAGCTGCTTACCTTCGTGGGATGGAGGTCTTGGCGGCACCCTTCTTTGTTGTTGCCTACATATCATCGCCACCACTGTCGCCGTTTTGCCGGGATTGGCGAGGCGATATTGGCAGGCATTGCGATGTGTGTTTCTTGTTCTGTGTGTTCACGTAAGATGATGCTGTAGCTGTTGACGTGTTGCGTTCGTAGTGTTTGGGTGGTGTTGAGGCTTGGTACTTGTGCTGTCAACAAGACGGAAAGCAACATCAAAACATCTCAGCGAGTGATCGGGCAGTCTCAAGCTGCACCCTGAACATGGTACATGCAACTGTCTTTATCTACGACGTGTATCTAGAAGTGTGCACGTGCATGTGCCTACAGGCCAAAATCACACGTTCAAGCCCTTTCCATTGAGGAAGCGCCCAGGGTTCGCCGTGCAGCAATGATCGGCATCAAAAAACGGCATGCAATGATTCCAGCCTCTACAAGCCCGCTGCGCAAGGGAGATGCATTGGATTACTAGCAAGCGACTGTCGCAAACAGCTTGCGAAGCAACGATCCTCCCGTGTGTCGCTTACATAGGTAAAGGTTCTCGTCCTTCAGCGGGGATGACCACCTAACGGGGGGAAACGCTGTGAATCCAGACATGAATGACAGAGGCATGGCCAAGCTCAATGCAGCTCACATCCTAGTCTTACTAAACACCCAAGGCAGCATGCCCTGCAGTCTCAGAGCACGAATAGCTTTATCCGCTTTCCCAACTATGGCGTCGCTGAGAAAGATGTTTGATCAAGCTAAGTGGATGCCATGGGCACTTGCTTGGCAAGTTGCTTGATGCCACTTGTTGAAGCAGGAGATGGTGATGAGGACAAAAGAAAGCACGCACATGAGGCTGTAGAGGCCCACGATTTTCTTGCCCATCCTCAGGGATATAGCCAACTGTGTGAAGCAATGTTTTGTTTGAAGTTTAAACAAGCACTCCGGAAAAAAGGACATGGACAGACCTTTGCTCCACCTCTTTACAATCGATAGAGTATTTACGTATCCGAAACGGATTACAATGAAGAACAGGAAGCGTGCTGCGGAATTCTGCAGGGCTGGGGCAAGTGACAGTCACAGCGATACGGTCAAGCCAACCCCAGCTCTCGCCTGAAAACGTGAAAGTTCGCAAGCCGCGGAGGCGGCAAGAGGAGACCTGAAATAGAACGACACAATATAGGCTGAGCCAAAATCCGCCGGGTCGAGCGCGCAAGCCTTGCCCCGTCACTTCAAACCAGCAGATTTCTCCGCAGGCAAAGTTCTCACTTTGCCATTGCATCCAGCACCATGCCCAGACAATCCATGTAGGTATTAGAAACCAACGTTTGACCCATTTGGGGGGGGGGGGTTAAATGTGAGTATATAGTACCTACATGTCTGGGACTAGTCATCCATAGTCGAAAACGCGCAAAAACGCGTCACAAAGACAAAGTACAACAGCGCAAGTGGATTATGCATGAAGGTGAACTGGCTACGTGCATGGAGGAAAGTGGATCGCGTCCCGCGTCCGATAACATCCACGTGTCTGATGGTCGACAAGCTGTCAGGAAGGAGTCAGTGCGCAAAGCCTATGGCCCAGCAAAACGGTCATTCAGGCTTGACCAGTTCATAGTATAGGTGGCCGACTAATCATGGCGTTGACTGCTTGCAGTGCTGACTAGAGGGGGCGCAGGGTTTTGCTTAGGCATTTTGGCAGGCCTCAGCATCGCACAACTCATCACCCTCAAATCGGCGGACAGGCATGTGGTGTGCCAATCATTGAATAAGAAATGGTCTCTCCGGATCCATTGCTTTCTTCCAGAGAGGAGTCCAAATCTTTCCTGGGGAGCAGTTGCAGCAAACAAGCGCAAGGAAGTGTCGCAAGCAACATCCGATAGCTTCCTAAATTGGTTGAGGGCACCTTGCTCAACACTCCAAGCAGCCTCAATGTAAATGTGAGCACTCTGCCATCTTGCTTCCTAATGGTCCATTCACAAAGTGCCTCCTCCAATGCGTTCAACACGAGACTAGTCTTGTCCATCGTTGATGCTACACGGTTCGGCCGGCGCCAATGTAGCAGAACCCTCCCGCCTTGCTGCACGCCATGCCCCGTCGGGAGCGAACCGCGCAGCTGCGAGCCAAGGGAACAGTGCGACCGGCCTCGTGCAGGAAAGCAGGGGGAATTGTTGCAGACTATGTGAAATACTTTAAGCCAGTAAAAGCATCTTTGCTTGAGCTGCTTGAGCTCAATGCACTGCTCAATCGTAAGGCGGGTCCCCTTGCCATGTCTCGACTCCGCCAACTTTGGCATGTCCCGTGTCTCAGGCTTGACCAGGCCCAAGGTCATGCGCTGGGGGCCTTGCCATTCAGCGACAAGTTTTTTTTGTCGTCAGCTGACTTGACTCAAATGGTTTTCCGCCCCAGCTTCGTAAGACTACACCCCCGGGCCCCTCCACAGCTCGACAGTCGCAGCAGGTGGCACTCGCAAACAAATGATGGACTGGCAATTGATGGTCGGGGTTTGAGAACAACAGCCCACTAAAGAGGCTTCACTGAATGGCATTGGCAGAAACATATCCAGACTCTCGGTCGTAGTCGTGGAAATATATGCGAAGCCAAGGCTTGAAGGGGCGAAGTTCAACGAGTCCTCACCGGAGCGGCCGCCACTTTTTTTTCCACGGCCCTTTTAGGGTCGAGTCCATTGAAAAGAGCAACCCCCTCAAACACGAATTATTGCCCCAAGTTGGCTTTACGCGTACTGCTCCTGGAAAAAGGTTTGCTTTTGCGCTGAGCTCTTTCACAAGCAACGACAATGTGTTTCTGAAACCACAAGCCCAGGGGGCGACGGCATGGCGAACAGCCTTGGATTCATGAATGGGGCTGCAAGCGAGCACCACCTTCACGACAAGTGCTCAGGTTGAGAGATGTCCGCAGACTCTTGAACTTGAACTATGACTCTCGGCATACGCCTCACATCCGATGTTTTGTCCTACTGCTGCCACATGCATGTACACACTTGAACAGTTGAACGTTGCAGCCAAACATAGCGGATCGGTTCAACTTACAACAATACAAACGACCCCAAAGTTTGACACCGAACAAATACTAAGCAGCCATATAGCCAATGACACATGCACACAACCGCTCACCTTGTTGTTGGCCGACCCACACTGCTTTTTGCACTTGGAACAACACGCAGGGTTCGAATGTCCGAACCACCAATCGAATACAAAGCTGACCGTACATCCTTGCATATATAGCCCCATTTGCACCGGATTCCGCTCGCATTGCAGCCCCTAGCTGCGGCTCTGGATGAAAAACAGCCTTTGGGCGGCAGAATCGAGCGAATGGATTTTCAAGCAGTTCAGTTCGGCAAACCCGTTGATTCCCATTGGTTTGCTAGCTTGAGACAAAATGGCGGTAAGTGTGAGTCACTCACCACTGGTCACAGCCTCCTGCGGTGTGTCTTGTTTGATCTCTCTTTTTGCTCGCTGGGGCAAAGAAACCTCCAATACCGACAAACATGACGTAGCCACTGTCTTTGCTCGCCCTCAGTGCTGCGCGTTCTGCCCGGGCGTGAGACCAAGCATCTGCGAGACCCCACTCAAGAGAAATGTTCAAGGATGGCAAAAGAGTGGCAAAACAACCTACCGATCGTTTTCCGCAGGATTTGCCGGCTGACAGTTTGTCGCGTCGCCCAGCTTGTTTGCACATGGACCGGACTTCTATACCCATCCGTCAAAACCAGCAACATCAAGCAAACCCTGGTTGCCGCAAAGTCATACAAACAAACTCCAACCAAAAAGCCACGTCTGCCAATCTAATTTCATACAAACTAAATGTCGTGCGCGTGTGCCGCAAAAAAAATGTGAGGTCCTGCGCTTGCAGTTCTGTGTCCCCCCCACCGAACTCAGAGAGTTGGCCGCGGCCCGCAAGCGGACCGCCACTCGCCAGCCAAGTCCTCTCGCGCGAAGCTTATACTTCAAGGTGATTGGTAAGCTTGGTTATACCCCACTCACCATGGTTGCAAGTCTCAAAAGTGGGTTGTAGGGCTGACTAACAACTTAAGTAGGTGCTTACAGAATCAAAGGAAGTTTAGCAGGGACGTCTGTGTTACGGACACAGACAGAAAAAGTAGCTCTGTGCAAAGATAAGAGGAATGAGAAGAATGAATGCACGCATGCGAACAATACGCGTTGGCGTGAGGCACCGAAATAGAAATCGGGAAAAATCGGCAACCTTCTGTGGGTTTGGCTGAAAGCTACCTCGGTCGCGACGCCCGTCGACACGGGCTCGGAACAGATGCGGACCCGGCGCCATTGGCACAGACGCACGCTTCTTTCGCGACATCAGTTTGTGTGACAGGCGCAGCGCTTCGGCAACCTGAGGTACAGTGACAGATCGCGTGGCAGGCACAGCACTTTGTTGGATTGGTGTGATGTCGTGACAGGCGCAACACTTTGGCAGCCTGAGCAGACTCTGCCGCGAATGCGTGACAAAATCGGCAGTTTGGCAAAGGCTGGCACGGACGGGTCACAAATCCCACTGGCACTGACGTGCGCGAACTCTTTGGGTTTCTTTGAGATGTGAATGTGCCACACTTCAGCACAGGTCCTCTCAAAATACGAGACTCTCCCTTGTGGCCAGCGGTCCCATGCAAAGGTAAGCCAGTCCCCCTAGCTTCTTCCAGGAATGTAAAGTCAACCAGGCGACACCCAACTCGGATGGCACACGATACTGCGAAACACCTGCCTGGCTCACGTGCTTGCCTGGCAGGCCCCACACGCAGGAAAAATGGAGCAATATCTTGATCGACTGCCTGTGTCTCGAAATGCAACGTATGTCATATGGAATGCCACCGCCAGATGTTTGCCATGTGAAGACATACCCACTCCGAGCAAGGAGCCGTAGCCCCTTTTTGCAATTGCTAGCTTTTGGCTCTTGCCAGCCCATGAGCCGAAGACCCGAAGGCTTGCAAAGTGCCCAAGCAACTTCTCAAAAAAGCAGCCTGGCAGATGGATGGGTGACCAGGACACACAAAGATTGGCATCCTACACAAGCTGGTCACGGCAAGTGAAGGACGTGGCCAAGTACAACAGACAAGCAAGCAAACAATCAAACAGGCCAACAAGACCTCAACGACCAATCATAAAAAAATGGACAGAGAAGGACACAAACAGCGACAAAGGAACAAACAGGGACACCAACAACCACACAAACAAAGACACAGACAAAGACACTGGCAAATGCCGGTCGGCAAAAAGAGAGGGAGAATGAACAAGAGTAAGAAAGAGAGAGACAGAGAGAGAGAGAGAGAGAGTGACACAAACAAGTAATGTAACAAGCACAACCACACACCCACAAACAAACTGCCAAGAAGCCACTAATCCATGTGTGCAAGCAAAATAACAAACACTCATGTCTACACCGATGCTGAGTCCAACTGAAGTCTGCCCTGCTCGACCTACAGTTCAGATTGAGAAAATGCCCCGCATGAACAACATGCCCTACCCTTCGCAGCAGCGCCAAGGATTGGCAATTCCAGCGAAATCCGGATCAAATCCGGATCAAACTCCTGCCACCTTCCTTTCCAACTAAGAACCAGGCCAACGCACTTGGGGTGACTCATGGCTCCTGTTCAAGGGTTTTCCGGCATGCTGGGGCTGCTAAATGAACCTCTAGCCGCAGATTTTTGCCATCTCTCTCCACGGATGCTCTGAGGACTCCTTGCTGTCAAAGCATGCAAACACGAAACCATGAACCGAAATTCGCATGACTACTGGCATACACTCAATGACTCAAGGAACCTCGCCAAGGGCCCTGATTGAAACTTGGCAGATTTGGCCTGAGAGCTTTGTATACAGAATCAGCAACACGGATCACCGTCACTCATGTGGGTAAAACAATAGTTAAAAAGCGCGAGCCACGAACCAACACAACAATGGTGAGAATGGCGATCTCCTTGGTCACATCCTGCTATCTGATCAATGAGAACGGGAAGTGGCAATCGATTTCCAAACCACTGCTGAAGGTCTTTGTTTTGGCCGAGTGTATCGGTGCATCCGCACTTGGCATCAGCGTCACGCTCACGGCCTTGGGCGAGAAGCATATGCATCTCATGATTTGCCGACGGCCAAGTAAACTGGGCTGCCAAAACTGGTCCCTGCTAAAATAATAACTGTTGGTGCGTTAAATGGAAACCCAACCAGTAAACCAATTAAAAACCTAAATACAAATACGGAACCGGACGGCTGGGAACCGCCAAGTAAATCATACAGCTTATTCCGGGTTTCTGAACCTCCAAACAAGCTGCAGCATTGTCCCTGGTGCAGTCCGCAAGCAGCGAATATCTCTTTGGCCTCATTGCAACAGCTAACTTGTGAAGTGTGATCCCAGGCTTTGCAAGGGATCAACAACCCTCTTAGACCTTCCCAAAGGGTCCATGATCACGGGACCACATATCGCCTCTTGTACAAGGCAAGTCAAGTCACATTCGAGGCCCATCCGATTTGAAAGGCGACCCACTCTCATAAAAGAAGGCATTCCACCAGCAACGCCCACATACCCGCTTTACCTCCGAGAAGATCCGAGGCGACCCGAGGTAGACTTGGTTGCTGTTGACCTCTCTGCAAAAAGTTTAACTTTTTGTGGGTGCTATGGAAAACCCTTGATTTCCCAAGTCGAGTCTAAAGTAGAGAAGGGTCAGCTCCGAAGCTACCCGGAACCCCCGGAAAGATGCGCCCTGGCTGCATTGATCCCTGCCCGTGCCTAGCGAGAGTCACTCCGACGCGAGTACCTCAGCCCACAGCTTTCCAAATGACCCGGCAAAATTTCACGAACCCCGTACAGTCACAGCAAAAAGAACATATGCTCCTTTTTCAATCACAAACCAACAGCTGAAGTTAAATATCTGTCATGAACCTGTGCCAGAACCTTTTTTGGCACACAGCCACGCTGCATTTCTCACACACACCGAGCTGAATCACATCCGGGGTCCCGGCGATCTGCGCCTCACGCCAAAGCCGGAGGTATTTCGGGGGAGCGAGCGAGGCATGATCCAAACCGAGACTCGCCTCCCTTTTTGGGGGGCTTTTGGGCAAAGGTTCCACTGAACTGAGAAGCCTCCAAAAGTGGAAAAGCAGAAACAACAACATGGTTCCAAAGACTAAACTGGCGCACCTCTTGGGACTGGGAGATCGCCTTCGGGGCGTCGGGGAGCGACGCCTGGCAGCGTCGGAGCGAGCCCGGAGTCGGATCTATTCGGATCGATGCGAGGGGGACAAAAGTGCGTGGCCCAAAACCAAGGGAAAAATAAAGGCATGTTCATTTCTGGGGCTGGTTTGAACTGGGCTGTCCGAATTCTGATGCCCAAAAGGGTGTTTAATCACAATACGGAGTCCCCCAACCAGTAAACCCAAGCCTAAAGATCCAAGGAACCGGATTGGGAATTGCATCAGCCCGACTCCTATCCCCGTCTTGAGCGTGAACAGCAATCCTCTCTCCGGTTGGCTCCTCACCTGGGCGGCGTCCGGCTTTTGCGGCTGTCCTTGGACCTGAGAGCCGCAGAACGTCAGGAAGTTGCGTCCGCTTTCGTTCGCTCATAGACTTCAGGCCCACGTTTCACGGATGATCCGAGAACCCCGCCTGCTGCGGCTCCGCCCGCGCCGGCCTCCAAGGCTTCTGTTGCTTCAGCATATCCAGCGGCTTGACATGGACCAAGCGATGCTGGCAGTTGGGGATGTTCAGAAAGGAGAATGCCTCTTGGCTTCTGGTGTGACCACGGTTTGTTCAGACTGAGCTTGGTTCCTGCTTTGAGTTAACCTGGGTGTCTCCAGGCACGGTTCTTCCCGCAGATGGCATAAGCTTCCCGATTCCAAGAAATCAAGATCAACCTGCGACGACAACTAGGACCCAAAACGAATCAACAGGCAACCAGTCAGCTTCGAAACTGTCAGAACATGTTAGACTGATAGCGAAGCTGAAGTACTGTATGCAAGGGATTCTGCAGCGATCGCTGCCTCCTCCGCCGCTGCCACCACCTCGAGGCCCGTCATCATCAACCTTGATGACATTGACCTTGCGTAGGGCGTATGGGGCTTGCATGTGACCCACAAAGCAGAGACGTGAACATATTCCAAGGACCTCACCAAAGTGCCATGTGGTTTTACAATGCTTCACACACATTTGAGCTTTGTTTTATATTATCCTATATGTCTGACTCTCAACCTTCCGCGAACCCTTCCGCCAAGCTTCCGCAGCGTGCGCCGTTGCGTCCGCGGACATGTTTTTGTTAAGCCCGTGGGCATGTGCTTCTTACCTTTGCTCCCGCAGCCACAGTGCGGTTGATTTTGCGCTTCTGTTGTTTCAATGGTCGCTTTTACACGTAAACCTTCCGCAAAGCTTCCGCGAGGCACAACCTTGTCGCACGCGCATGTTGCAAGAATGATGTCCGTGGCGTGCCAAAAAACAAAGCGAGTTTGTCTTCAACCAATGGTGCCCAATGGTAGGTGGCGATCTGAATGGGAGCCCTTGAAAACACACCTGATGCTTATTGTGGTTATTTGCATTGGATGACACCGCTGGCACCGCACTGGATAACACACACACAAACAAGCAGAGAAATCTGTCAAAATCCATTGTCGTGGGTTCGTGCGTCGTGGGCCTGAGGAGGTGACACTACAACACCCGGAGACAACAATGGTCTCAAGGGATCAATCTTGGCTGTCAGGGCCACCGGGTTCCGCTGCATTTGCTGCAACAAGTTAGGCGGACAACACCAGCAACCAAGCAACACAAGACCCAGTGAGAGCCACTTGAAAACAGCATGGGCAAACCCATGCTTCATACCCATGCTCGCACCTGGAAAACTTCTACAACGCTGGTTTGCAAGGCCTCGTCAGATTCCCCTCGCCTCTTTTCGCCATATATAGGTCAAAGAGACCCTTCAACAAACATGCATCATGCACTTCGGGTCAGCGATCCACAGCCTACGTCCTTCACAGACCGCTCAGCTCGCCACTGCCAAGCGAGAGTGCCTGCCACTCTTTGGCTCTTCCACGTCGAACATGATCTGCGGCCAGAAGCTGAAAGGACCCACAGCCGTCGGGAAAAATATTCACTGTGCACAAAGGACCTCTGACAAAAGTACAAGCGGGTTTTGCAATGGCTCTGGTGTCGCTTTGCAATGAGGCAGGGGGGACAGAAAACTAACTACGGTTGCCCGCCCAATTACAAGGTCCGGGACAGGTGGGCATTGCAGACTTATCTCCTCTGAATGCGACCATGCAAGCAAGTGCCTTTTAGGGACTCTACGCTACCTGTATCAAGGAAGGTGACAATGTCGCATGTCTTGAAACTGCATGTCGCAGCTCAGGCAGCTTCTTGTTTGAGACCAATGCAGCATGAAACGCCACCAATTGCAACACCATGCACACCAGGTCACCTTCGGCACATCAGGCATCAATGCATCAATGCATCAAGGCATGAAGGCATGAAGGCATGAAGATGCATGAAGGCATGAAGGCATGAAGGCATGAAGGCATGAAGGCATCAAGGTAGAGTGTTCTGATCATCCCCCCATATTTAAAACAAAAAAAACTTGATTAAACATTTTCAACAGACTGGCTCTGAGCTGCGTTGGTAACCCTGATGAAAGCACGGTCACTGTAAATCTCAACATCATGTAATGCAAAAACTATTAACATGGCGACCCACGGTATTCCATGGAGTTCCAATGGACGCCCTGCAACGCATTTGCAGACAGCTGCTGAGAGGATAGAGCGCAGTAGGCGCCGGAGAAAAAACAAAAAACAGATTTGTTTTAACTCCGGCAACATCTAGCAGCTGTGCCATGGTCCACACTGTGTCATGCCCTCCCGACTGGAACCTTTGACCGCAAGCATCATTGAGTGTATAAGCTCAAGCGCTTAAGGCGTTGATGGCTATGCAATGCCTCACAGCACTCACGCCTCACATGGCACCAACTCTCAGCTTCCTTCCAATTGGCTTGGAGCCGAATCGGCGGTTTGGAAATCCGTATCCAAACCACCTGGCTCCAAACCGATGGGGAGGCCGAAACCCTAGGTGTTGTTGAAAAATCCACGCTGGTAGATGGAAGAAGGCCAATCTGAACCAGTGGAACCCATCTATTTCTAACCCAACTGACCCCAAAAGGACAAATATGGCTGAAACTCTAACCGCCCACTTCGGCTTTCCAACCCGCTTTGCCCTCTCGCCGCGCGCCCGTGTGCCGTTCTTCAGCCCGAAGAGCTTCGCTTGGCTCCGGAGCTTGGAGTCCTGCGCAACCGGCCGTGGGAAAAAAAGGAAGGACCCTGGCAACTGGTAAAACCCAAAAAAACTGGTCTTCGAATCAACAACATGTCTTTCATCCACATATTTGAAGCCTCATTGTTCCTGTTCGTGTTGAAAAAGGTTGGGATCAAGAGGCACACAGGCCTTGGAACACAACTTGCCTGTGCGCCTGTTAGTTGGTCGGAACCTAAGCATCCTTAGGCCTTTCAGGACCTGCCACCCAGTAGGAAAGGAGGCAGCCCCCCAGAAATGTCCTTCTTCAGGGGGTCCCGTGCCAGAGTCAGGGCTTGCGAGCCATTTCCCTTTTTGGAACCTCCAATTCGATGGACGCCAACAACAAATTAATCAACTTATCACCCGGGGAAATCCAGTGGCTTTTGAGAGCCGAAAGTTTGGCGCGGTCGAATGTCACCGTCCTTGATGCTGTCTGCATACAGGAATAGGTCTGCGCCTCAAGTGTCCGACCCTATCAAACATGGGGCCTCCGCACACGACACATGTCTGTTTTTGTCTGGCGGTGCCGACGAAAACATCGACTCGACGAATTGTGCATCAGGTTGATAGGTTTGTCATGGAATGCCAGGAGTATGTTGTCTCTCCTCGGAACTCGACTCGTCATGGCCATGGTCCTGAGGGACAAGGCCTTCAACGGGTTGACCATGCGTCGATCTGGGTTGGTATCCGTGGCTGGAAGGAACATGAGAGGATTCACCTTCTGATGGTTTCCATGGCCAAGATTCTGCTTGGCGCCCAAAATCTGGGCGGTCCGTTTTCTGATCCCCTAAAGGTGACTAACTTTTAGTGGGTTAAATTCGGAGTCCCCCAAGCACTAAACTAACTAAAAAGCCAAAAGGCGAAAGAACCGGATGGCTGGGAGCCACCAGACGAGGCGTTTGCGGGATCTCGGATTGCCCCGGCCTTTGCCCGACTCGCGGCCATCCTCCGTGACGAAGCCGTAGCCCTCAGCGTTCCTGGCAAGGCAGCCTTCAGCCTAAGGCAATCAATGCTTGATCAACATCCAGTGGATGGACGAACTCAGTTCCACCTCAGAAAACCCGGGTTTCCGATGATTCCCGTGTAGAAACCAACAAACCATGGTATCCCATGGTTTCAAAGTGGTGCAGGGTTCTGTCCATCCACAGTATTACTTCGCAAAGCAAAAAGAATTGCCTAGACTGGACCATTCCTGAAACTCCCTGCGGAATTCCGCTTGGGCAGCGCAATTGCCGCAGCCTCGAGCCCAGGCAATGATTATTTTGCAAACACTGAGATTTATTCTGTCCTGATTTATGCACGTCATGGACCAAGCTGCTGACGCAGATGGATGCGGAGATGCGAAGAAATGGCGAAGGACACAATGAATTTCTCCCGATCACCGACACCGAAGTCCGACCATGTTTATGCAAATTGTTTGGCACTTGCCATACTGGAGCCCTCATGAGGCGAAGAACCACTGGGCCCTTCAAGCCACAGAGCCGGCAACGCCAAATCATCGGCCAACTGCGTGCGAAGTTGCTTTGATCCGTTTGCCACGTGCATTGCTTATTCAAATTTGCTGAAGGTGCTGATGTTGGTTTTGAATGAAAAGCAAACATAGCGTTCAACTGCCTACTGCAATGATTGATGACCTCTCTTGGGGTGACATGGACTAGGTGAAGGGATGCAGGTCGCGGATTTTCCGTGCAAGCAATACGAGTAGGTCGAAATCATCTGCGCATAGACCACGAGTGCAAGAGCGTGACAACAAAATCGGGCACATTCTCAGCTTTCAGTCCAGCATAAGCACGAGCATGGGCTGCAACAATGAAAGCACACACCCACAAAGGAAACACACGCACACACACACACACAAGCAACCGTGGTACTGAGACTCTAGACCAACGTCAGCCTTTCCCCAGCATTGTTTCTTTGACAGGTCAATCCAGTGAGCTAGAGTGTGTATATATATATATATGCCTATGCTCCACTTCTCAAACGGAATGTTTCTTTGATGTCTGCCAAATGGGCTTCCAGCAACGCCATGCTCAGTATAACGAACGGAACCTCGGACGAGTCTGGCGAATGTCTTGTGCCCCTTTCCCATTCGACTCCCCCGACTGATGGCTTGGAGCTTTGCACGGCTAAGCGGGGCGGCTCGCATCCTTGATGCATCCTTGCCCGTCGGCCACTCCATGCGAAACGATCATTTTCTCTGGCACTTCCAGCTTGACACTGGACCTTCAATGAATTGCGAGGCCACAATCTGGCCACATGACTCCCAAGGAGCCACAACTAGAAAGCAGGACTCGGGTTCAAGCAGCACATCAGCAGATATCCAACAAAGGCAATCAGATCGAATGCCAGGCTTACCTGTGTTTGGGGAGGGCTTGACGAAATGGTCGCCCTCTTTGGGTCTGAGCCCGCTGCAAGGACAATTCCTGAAAAGGCCCAAAGCCTAGTTTTTGGCAACCCCCATGTCTTGCATATAACAGATCTAACACGGGTTCCTTCTGTTGACCCCAAAGCACGCGGCTAGGCAAAGTGCCCTCAAAGTGCATTGGCAATTGGGCATCTTTGCTTTGTGACACACGCCTAGTTGCCATGGCAAATCGGCCAACGAGGGCCCAGGACTGATGGCGACAGGGGCTCACCAGACCGCAGACCTGCGTTCGCAGGCCTGTTCCGTTACCATCCGAAGACCTGTGAAGTCTTTGGCTGACGAAACAGCGTGCCGGGCCTCTTCCCACGAGGTGGCAACGTCCAGCTCGCGACAATGCCAGTCACCCTGGCAGAAGGCGGCGACCAAGCGACTGCCAATAGGCCAATAGGTGTATTGTCAGGTTGGCGTTCACCCTTCGCCCCGCCGCACCAAGTACATCTAAATGAAAGAAGCGGGTGCAACCTAAGAGCATCAACCTAAGCTACTTCCCTTTCACCTTTCAGCAGCAGGAAACACCCCCGGGGAAAACAAAAAACAAAAACGTGGCAGCCCTGGACAAGGAGCTCCGAAATTGGTTGTGCTCCAAATTCTGTTCAGTGCCCAGGAGCAAGCCTCGGTCTCTCCACTTTCTCGATTCAAATTCGCAGGTTTGTGGAAAGCCCAAGTCAGAGAAGTTGCAAGGACACAAGGCATGCCCTTGTTGAACAGCCTGGTCATTGAGAGGCGTGCAAAGTCAATTTATTGATAATCACGTATGCCTCAATTCGTTGGCATTGAGGCCCTACTAAATTGCCATCCGCAAACCGAGCACTGCCAGCCCTGCAGACGTGGCTCCCCCGTCTGAGCCGGCCCTGCCTTTTTGCCATGCTTGGGATGGCACCGCGGGTGTCAGGTGACACCAGTCGAGCTGTGGCCCGACGCAAAGCAGAAGCGTAAGGAGTGTTGCCTGTGTTACGGAGCCGTCTGCTTGGATTTTAAGCCGACCCAAATGATGAAACCCAAACACTGCCCGAGACAGCTGGCATGGTGCAAACCATTTGAGCTACTTGCAGCGTGTTGGCGTTCTCTGAGAGCCGAGAAGTCACGTGGCCTGGAGCGTCCATATGGCAAACACAAAACATCCAAAAACCTCATAATGTGTAACACCCCCAAACTTCAGAGGACAATCGCATCTCCATTGGCCGCAAGGCCAAACCCTCGAAATTCAGCATGGCCCAAGTTCAGTCGTTCAACGGACAGAATATCGAGTGAACTGCGCTTCATTCTGCCTTCCAGGCGCTCGTATGCCGTATGCTGAGCTCTTTAGACCAGTGTTCGTTCGAGGAAACCTGTGTCCAGACGAACAAAAGGGTTAAAAGAAAGAAAAGAGCCTATGGGGGTTGACGAATACTCCTGGCTCCCAAATGACCATGGATGATTTTCTGAGTTCGTGGAACACATCATCCGTTTAGTGGTTCTCCCCAATGGTCATCCCATGTAAAGGACCTCTCGATCATACCAATTTAGGAGAAGCCATGTTCAGTTTGTCGCCTCAGCACGGGCCCATCCTCGCTCGCTTCGCGCCTTCAGCGCTTGCGCCTCCAAAGCCGGCGCGCGGCACCGCTCGCAGCCCAAGCCACGGCAGGCGCAGTCCGAGTCCTCAAGTTGTCGCGACTGTGTCGGACCAATCAGATGGGTTGTAAGGTTTATGGTCTTACAGGCACCAAACCCAATGAACCGACCTTGAAAAAGGGTTGCCGTTTGAGGCCCCTTGGTGCGTTGAGATCGCCAATCCCAACAGTTGGGGATCAACTCTCAACACCAAGGCTGTTGGGAGCTGCCACGGGAGGCAGACCCTACACAGGATTTCTAGAAGAGCTGCACATTGAAAGACCATGCGGAAGGAATATCCGAGGATTTCGATGCCATGCTCGCATCTGGCCGGACGCTGTCTGAATCCAACAGAGTATGTTGGCCCAGAAATCAGGTGGCCTTGGAGAAAAGCCAGCGGGGGGGGAGGGGGGGAGTGCGCGGGGGATGGGGGGAGGGGGTGTGCGGGGTTCGGGGGTTCCCTTTTTCCACAACGGGCACAGGTCCCTCTCTTGGCCCGCGACACGGGCCACCTTCACCAGCTTGGTGCCTGAGCGAACCAACCCCCCCCCCTGCCCCCCCCGTGGTTCCGCCCTGGCGGGGTACCCCATGGCAACAGCTACCCCATAACTTCCATCTTCCCTTCAACCCCGTGGATTTGCTTCAGGGGCATTCCTTGCTTCAGGCGTTGGAATCCACTTCAAAACCCAGTCCTTCAGCTTTCAGTAAGCATGGGCTAACACGAGAGCTAATGATTCATGTCAAGGTCATTATCAAGGTGCTGTACGTCTCATTCCACAAACCAAAATGCCCTTGAAATGAAACCGTGCGCTTCATCTCCGTGCCATCATAGAAGAGCCTTTGATTGTTCCTGTCGTTCACCCACTTTTGAGCCTCACCAAGACAAGCAGATGGTGGGTAATACACGAAAAGGTGAGTGATAGAACGGGAAAAGTGACTAGGGTCTTGTTGTCACTCTGTTGGCTTCCTTGTACTTAAGGCAAGAATCATTCAATTTCGGCGAGACGACTTGTCAAAGAAAGTTGCTACCCTATGACCCGTCCTTCACTAGCAACGGCCGTGTGAAGGCTTGGATAGGGGTAAGGAAAGCCATATCATATCTTGGTACTGCAATGAAATTCTTCATAGAGACCAATGCCTCACACGAACAAGAGCGTCCTGTCTCCAAAAAGGGGGACAGGTCTAAGGGACAGGGCCAAGTGCCACAAGGCGAGGACGGCATGTCCCACCCAACAATCAACAGCACCAGCTTGGCCTGGGGGACAACCCACTGGTCGCTGTTTCTGCAACTGCCATCAAGATGTCCAGAGAGCACGCAACCTTGTCCCAAAGACTGTCCCACTTTCTGGGGAACACTCACTTCATTTTAAGACCAACAAACCTCCAAGTCCGTGCAGAGGGTGTTCCGAGACCCCCAGGGTTATCCTGGAAAAGCCCAAGGCCCCGAGGTTTGTCCTATGAGCGTGACCAATGCCCCCACCCAGAGATGCCACCCTGCGCCTGGCGCCAGCGGCGGCTTGCGGGCGCCTGGCTCCAGGGGTTCAGCCATCGGCCGTGTGTCAGTGTGCATCATACATAATACAAACATGTACGTATGAAATTGCATGCATGTAAATGTATGTATATGTGTGTATGTGTATATGTGTGCAGGTGTGTATATGATGTGTATATGTGTGTATGTGTATATGTGTGCAGGTGTGTATATGATGTGTATTTGTATATGTGTGTATGTGTATATGTGTATATATGATGTGTATATGTGTGTATGTGTATATGTGTGCAGGTGTGTATATGATGTGTATTTGTATATGTGTGTATGTGTATATGTGTATATGTGGGTGTATGTGTGTATGTGTATATGTGTGTATGTGTATATGTGTATATGTGGGTGTATGTGTGTATGTGTACATGTGTGTATGTATGGATGCGTGCATGCATGCATGATGTACGTATGTCTGTCTGTCTGTCTGTTGGTCTGACTGTCCGTCTGGCTGTGTGTCTGCGTGTCTGCGTGTCTGTGCGTCTGCGTGTCTGTGCGTATGTATGCATGTATGTATGTATGCAAAGCAATGTAGTCTAATGTACTGTACTGTACTGTACTGTAATGGAATGCATTGTAATGCACTGGAATGTTTGTGTGTGTGTCTGTGTATGTCTTGTGTTAGAATGTGTTTGTGCGTGCGCACTTGTGTGTGCGCGCGCGCACTTGTGAGTCAATATGTGCTTCATCATAGCTGCTTCGCATGGCTGTTGTGATTAGGTGTCTGTGTCTGTGTGTTGTCCTTGATGAGGTGCTTCCTCTATGCACCTGTCTTTGCGTGTGCGCGCGGGTTGTTGGAGTTGCTGGGCGTTGGCCTCGGTTGTGGCGGTGTTGCCGTTGTTGTTGTTGTTGTTGCTGCTGCTGTTGTTGCTGCTGCTGCTGCTGGTGTTGTTGTTGCTGCTGCTGTTGTTGTTGTTGTGGTTGTGGTTGTGGTTGTGGTTGTGGTTGTGGTTGTGGTTGTGGTTGCGGTTGCGGTTGCTGCTGCTGCTGCTGCTGCTGCCGCTGCTGGTGCTGCTGTTGCTGTTGCTGTTGCTGTGGCTGTGGCTGTTGCTGTTGCTGTTGCTGTTGCTGTTGCTGTTGCTGTTGCTGTGGCTGTGGCTGTGGCTGTGGCTGTGGCTGTGGCTGTGGCTGTGGCTGTGGCTGTGGCTGTGGCTGTGGCTGTGGCTGTGGCTGCGCCTGTGGCTGTGGCTGTGCCTGTGGCTGTGGCTGTGGCTGCGGCTGCGGCTGTGGCTGTGGCTGTGGCTGCGGCTGTGGCTGTGGCTGTGGCTGTGGCTGTGGCTGTGGCTGTGGCTGTGGCTGTGGCTGTGGCTGTGGCTGTGGCTGTGGCTGTGGCTGTGGCTGTGGCTGTGGCTGTTGCTGTGGCTGTGGCTGTGGCTGTGGCTGTGGCTGTGGCTGTGGCTGTGGCTGTGGCTGTGGCTGTGGCTGTGGCTGTGGCTGTGGCTGTGGCTGTGGCTGTGGCTGTGGCTGTGGCTGTGGCTGTGGCTGTGGCTGTGTGGTTGTGGGTGTGGTTGTGGTTGTGGTTGTGGTTGTGGTTGTGGTTGTGGTTGTGGTTGTGGTTGTGGTT
>CAUJNA010003215.1:719667-767167 GCA_963377175.1 Effrenium voratum
TTGTTGTTGTTGTTGTTGTTGTTGTTGTTGTTGTTGTTGTTGTTGTTGTTGTTGTTGTTGTTGTTGTTGTTGTTGTTGTTGTTGTTGTTGTTGTTGTTGTTGTTGTTGGTTTTGTTGTTGTTGTTGTTGTTGTTGTTGTTGTTGTTGTTGTTGTTGTTGTTGTTGTGGTTGTTGGTGTTGGTGTTGGTGTTGGTGTTGGTGTTGGTGTTGGTGTTGGTGTTGGTGTTGTTGTTGTTGTTGTTGTTGTTGTTGTTGTTGTTGTTGTTGTTGTTGTTGCTGTTCTTGTTGTTGTGGATCGTAGGGCTGAATGGGTGTGCGCATGCATGCATACGTGCAAGCAAGCAACCGCACCTGCCTGTCTTATGGTGATGTTAGGATTCTTACATGTTTTATGGTGATTCATGCCAACGCACCAGCATCAGGTAACCACGCGCAATGTACGTTCTATCGTGACAAATCGCACATGAGAGACGCGGGCACGGGGTCCACTCTTTGATCCTTGCACAAAATCAGACTGGGCTGTCCAAACTGATCCCCTGCTACCAAAAAAACTGTTGCTGGGTTAAATGGAACCTTCGCGGCACCCTAAAACGCAAAACCCAAGGGGATGGCTGGGAACTACCAAGATTAGCGTTGCCTCTTGATTCGTAAACTTGTGGCTGATTCAGCAAAAAAGGCAAGCCCAAACCCCCGCATTCAACAAGCAGTTGACCGATCAGGGGTCCTTCAGAATAGCCATGACACATCAATCAATCGAGTGGGAGGATTCCATCTAGAGACGATCCTTCGTCTTTTGAAGCATACATCCCACGGACGAGTTTGCCCGATTTAGTTATCCGGGGTCAATTTGATCTAGCAAGCGACGGCTAGCACAACGCCTCCAGCGGCTTGGGTTTCATCATGGAGCAACGCGGAGATCAGAAAGTCCTGGCCAATTTGACAACAGGCAAACACGCGCGCGCAAACCACACACACACACATCAAAAGAAAAAATGCACACAGAATACACCCGCAACACGCAACAAAAACACAAACAACTTGAAACGAATACTCTTCAATGGAGTGCCTTGAAAGAGCAGCTGGCTCTTTGATGATGTCAATCCAGGTTTTGGGAAACGAGGTCCTGAAACGCTGGCAATCGATTGGACACCCGCTGGTATATACACAACAAACCATTCACGCATTGCGAAAGTAAGGGCACAAAAAACAACAAAGAAACAAAGAAACTCAGAGACAAACAGACGCAGAGACGAGTGAATAATTCTAGAATGAAACAAATAAATTGAAAAATACCACAACCAACCAAACAAACAACGCAGCGCCCGCAGAGACTAGACTGCTTTCACTGCATGGCAGTGCAAGTAACAACAAGTCCTGCGTACGTCCGGGTGAGGTCGGGCTTGCCATCTTATCCTGGCAATCTGCAGCTGCTTTCCCTGTGAGTGTCTCTGTCTATGTTCAAATGATCTCGCCACATCACAAAGGGTCATAAGGAAAGTCCCTGCGCATGACCCCCCGCCATATCCAATGTCACTGCTCCTCGGCAAGTCCCGACCTGACAGGCACCAAGCCCCATCTTTAAGCCGAAAGTAGACAAAGGTAGAGAGAGAGCGAGGGTCCACGTTTTTGGGAACCGTACGCGCCGAGACGACATTTGTTAAAGACAATCAAAAGAGGAAGTGAATAGGTCATAAGCCCGTTGTTTGCCGACCCGGCGGCCACCCTGTTTTGGGGCAGTTGAAAACCACAAAAACAGTGCCCCTGTGGGTGATTAGTGGATGGTGCACATTGGACGTGTTCACTGAACACGGATGTTGCTTCCTACTGTCTGCAAGTGCCCAAATCTACCATCCAACATGCGTCCCTGCCCTTCACTCCAAAAGCGTTGGTGGAAGCCACGTATTTAGCTGCATGGGCATACTCCTCACAAAAGGTTCACAATACCTCACCAAAGTCGCTTCTCACTCTAACCCTCTACACTCTCCAACCAGAGTTGCTCCGTGGCTGCTTGGCTCTCTCGCCAAAGCGGGGAGCACCCTCCGATATAGGAGGGGCCAAGTCTCAGCATGTCTGGAAACACACTGGTTCTCAGGTTCGTGGAAGAGTCAGCATGGAGGAAAAACGCAGCTTAACCTCACCGCAAAGAACAAGTTTGCCCTTCCAAGTCTCTGATTTTCGACTAGGATGTCCCCTAAAGTAGCGTGGCCCACTGGGCTCCCGGCTTCAACTCCGCGCCAAGGTCCACGACTTTGCCGAAACCCTGGCAATTTGGTGGCTGATGCACAACAAGCTTCCCCGCTACTAACCTAAAATCGTTGTTGCTCACGCAATGGGCAAAACTCAAAACTCATCCATTGGAGAATTGCACCCGGCTGCATCGCCCCCTGCCTGGCTTGGACGACGCTGAGTGCCTCGGAATGAAAAGCAAGCAGCCCAGCACAGTCGGATGCGGGGAGGCAAGTCATCAGAAATGTTGCGCAAAGAAGGCCCAAAAGCTTCTGAAAGCGAGAGCGAAACACTTGTTTTTGTTGCATAGCATCGTCACTATGACCCGCGCTTTGCTGCATGCAGCATGCAACAAGTCGCTTGGGCACTCTGTTCGGGACACCATTTCTGGGGGCACGCGACGTCGGGAGTAATTATGGCTGCAAAGCACTTTGCTTTGACAAGGGCAGTCAGCCTGACGCCTGGCTCTCACCCACCCTGCAGCATTTGAGCCACTTGTTGGCCGCCCCCCCCCCCCTCCGCTGCTGTTCAAGTTCCTGGCAATCACTTTCCCCTTGCAGCCCACCAGACTGCTCAGCCCAGCCCCGGCATCATTTGCTCAAGCCCGCATTGTTCTTGCGGTTCTTTTGAACCTGGCCAAGGTGGACAGGGGGAATGTCCCAGGGCACACCCCGCAGCCAAAAAGGGGGTATGGACCCAGGGTATATGTCATTTTTCCTCGAACATCTGAATGAATCCCAGGCAAAGGACCTCACGTGCCTCTGGGGGCCCGTCTGTCAGGCACCGGCGTCCGCCGCCCCGCTTCGCTGTCAGAGTACCTCGGATCGGAAGGAACTGCAACATGGCTCCCTTAACATATTGAGGTGCTTCCGAAATTTAGCGACCCAGGCGAGTGGGTGGTTTCCTGTTGGTTTCCCTGTACCATCCCAAAAAGGGGTGCCCTATTTTGAGAAACCCCCCATATCCGAATTCCCAAGCGCATTTGCTACTGATGTGTTCAGGAAAGAACGATGGAGGCATAAACCCAGCTTCGCACGGCAAAGAAACTCGGCAACAATGATTGAGCAAAAAAGTGACAAATGAGCAGATCTATAGAGGTAGCTGCGGGCGAAGATAAATTACAACGAGTCTTTGCCCCTAACAGGCTAGCAAACCCGGGCTTTGCGTAGACATAACATTTCCTTCGCCACGCTTTCGCAGGTTGAACAACGTGTATTTGAAGTGTGCTGCCTTTTTCTGGATAGAGGAAGACAACAACCTGGCAAACTGAAGGTGTGCAGGCTTGGTGTAGATGAAAGTTCTTGAGCGATGCATCGGAACATGGATTGAACGGTCCGACTCTTCAACCATGGATTGGGGTGGCTGCCATTGTAGGAATGAGATAGGAAGCTGCGCGCGCACCCCTTGCACAAAGCTTTCGCGGGGCTTACACGGGCTTACACGCAGCTTTTGCGGAGTTCGTGCAAGGTGTTCCCGTTTTTTAGCTTGCTCTTTGTCAACTATTTGCAGGTCACCCCTGTTCAAGACCGACTCTCAATCACGCATGAAAACATGAGTCTCGAGAATGTAAACCGCTTGCAAGCCTTTCGCAAAAGGAAAATTGCATACCTGTTTTGCAAATCACGGCCTGTGGAAAAGTGATAATATAAACGCATCCTCACAAATAATATGTTCACACGCAGGGGGGGTCATAGCTGCTCAAATTTGGGAGCTTGCCAGTCGAGCTTCTTCCAACCAGAATGTGCACCTGTCTGCGCCAACCTTGCAAAAAGCTTGGCTGCACTGAAATTGAAAAGAGCCTCCAGGTTGCCACCATATCGAGAAACCTAAGATGGGGGGCTGGGGGAGGGAGGGAGGGAGGGAGGGAGGGAGGGAGGAGGGAGGGAGGGAGGGAGGGAGGGAGGGAGGGAGGGAGGGAGGGAGGGAGGGAGGGAGGAGGGAGGGGGAGGGAGGGAGGGAGGGAGGGAGGGAGGGAGGGAAGGAGGGAGGGAGGGAGGGAGGGAGCGAGGGAGGGAGGGAGGGAGGGAGGGAGGGGGGGGAGGGGGGGGAGGAAGCCCAAATAAGCTCTTGTTAAGCCCTAAAAAAAGCCCTACTAAGGCTTAATTGGGCAATCCCTTCCACAACAATCAGGGTGATTGCTTGGCGTTGGTACGCCGTGTTGGGGCCCGCACTGAAGTGAGCTCAAGAGCTGACTGATCTCGGAGTCGTCCTGTTGCAAAACATGCCACGGAGCTTTGCTTCTGCTAGTTTAGCTGCTTGCTTCATGGAGATGCACGTCAAACCACAAATAGTTGGGCATGCTCTGTGGGGATGCTTTGTTTGGAGTGTAAGGTCTTTACCCTCCAGGTCAAAAAACAGAACAAGTCCAGCACACATATTCCCCGCCCGCTTCCGCTTGGCCTTGCCCGCGGACTTCAAGGTGCTCTCCCATTGCCCTGGCGCGAGAGCTCTTGGCTCAGGGAATGGCCCTTCCGGGTGTTGGGAATGAACCTATGGATTCCCTTAAAGGAAGCCATAGGCTTTATAGCGGTCATTCCCTCTTGCCCTTCAAGGTACCTAAAAGCGGCAAAGAGTCTTCTTCAACTTTGCTTCACTTCATGTTGAGAAGGTCCCACGCTGTCACCTTCCTGGCAGGCGCCCAGGTGGGCGCCGGTGGCAACCCACCCAGCTGAGAATCAGGATCCATACCGCCCAAGAACTCTGTTCAAGCCAATGGCCCGGATGGTTGAACCAACATCCATCAGAATGAACCCACGCGAATTGACGAGCACATGACATCCCTGAAACGATGCTGACGAGATCACCCGGCGATGGAGTCCATGCCATAAAAATCCACCATGAGCACTGGGCCGGGCTGCCTGGCAATGTCCGAATCCCTGGCTCTGCCTGCTTCCTCTTCCGACTTCTTGGCGTCCGGCTTCTTCTTTTCGCTCCTGGCGCAATCCGGACGTGGCCAAAGGAGTTTTCACATGGCACACTTTCAGTGAGGTGGACTTACCGGCCGAACGCTGCGATCTGATCGCCACTGACTTTGCCTGGGGCAAACCGACCTCAAACCGCTGGGTCGTGGCCAAAGTGATGATGGGTTTCTAAAGGATCCTTGAGCCAGTGGCATGGCACCGAAACCGGGCACAAAAAACTCCGCCCGCCAACGGGTCCCAAGTCCTGGAAGCCTTCGGTGCCTGGCAGCGTCCCAGGAAACCACTGGGTGCGATGATTGCAGAGAGGCGGCGCAAAGCCCCACCAGCTCTTGACTTTGCTATCAGCTCATCTGGTCAGACTGATTTATCAAATACTGGGTTGGAGACAATCATGGCCGGCAGTGAAGCTCCATTATGACAAGCAGCCTGCGGTTGTCTGAAGGTACTTCGTAAGCTTTGCACAAAGCTGATCAGAACGCTAGCGGCTTGTTCTTGCTCCGCTTACGAATTGGCAAACTCGACTCATCTATCTTGTACACCCTTTGATGGCGGGAAGCACTCATGTTCTGCCAACGTTTCGGCGACCTTGCTTGGGCACTGGAATCTACAAATGTGTCTGTCATACGCGTCCTTGAGATTTAGAATTTCAGCGCTGGTCGGCTTCCTTGCGAAAACCCACAACCCCTTCGTTGTGGACGGCTATACATGGTCTGCAGTTGGAAGCCTAAACTTTGACGCTTCCTCCTCCGCTCTAGTGATTTCTATTGGCAAGTCTGATGTCAATGCTATTTAAACCTTGTGATCTCACTCAACGCTTGTGAGTCTCTGTCTCATTTGGGACTGCATATCTTCATGGTTTGTGTATTAGAAGGAACTATGTTTACGTTTATTGCTGTTGGTCACAATTCGTTGAACGTTGCAGTTTTGTTGTTCCAAAGGTTTGTTTGCAGTCGGTTCAATGTTCAAACCACGTCGAGCTGACGACAACTCCTTAGTCAAGTAGAACTGTGCAGCAACACGTGTGTTCTGCTTGCGGGATTGAACATGAAAGACCCAGCAGAGAGTCGCCGTAGCAGTTTGGCATTCGAGTCCCCATGACCATGATATGCAGCTTGTAATTAGCGTTTGCCCTTGGGACGCAATGTGGCATGGTTTCTGGTGCCTGAGCCTCAAAACACCGGGCTGTCCTCAGATCCGCTGCAAATAGTTTAACTTTTAGTCGTTCATGAAAACCCCCACTAAACAAATCAAACAAAAGTAAACACCTGAGAACCTCAGGAACCGGAGGCTGGGAACCGCACCTCAGCCTCGCTCCGCGCGCCGCAGCTGCCGCAGAACTTGGCTTCCTGCGCGGGGCCACGACCTGGGCTGGGGCTAGCAGGACTGCCTGTGCTGAGGATTGTCACGAACGAACCAACCAACCCACCAACCCACCATCCAACCAACTCAAACAAACAAAATCAAACAAACAAACAAACAAACAAATAAACAAACACGCCAAAACACCAACATACAAAAGCAAGCGAAAGAAAATAAAGAAAGAAACAAACAAAGGCAAGCAAAAGAAAAGAAAGAAAGAAAGACAAAAAGAAAGAAAGAAAGACAAAAAGAAAGAAAGAAAGAAAGAAAGAAATAAAGAAAGAAAGAAAGAAAGAAAGAAAGAAAGAAATAAACAAAGGCAAGCAAAAGAAAAGAGAGAAAGACACAAACAAAATCAAGAAAAGGAAAGAAGGAAGGAAGGAAAGAAAGAAAGAAAGAAAGAAAGAAAGAAACAAAGAAACAAATAAACAAAGGCAAGCGAAAGAAAAGAAGGAAACAAACAAGCAAACAAACAAGCAAACAAACACTCTTGCCAAGCACCAATCTCGCAGAACCCAGCCATTCCCGCTGTAGGGCGAGACAGTTGCCGCACGAGCTGCTACACAACAACTCGCACATTCAGCCTGCTTTCGCTCTAAGATGTCATGCAGGCGAACTCCAGCGAAGCCACGCGAAAAAGGAAAACACAACGAACAAACGTGTCATCTGGCAAACCAATCAATGTGAAGACACTGCGCGGTAGCCGCCTCACCATGTTGCAATACTGCACTCAATTAGGTATGGGTCAGAAGTAAACCACGGGGGGACCGCGGGTTTTAGTCCAGGTTTACATTTACCAGGGTGTCATTTTGGATACCTAGTTTTGACCCATGGCCAATTGAAGGAAGCACCATCAGACACTTCCCGCTCAAATCGGCCCAGTTGCAGCTTGCACACTTGGAATCGCCGGAGCCCTGCGTGCTTCCAGAGCGATGCTTCTCTAGGCCGAAAATACGAATGGCCCGGAGCTTAGAGACAAGCGTTCAAGGCGAATGGGAGCCTTTGGGGAGTCGACGCTGATCTTGTCAGCGTAAGTGATCAAAGCGGTTCGGAAGAGTTGAAGGCAAGACGCCGCTGAGAAAGCCTCCGCTGCAATCCAAAAACTGGCAACGTTCCCTGTGAAACAGGGTGAGAAAAGGTCAACGAGGTGTGCGTTGCCTTGTTTGTTTGGCACCCATCGGATTCCGCGGCACCATTTCCGCTTCTGCCAAACTTGAGGTTGCCTCTGAGGACTCACTTGCCGTCAGGAGTGAATTATCTTCGACGTGTCTCAAGCTTGCTGTTCCAACATTCCATCTTTAGGTTTCCCCTTTTGAAAGAACTCGACTCTGACGGTTTGAGCCAATTTGCTTAACCGAGTGGCCGACCGCCGGAACTCCGCAAACTCGCGGACCCGGAGCCCCTCCGCACCTGCGGCAAGGGCCCTGCCGCCGTGGGCGAGCTGCTGCTGCCTGGGCCCCAGACTCTGCACATTGCAACATGAAACACATTACAAAAGAGAAATGGGTCTGTCGTGTTTTGAGGGGACCCCTAAATCATGGTTTGCCCTACCAAACAAAACACAAACACACACCAATGAGATCAGCAAAACAGATCAAAATCAATAAAAGAGAAAAGAACAGCTGCCAGGAAGAGACAAGCCCGCCAATCCAAACATTATCATTGACGCACAAGAGGCAAGCTTGAATGGATTAGAGCATAAGTTCATCAAGCCGGAGTCATCCAAGACAAAGTGCCACCAGTGTGAAGGGATCAGTTGCCACAAGTGTCTGCCATGACTGATTCGTCTCAAAAGACCAGGACAAATGCTGGAGACGGGACTGTGGGAGCGCACTTGATTCATGGGTAAGCCAACTTCGTGGCCAGTGTGGCCAAGCACACCCTACACCAAAACCTATTAGTTCCACACACATGACAGAGACTGATTTTCCGTGTGTTTCAGTACATAAGCAGCTGTAGACATTTTACGTGAACAATGCAACAACTATGAGCGCAAAAGACACAAAACACATATTAGGCGTGTATCATGTGCCAGACATATACTGCAACCTCATCGGACATGTATTTGACTTATGCTAGAAGCATGTTGGGTGCGTGCAGGTGATATGCTGGACACAAAGAAGGAACATGGCAGTTATGGGCCAGGAATATGCTCGGAACGCAGAAGACTTGTACTAGAGACACGTGAAATGCCAGAACTAGAACAGGCCTATGCTTGACATATGCAAGAAGTTTTCTAGACATCTACCAGACATGTGCTTTGGATATGCTGGACATGTGATGCAAAGACATGCTTGCGCTAGGGATGTGTAAACCCGTTGCAGAATCAATATGTCAGACATGAACAACGTGTGTGTTAGACATGTACGATGCATGTTGCAAACCAAACATCCGTGACTTTTCCTAATGGTAATTAGGCTAGACAAACCCTAGACATTTGCTATGATCTTCTGGGACAATGCTGGACATGTCGAAATCTGCTAGCAATATCACATGACATATTTAGCCGGACAGAAACCAAGATATAATGCTATATGCTCTAACCGGGCAGGTAGGCATACATGATCAGTATTGTGCAATACACCTGTTAGACTAACGCTAGCAAGAAGCACGAACCATAGCAAACATAAGGCCAATACGGCTAGACGTAGTAGCCTAGGTACCACACTTATGGCAAGACATCTGCTCAGCAAACGATAGGCAGCAAACCTGCGCGGAACATACGTTTCAAAGATGTTTTGGCCTATGTGGGAGCTATGATAGAACTTTCATTAGGCGCACGCCTGACATTTGAATGACATACAGTACACAAATACTGAACATATTTACCAGACAATCAGTGAACCTTTACAAATTGCAATTGGCTGGGCAATAGTGGAGAAGTAGCAACTCGCATGCTAAAGCCAAAAACAGCTGGAAGTGAGAAGAACAAAACTGAGAAGCCAAATAAAGCCAGCGGAAGAAACAAAAAGGCCCCACCCTAACGCACATTGCGTTAAAGAGCAAATTGTCAGACGGTCTTGCCAAAACTCTGACAGTTGGTTGCTTGGTCTTACGTGTTGCATTCTTAGCTTCGGTTTGGTTGTCTGGCTTTAAGGCTTCGGTTTTGGCTTCTCAGGGATTATTGATTTGGGTTTGCTGGGCTGGTTGAGGAATATCCCCGTGTGTGTTTCAGCATATTAACTGGAAACACCACCGGCCAGAGGTCACAGAATCTGACACAACACATGCACAACGCTGCAAATCACTCAACAGTAGACAAACACAAAAACAAGTGCACTCCCGCAGTCGTGTGTTCTGCACAAAGCGCTGGGAACAACGCAACAGCATGCGGCATGCTTGAATCATTCACACATAGATGAAAGCTCGGCAACTTGCTGCAGAAGGCGCACTCTTTTTTTCGCATGCAGTGTGAGATAATGCCGATGTCTGCAAGCTGAAGAAGGGAGTGTCATTGGGTTAGTCAAAGCTTGCACACACACACAGAGGCCAAGAGGGCGCACAGCACAAAGTGCAGGTGAAAGCCACAGGGCGCTCTGAAGTGTGTGTGTGTGTGTAATCAAGCCACCCCACTTCAAGCTTGGCAGAAGAAATCACAGGCAGGCCAAGACTCTTGGCAATGCCAGGGCGTGGTGGGCGGGCAAGAAAATGTGCGCCCTGCAGCTAGCCTGACTTGAACCATCAATCAATCAATCAAGGCGCGTGCTCTCAATCCTCTTTCTGCCAAACCCATCCAGGCCAAGAAAGTTTGAATGAAAGCTCGGCAACTTGCTGCAGAAGGCGCACTCTTTTTTTCGCATGCAGTGTGAGATAATGCCGATGTCTGCAAGCTGAAGAAGGGAGTGTCATTGGGTTAGTCAAAGCTTGCACACACACACAGAGGCCAAGAGGGCGCACAGCACAAAGTGCAGGTGAAAGCCACAGGGCGCTCTGAAGTGTGTGTGTGTGTGTAATCAAGCCACCCCAAAGTTCCCCCCAATGCTACAATGCCGTCAAAGCTGCTGCAAGCGAAGACGCTGCAATGCGAACTAAATCAGGCACAATTGCCGGCAGCAAGGACCAACCTTGGGAAAAGGTCCACGCATCATCAAGGCCATCACGGGAGAGACCATCTGCAGGGTTTGCATTCGACTCGATGTATTCGAAGTACACCCTGCAACTCAGCTTTGCGTACAGGAGATGCGCTAGTGATGCGATGAAGCACAAATCCCCTGCACTACTGGCACCCTTGGTGAGAATTTGGCAAGCTGCTTGATTGTCAATGTACCAAATGAGATCGCGCCCAACCAGAAGATGGGGGACATTACAAGGCACAATTACACTCAACAAGGCTTCGCAAGGTGTAATCTGCTGGTGGCGTTCATCAAAGAGCTGCAAAACCTGCGGCGCAAGTCGGGCAGCCATGCCCACAGGGGGCTGGGCACTGGCAGCGTCAAACACAACAAAACCAACACCTGCAACAAGATCTGTGTCAGGCTCGTATGATGCGTCAGAGTAAATGCGCACTGGAGGCAAAACTGCGCCTAGGACCTGCACTTGGCGAGGCTGCACTACACAGGCAAGAAGACTGTGGAACCTAAGAGAGTCCTTCAAAGGCTCATCAAGGACATCCACCGTGTCAAAGTACTGACGGCGGACCAAAGGCGCCTGGCCCCCGCGAGCACATCGGCCATACGTTCCTGACGCAGACCAGCCAAGTTTGCCTCGCAATTTGGCTGCACGCCCGGAAGACAAGATTCCCTCCTGCAGAACAGTATCGATGTCCTGTTGCAACACTTCGCGAAACCCATCCTTCAGCTCAAACTCAACAACCCCGGCAACTGACGCTTTGGCGACATTAACAGACAAGCCGAGGAAAGCACGGCAACCAGCAGGCGCTTGAGATTTGTCCGGGTCTAGGACAGCACCCATCAAGGCGTACACTTCTCGGAGCGCTGCCTGCGCTTGGCCGTGACCAGCAGCAAGGTCAAGGACGCACGAGTCATCGAAGAAGAAAGCAACAGCTGAACCAGTGAAGCGTCTAGCTACGGCAGTCAACAGCGCAGGGGTGCGGTTGAAGCTAAGTACAGCAGAGGACAAACCAAACGGCAAGCCGTTGAGCACGATGTATTTGACGCGGCAAGAGTGGCAATGCCAAAACGCAATTACTGAGCAGCACCTATGCGCAGGCAAGATAGGGCACTGTCTGTAAGCATTTTTCATGTCCTCCGTGCCAAGCACAAGAGAAAACCACTCAGGCAAGTCATGTTCGCCAGGCCCTTGCAGCTGGCGGGCAAGGCTGCAGGCTCGGCGAGCGAAGGCCGGGATGACATCAACAGTTGTGGCAAAAATTGTTTCACTTTCTCTGCTAGCCCTATTGTGGCCGGACTTTTTACCAGAGTCGATGCACCTCAGCTTTCCGCAGCTCTGCACGTGAACAAATCTTTCCAAAGGGCGCCAACCTCCGCGGCCAAACATGGCGTTCAGCTCTTCTTCATCAAAGGGGCCATCTGCAAAGCCGTCTGCCACCTCTTGCAACGTCATTGCGAGCAAGGCGGCATCATGTTCACTGGGTCGCACACGGTGCAAACAGTCACGCAAGTTAGCCACGGCTGAGGCGCCCAACAACACGTCAAGGCCTGTTGGCTGCGCGCAGTCGACTTCTAGCTGCCGAAAAAGGCCCGTGTGTTCAATGTCGCCCACTATAGGGAAACCAAGGATGTATCTGAGGGCGTTGGTCTCGTCCGGCCAACGCAGCAGCAAAGTACAAGCCAACATGAACACAGGCCTCTTACGCGACGCAACCCTAGCAACAGTAGCGGGCATTTGAGAAACAGCCTCGGCTTCCCACGGCCTCAGGACTTTTGACAACTTACGCAGCGCGCGAAGTTGAGCTTCGCGCCAAGTACGAATCCAAGGGCCGAAGCCAATCATGGCGCGGCAAGCAAAGTCCAAGTCATCGTCCAGAGGGCTACTGTAGTCGAAAGGCGATTGCAACAAGGCTGATTCGGCAATGTGGGCTTCTTTGGAAAGACCTGACTTGTGAAGCGCTGGCAGAGCGAACTTGGACAAGCCGGACCCTCGCTGCACGCCTGCGGCGGCAGAGGACTGCGCAGGGTCTTTTTGCTGCGCCCAGTGCGGTCCTTGGACATCAGCAGGCATCCCGCGAAGTTGCGTGTCAACCCAGTAAAGTTGCAGATCACTCAATGGCACCTGCGACAGAGCCGCCACCAAGGCTTGCAACGGTCGGGAAAATGCCAAGCCCTCCGCGGACATCCTGTGACACACACGCGTTGCCAAATCGCGAGCAGAGAGCAAGCCTGGGAAGGCAGAGTAAAGGCCTGGTTCAAAAACAGTACCCTTCACACGAGATCTGAGCCGAGCTTCATCTGGCGCGTACCACGGGCCTGGCACCTTGCTGATAGGCGCAAGCAGCGTCAGCACTAGACATAGCACCAAGGTAAAGGAGGGCACGTGCAAGGAACTACTCAGATCTGCGCCCAAGTCGTTGGCGCGCGCTTGGACGGCCTCAAGTAAAGCCTTAGGCACACAGTGCATCTGAGCTCTTTCCCGGTCGTTTGGGAGTCGGTAAGCGTCGCCACGCCACAGCAATGTTCCCTCACAAGAAGCAGCAGGCTCTGCCGCGCGCGAGCGGGCTTGGCACGGCAACCACGGGAAAGGCTGAGCGGCGCGTTTGACAAACGCACCTTCAAAGTGCACACGCTTAGGGCAAGGCTTGCCAGCATACTTGGCACGAATCTGCCCCGCTGAGACGCAAAATTCAACATGGGGCACAATGACATGTAGCAACAAATCTGCAACCCTGGGCTCTACATCCAACCACCACACGCACGGCTTGCAAACATGGCCAAAGTCAGCTGCTTCAGTGCATATTTGGACAACTGGCGAGGGGACGCAAGAGTCGCACGGCACGCAAGCAGCGCTGTCGAAGATTCCGACCACATGCTGGGCAGAAGCTACTTGCCTAGCTTCACCAGCAACCCGCTGCACGTGCTGGAAAATCTGACTGTTACTGTGAAGGCTAGCATTACCGCGGCAAGGCGAACCAGCAACTATCACAATCAACCAAAACTGGGCTCTGCGCCACTGCTTGGGCAGTTGGGCAAAGGAAAACTTGCACACGTCACTGAAGTGCAGAAAATTTGCAAAAACTAGCTGCGCAGCTTGGGACAAGCTGGTGTCACACTCGACGGCCACAAAGCAAAATTCGAGGCCGAGCGCAGCCACTGCAACGGCGGCCCCGGAGAAGCCATCGCAAAGCGACACTAGCAAAATAGGCCCTCGGCGTGGTGGGACCCACGGCAACGACGGCAGACCACCACGGCCTACCCACTGAGCAAAAGGCGGCGTGCTACCATCCACAGCGGCGGCTGACACATGCGCTGCTCTGGAAGAAGGCTGGCAAGCGTCAAGCTTACCTGCCGGAGGCACAAGGCACACACGACGCATTTCATCAGTCCGGGTCCGAAAATCAAAATCGCGGCCCTCGTGAGGACCTAGTCACAACCGCAAGTGCGGGCAATCTTGGCGGACGTGAGAAGTTGATCCGCACGCGTTCCCATCAGGCTTGCGAACATCACAACAGTGTCTGCGCTTGTCCGGGCAGCTCTTCTCATTTTTCGCACAGCCACGCTGATCGTTGCGCTTTTTGCAAATCACTTGCCCAGATGGCAAGCATCGCACGGTTTTCTCCTGCTTGACGCGCTTGGACGGCGCCTCGCCCGTCTCGCTGGCAGGATGCGCTGCTACAACGGGCCCTGTAGGCGGCATTGCCCACGACACTTCAGTACGGGCAAGGGCTTGCTGCATCGCCTCTCCCTGGGAAAGACCTTGACGCATCAGATCAACCATGCAGGCACGGGTGTGCTCATCTTTGGCTTGCAACCATGCCAGCTGCTGGCCTGGCTGCTGGACGATCTCTGTCACCTGCCTGAGGCAGAAGTCAGCGTAATTGAGATTCACATCCAGGGGTGCAAAAACGACTTGCTGGGACTGATTTGCTGCCGACGGGACCTTGTGAGTGCCAGCCAGAGCATAAGCGTACCCCAGCACCCGCAAGCAGAAGTAGTACGCTACTACAGAACGCAACGCTGGCGGCTCAGCTTGCACTTGCACCAGGATATTGGACCCCAGGCTCACTGACTCCTTGGAAACACCTTTGGACGCCTGGTACAGCGACTGAACCTTGCGCGCCGGAATGACTGTGGGGGTCCCCCGCCCAAACTCGCGCCAGACTCGCCCAAGTAAGGTGTCAGAAGGCATGAGGTACATGGACAACTGCACAGAGTACATAGAAGAGAACGACTGCATCAATCCCTCCTGAGTTCTCGGGTCCAAAGGTTCCTCAGCATCGTCTGCCACGCCGTCAAGGCGTCTCTTGCGAGCCTGTTCTACTGTGGATTGGGCTTCTTTCCATGCTGTGCGTAGTCTTGACAACTGGACCAACTCATCTTGGCAAGGCGACTTGTCAAAGATCAGGGATTTCAACTCAGACTCGAACGCCTTGCTATCGACTATGCCCACAAAATCTGCCAAGCTCTCCAGGCCTATTTTTGTCAAGTGCTCAATCAAAGGGTCTGCAAGGCGGTGTTGCCGAAACAATTGCAGCAATGCCTCCTTATCTTTGGCAACAGGCTTAGTGCCAGGAGCTGGCATGGCTAGGGTTGGAACTGCATTCTACACATGGGCCGCGACTGCAGCGAGCAACGGAAAGTCAAACACAATGGTTGAAGCTCTGCAGGTCGTGTAAATGCACGTGTAAAGCATCATTCCCAACAACAGACTAGCAAGTTAAAAACCAGTGCACAAAAGCTGAAAGCTTGCCACAAAAAGGGTGGAGCCAACACTACATAAATTAAGGCCGAGGGCCGAAGAGCCACGCAACCACAAGGGCTGCGCGAAGCCCCTGAAGCCCTGAAACCCGACATGTCTCGCGTGACTGAGGGAATTTGAAAGTTGGCAAACACACAAATCTCCGTAAACCTTCGTCCCAGATCAGTAAAAGACTAGCCTGGCCAAGCAAAGAGTGGATGCATCCCTACGACAACAAAAACAAGCGTAGGTCAATGGCCGAAGGGCCGCGCACCGAAAAGGCTGCGCGAAGCCCTCAAAGCCCTAGAACTGGACATGTCATGGTGACTCGGGAAAAGCTGCCCGTCAAAACAAAGGGGGCGCAACCCTGCAACAGCAGAAACCCCAGCAAAAGCCGAAAGTTTGCAAGAGAAGGGGGGCCAGCGAAACCCCAGAAGCCCTGAAACTGGACATGTCTCACGTCACTTTGGATGAACTTGCCAATCAAATCTTTTTTTTTTTTTTAAAAAAAAAAAAAGGAGTTGGCACAAACCCGCATCTGCAAGAGAGGGGGGCCAACAAACAAACAACAATTAGAGCCGAAGGGCCACGCACCCAAAAGGCTGCGCGAAGCCCCCGAAGCCCTGAAACTGGACATGCCTCACGCCACTCGGGGAAAAGCCTGCCGTGTGAAAGGAAAACAAATCAAATAAGAGTAGGCACAACCCCGCAACAAGAAGCCTTTGCCAAAGCTGAAGCTTGCAAAGAAACAGGGGGGCCAACAAGACATAAATGTAGGCCGAGGGCCGAAGGGCCACAAAACATGAGTGTAAGGCCCCCGAAGCCCTGAAACCCGCGTGTCTTGTGTTGTCAGGAAATTTAGTGGCAAACACACTGACCTATTACGCACAGCCGCAGAATTCTTTCACTGTCTATTTGCAGGAGTCGATTGCTCGTTTAATGTGCGGTGGAACGCAGGCTTGGCATTTGGCACAAATCTGCAAGCCTGGCTCTATTCCGATGCCCCACTCCAAGGGAATTCCCGCAAACGGAGTGCCACGGCACCAAGGAACAGGTTGGGATTGGGAGCGCTCACGTGCGATATGAGAAACCCCACGGGCAAAACGAAACCACTCTAAGTCATGCGGCAACCCTTCGTGACTTGAGCCACCGTCGGAAGAGGACGAAGTCTCGTCACTGCTTGCTTCGCTGTCACTTCCCTGGCAATTTACTGGTTTGTCTGCTGGAGGAGTCAAAGCAGAATGTCGATTTAAAATCTGCTGCCAGCTGAGCCCTTTTGTGCGGAAAGACTGCCAATCGAGCGGCCCGGATTCTGTCTCGAGCAACTCCTGAACTGCTGCGCACAACAAAGCTTTAGTGTGCCCAGCGGAGAGCACTCTGTCATGAGCATAGTGCTGGCTCATCTGCACTGGCATTGGCTGGGCATGCTTGGTCGTAACTGACTCCGTCCAGTTTCCCAAGTGTTGGGCAACTTCCACTGGCGTTCGCAAGACCTCTGCTACACTTGGCAAAAAACGTCGCAAAGAGTAAGTGCTGATAAGGCCTACTTCTGCATCAGGCAAACCTTCGCTACGTAACACTGAGTGCAACAGCTTCACAAAGCGCGCCATTGGCATCGGGGCTGCTCGCCAATGCGCACGCTCGTCCAGGCAACCGGAGGGCCCACAGGCAACATCTGGGATACAAAAGGACAAGTCAGGCACCTGGCTGCGCAAGTCAATGATGACCCTTGACGCTAAGCCCAAAACATGCTTCCACTTGCCAACATGCATCGGAGCAGCCCATTCGAACGACGGCCGCGTGCCATGTTTGCGCGACTTGCCCTTCAAGCAAACCGCGCGAGCAAAGTCGTGGGACAGCGTCCAATCAGCTGATCGCTGCGCGTGGGCGAACCTCAGGCAAGCCACTAATGGGATAAGGGCTAAAGATGCGAACGTAGCAACGTTCGTGGAACCACCAAGGGCCAGCTTGCAGAGCGCCTGAAAAGCACGAAAGCTCAAAGGCACACGAGGCTGGATAGAGTGTCCCTCGGCCACTCGGTTCCACGTTGCAACCATGGGGTCGCCCAGCGGGAATGGTATGCCGACATGCCGACGCCACCATTCTGGAAAAGTCCTTGCGCTGCAGTTGGCCCTCCGTCAGACGCTTGCTTAAGGAAGGAAAAAAGCAGGGCAACCGGAGGCAACAGAACTTCTGCAGGCCCTTTGCCAAACTGCAACACATAATTGGCCCACCGCCTCAGGGCGCTGAGTTGCGCCTGCAGAGTGCGCCGCTCAAAGATCTGCAGCCGACTCGCCAGGCCTTCGCGAGCAATGGCCTGGTGCTCCTCAAGCAACGGTGACCACAACTCGCCATGCGTGCCAAGGGCGGCATAGATCTCCCAGCAAGCATGGACCATCTCAGAGTGCTGGTGAACTGGCCTCAGGGCAGTCAGAGCATTCTGCGACCACTGAAAGGCGCCCGGCGCAATGCTACCCACAAGCCTGCACCGTTTGACAGCAGGCACAGGGAGGCCTTCAACAGGGCGAGCGCACTGCGGGGCTCCACTGGCACGCCTGGCAAGGAATGCCAAAGCGCCACGGGCAAGCTCGATGTACCATCCAGCTTCCTCATCGTCAATAAAACCAGACATGGCTGTCACCAGCTCATCCGGTCGCAGGCCAGCAATGTCTGCATCGCACATCAACCCAGAACGGCGCATGCGCTCGATCACTGCACAATGAACGCCAGATTGGAAGAACTGCGAAAAGTCAGGCTCTGCAGGCACTGTCAAGGGTATTGCCTCTGCAGGCACTGTCAAGGAGGGCACAAGCGCAGGGCCATGGCCGTGTCCATGAAAATGCCGTTTCATACCCAAGAAAATGTGCGCCCTGCAGCTAGCCTGACTTGAACCATCAATCAATCAATCAAGGCGCGTGCTCTCAATCCTCTTTCTGCCAAACCCATCCAGGCCAAGAAAGTTTGAACAATGAATGGTCAATCTGATGTGTTGTTTCAGCCTTTGCCTGCTTGTGTTTGTGCTCACTGTGGATTGTGGAAATCCTGATTTTGCGTGCTCTTCTTGCTCAAGATGGAAACTCCTTCCTGCTTGGTTCTAAAATCCGGCTTGCCAATCCCGCTAAACCGATGCAGCATGGAACGACTCTCCAAGTCTGACGCAACAAAACATGAATCCTACGGGACCCTGGAAAGGAAAACCAAACAAACAAGGTACCCTTTGAATGGAGAAACTCACCTAGATCGTCTATGACTTTCTTAAGATTCTCTTCGGCCGCTCAATTCCCCCCCCCCCCCCGCCCTGCCTCGCACTCGCATCGCCGGGCTTGCCTCCTGGAATGAAACAAAAAAGCAACATGAAAATCCCTCAGCGGGCAACCCCATCTTGGACAAATTTCCAAGATTTACAGAATGATGAGTTGGAGGAGCTGCCAGTTGTGAGACATAACCTAAGGTGCATCACAGCGTCTGGTGCTTCAAGTATCACTTGGCAGGTAAGGACATCACTGAAACACTGTTGCAAACATGTGCAAGCCTATCAGGCCGCAGTGGCAACAGCAATGCCCGCGTCGAAGCATCAAAGAGGTGCTTCTTCCGACTCGCTGTCAGCGTTCAACAGCTGAAGCACAAGGGCTGTAAACCTGAAACCTGTGTTTTCAGAAAGAACAACTCAGAATCTGATGTACCAAGAGGACATCCTTCTGAGCTGGCTGAATTCTGGGGGTCAGCAAGAAGGGACAAGGATGTCTTCCAGGAGTCTCCTTGCAGGCTTCACGATGGTCTTTCACGTCCGCAATTGGTCAAACGGCCATCTCTCTCCTGAACATCTACCCGAAAAACTAAAAGCACACCCCGCATCCCTTCTCTCTCACTTCCGGAGTCGGGCCCCAAAAAGTGTAACCAAAAACTGGAGTTGGTTTGCCACCCAACATGGTCCTCCCCAAAAAATCAAAAGTCGAGTCCATCGAAGTCGGGAAGGCGAGTTCTTTGCGGAGATCCTCTCGGGCTTTCGCTCCTCAGGCTCCAGGAGGAACAAGCTGGCGCCGCCTGGGAGCTGACGCTGGGCTGGGCTGTCCGCTTTGCAGAGCTAGGCTGTCCCAGTCGCCTTTTGGTGAGTTGAACCAAACCAGCCAGGCACTAAACCAACCAAACACTAAGCCAAAAAAAACACTAAACTTAACCAGACACAACTCAACACCAAGGACCCCGACGGCTGTGTACCACCAAACTTATACCCAAACCGGAACTCAGGGAACCTCCCAGACCTTCCAGGCGAAGCTGTCAATCCCCTTCAGCTCATGATTTGACCAGTTGAATTCTCAACGTTATTGAAGGTATGACGTTGCTCAACAACAAACATGAACAACAAGAGAACCTGCCAGGGGCGCGTGTTGAAAAGGATACCAGTAATTGTGTTCTTCAGGCAACTGTCGTTTGCTCCCGCTACTTGACAAATCCATAATTTCTCAACCAGGTGTTCGTCAGCGTTGAAGGTGCTCATCCTTGCCAATCTCGCAAGCCTTATCTCGTTGACCAGCGGCCTTTGCAGGCTTGGCGTCGGCACAACCAAGTCAGGTAGCATGTTGGTTGCATCTTGATTTCCTCAATCCAAGACTCCTTCCTACAGAACTAAGCGTCTTAACTCTTAACACGGTCGCAGGCTTCTACCCTTCGGCTTCGCAACTGCACGCGCCTCCGTCGAGGCAGCGCAAGGTGCCTCGGATCCAAAGGGATCGTTCGTCGAGCGGCGTACGCCAGTGGCTCGCTGAGAAAGCGGTCTGAACGGCGAAGATGTGTTGCATGTGGATGTGGCATACGCGGAGTGTGTCCTGGGTATTGCTTGATACAAGACAGTCCAAAGTTGGTCCCCGTGTGGCTGATCACTCCGACAACAGCCCGGAACCTAAGGCGGCAAAAGCCGAAAAGGAGACGCTAGGCAGAAATCAAAGGCGTTATGCCAAGGGAAGGCAAACCAACCATCTGGTGTCCCTGGACAACATGTCCCGGTGCAGGAAACCTAAGGACCCTTCATCGGCAAATCCAGTGGTGCTGACCCCATACCAAAAAGCAACTCTGGATAAATCCCAGAAACACGAAGCCGAACTCGTCGTGCTCTGTAAGTCATATCGGAGGCATGTGGCTTGAGATCACATCGCCTTGCCAAGATGCCTCTGACGTCGGTGGAGAGCACCACCGGAAGTGGATCCATCCGCCTGAGTCGGCCAAAGGATCTTGTGACATGTCTACAGTGTCCTGAAGATCCAGCGATCTCCAACGTGAAACATGCTAGCCTTTGCTCAATCCAGAAATATCAATACTATATCTGACTTGGGAATCTGGACCACGCGCGCTCGTGCTGGCGAAACCAATTCCTGTACATCAAACACACGGGGGCGCCCCCGCATCGAGTCAAACAGCACTGGTTTGAATACAAGAGTCGCCCAGGGCTACAAAACCCCTGGGGTTCGTAGAGACTCAGAGGTGTGCCCCCAAATCCTTCACTGTTGGGGATGGCAACAGCCTGAATCTTGGGTTGCTGTTGACCTCCCTGCAAAAAGTTTAACTTTTGGGGGGCTTAGTGGAACCCCCCTTGATTTCCCAAAAAGTCAAAGTCTAGAGTCTAAAGATCCAACCCAATAGCAGTCAAGGAATCCACCAAGGGTTGCATTCGACTCCCAATCCCGGAGCCTGCGCCGTGGAGAAGCGTGGGCCTGGGCAAGGTCCAGGTGCGCGTCAACATCAACCCCAAAGACCCTGCGAGTGGCCAGCACTGTGCGGTTAGCTTGTGTGGCATTGAAACCGCCCAACAGGGTCACCTGTAGGCAGCGCCGGACGCTATCAAGCAAGGAATGCGATTTGTGATAGGCCAGACGAAAGCTGCTCCTCAATCGACAGTGTCGCCAGAGTTGAGTTTTAGGAGGTTCATGTTGTCCTGAATCCCTGAAGCGGTTTCGAACACAACCGACGTCAACGCATGGCAGTAAACGCCAAGAACACTGGATCTTCTGGATAAGGCTTGCCTGGACAGAAACAACTTCAGCTTTTTCAGCAATACAAAGAACGCGGGCACCGGGAGAGAGTAAAGACTAAGGAACAATTCCCCGTCCTACGTCATCCCACATCTTTCCCAATGACCCCCAATCCCTACCTTCCCCCATCCCTCTTTGACTCTCTCTGACTCTCTCTGACTCTCTCTTGCTTCTTGTGCCTCTGCGCAAGAAGCGACTCATGAAACGGCTTTGGCATGTTGGGATTGCCAATATCTGCTTCCCAGCTTTCCAACCCGTGGTAGCAAAAAACATTGTTTTGGGCTACTAAAACTGAACAGAACCAAAAACCAAAGAACCAAACCACTTGGCAACAATAGTGAGGCCAGGGTTCCAAGGAAAACGTGTGGCTCAGCTGCCACTGTACTTCCAGCTTGGCGCGCCGCCGACAGCTCCAGCAGCGGGCCAGGGCCGGGTGCCAGCTCCAGCGAGCCTCTGCTTCTCTCAGGGATCCGGATGCATTATACACCTGAACATTGCAACTTGTAAATGGTGGTGTCCCTGTATTTTGGTGGAAAATGCAGCATGTTTCAAATGGTGGCAAAATGGAGATCTTTTAAGGAGCCCTGTATCTTGCTGGTGCGATAGGCAAGTCGCTTGGGAGTGGCAAGTCGCTCGGCCTGATCCCGGAGGAAGAAGTTGCCAAATAAAGCCCCTCACAGGCCAGACCAAAAAAAACAGTCCGGCAGGGAATGAACGATGACCCGTATAAAACCATCCCCCCTTGTTTGGAATCCCAAAACGGTTGCGGTTTCCTTTAAGGGAATCCTCAGGGGAATACTTGAGTCCTGGGATCCAAGTGGCTCATCTGCACACCCGCTTATACCACGAGAAACCTACGGGAACTGCCCCTTGCAGAACTGCCCCTTGCAGACCTGCAAGGGAAAGTGTCTTACGCATACCAAAAAAACAAGCAAATGATAAAGGAGCGAGTTGTGTTACTTACAAAAGCATAGGTTTGAGCTGGACCCGACTTGCGTTTCCTCCGCATGGGATCACATCATGCAGCTTCCCTGGTCACTGGTCACCGCAACGATGACTGAGACCAGTCAGCAAAGTGTTGGATGCGTGACCAGACTCGGACGCCCACAAAAGGCGAAAAGCTTTGCTAAGTCGAGCAACACACTGCTTAGTCTTGGGCATGGCTCTGTTGTCCTAATGGAATAACCGAATGAATCAGCTGAACAGCATGAAACATTGGTACCTTCGAGCTGCCAAGACCAAACTGCCCTCGCAGGTGCTGCTCGCAGCGCCCCCCAGTCTCGAACCAGCCCGAAACGGAGCCACTGCACCCCGACGGCCGACGGCCTACGTGTCGCGGAGAGGGCAGGCTGACCTTCCGTCCCAGTCGAAGACGAGATGTCACAATCCTTTGAATAGTTGCGGCGCAGAAATTCAAGTCGAGTCTCTGAAAAGACAAATGTGTCAGCTCGTCAAGCCCTTTCAAACCTGTGACCGACACCCGACTGCCAATGATCGAGAAACAATGTCTCAGGCCAAACACTCATCCCACAGACTGAAGGAACCGGCCTGGGCTTACTTGGAATGCAGAAAGCCAAAGCAAAATGCATCAACAAAAACGCCCCTGCATCTCCACCCAAGCATATAGCCAAACGCGTGTTTTTCTTAGACGCATCCCAATACACATGCGTACACGTTTGAAGTCAGGACGAAACCAGCAGCAAGTTCCCTGGGACTAGCGGAAAAGGCAACACGCTATCTGTACGACTTGGAAGGTGTCTTGAGGCCACAAGAAGTGTTTTTTTTTCTCTTTCGTGCTTGCAACAAAACTGAAACAAAGGCGCTTGTGTGCATGAGAGTGTGGCTCTTCGCATCTGCGTATATCTTCACCCATGCAGTAAGTCTTTGCAAACAAACACAAGGCACGCAGCTGGAACAGCTCCGAGCCTCAAAATCATACATCAAACAGATACAAAAATGCCTCCAACCCAGCCAGGCCGAACCCGCCGAAAAAGCAACAAACCAATGCAATGAGAAAAATGCAAACCGCCGACATCAGCCGAATCGCCGTTCTGGGAAGTGGTGCGTTCCCTCCCTAGGCCGTTTGCCAATATGATGGATTTTCTGAACACTGCAAGTGCGACATCCATCCACAAAGAACATGGCAAATAGACCAAATTACGGAAGGTGACATACGGGTTCCCCTTTGAGAATTGTCAGCTCCCCAGCTGGTTTGGATTGGTCTTGGCTCCCTTCAACTGCAAAATTGATGCGGGTGTCTAACTTTTGTGGCTGGTACCCGCCATTTTGGGGTCCCCTCATGTCCCCTCAACTGGCACATGATTTCCCAGTTGGGGCATGGAGCAAGCTATTTTCGAGATGTGAATTTGAAGCAAGAGAAGACCAAGACGCGTGGAACCAACGAAACATACCCACCCACCCGCCCACCCACCTACGCATATGCCCTTTTCGAAAAATAGATGGCCCTGCAATAAAACCAGTGGACCCATCTATTTCTACCCAAGCTCACCTACAAAGGATACCTATGATCTTCATCCGAAAGGATATCGACCCCACCTGCTCCGTCTGCAGGCGCATGGCCTGCCGCTTCAAGGCCTCCGTTTGGCTCCGCAGCTCGTCCCCTCAGCAAGTCAGCCAGCGGCTATGGCGACGCGGTGATGGCGCCTGTGAGTCCCTGAAAAAAATGGGTCTGTCTTTTTGTTGTACCCCTGTTCTTTGTGGATTTCCAATTTCTCCTTCAAACGTTGATCAATTTATTGGTGGGGTTCCCACGAGAATCAACTGTTGGAGGTTCCAGGTCCCTTTTGGGACACATGTGGGGGGTTCTCGACAGAGGGGTCTGCTTTTTGGACCGTAAGGGGAAGCCAACCAGACGTACATGGTTTTGACACGTCGTCATCCATTAGGTGACTGGTCCTTCCGACGTCAACGTGATGAGAGATGGCCGCATTTGTTTACTCAATCGAAGTGTGTCAAGACAACAGCACCAAGCGCTGGCAAGAGAAGGATAATTTGTGCCGAGTGTGGGACGCTCGTCACTCCAGGAGCGCTTGACCTTCAGGGAAGCAAAATGCAACATGCGTGGCGTGAGAGGCAATGGTTGGGATCCGTAGTGAGGGTGGGGTGGTTCCCTCAAGGTGTTGGTAAGCAAGTGATTGGGCTCGTCGAGCCGTCTGTGGGACATGTTGCGGTTGCTCGGCCGTCATCCGCTTGGCCGTCATCCGCTTGGCCGTCATCCGCTGGGCATCATCCACATCATCCGCTTTATCCTTGCTGGCTCTGGTTGGTTTCCCTCTCAACGCTGCAACTTGTGAGTCAAAACCCTCAAAAACAAAAATATGTGCGTGCTTTCATGGTGTCTAACAGCACTTCAACGCCCATAACTACAGCAAAACTTTACAGACTGGAGCGACGCCGTCTGAGATCCCCTGGAGCTCAGGACTGCCACATGGGCACAGCATTGGAAAAAAACGGCGCGCTGAAGAGTCCGGTCCCCTTTTCCATGGGGTTTTGAAGTTTTTTGGCTTCTCTGGCAACCCCTTTCTTTGATTGTTGCGTTTCCCCCCTCGGTTTGGGGTTGTTTCCCTGCATGCCATGTTAATATCAGCATCTGAGGATGATTGGGCCCATGACCCTTCTAAACTGATAAACCAGTGCAGGAACCCTCCACAGTATGGGCATCACTCAAGCCCAACAAGTTGAGAAGCGGATCCATTTTACAAGGGAGTACTATTGTAGATGCTTGTGCGACACACAAACTTCTGGTGAGTTTGTTGGGTAGTTGGTTGGCTGGTTGGCTGGCTGGCTGGCTTCGAAAATCACTTTGATGGTGCGGGCAGTGCTATGACCATGGCATAGCTCATGCCCCTGTACGCAAGCTGGAAAAAGCCGCCGAGGCCCTTGAGCCTCGAAGAGACCTCTCGAGCTATAAGACTTTGTACTAGAGGCCCTACCCCCTGCGGTTTTTTTCTCATTCCGACTTGGAATTGGCGAGTTTGAATATGATTGAATGCATACTGGGCTTTGCTTCTCGCTTGCCTCTGGCGGCTGATATGTCCGGGGCTTGACGCTGCTTGCCTGGGCTGCGCTGCTCGGTTTGCCCGCGATGTCTCTAGGCTTCATGCGCTTTGCAGTTTAGCTCGAAGAACCTCGTGTTGGTCAAAACGGCCGGCTTCTACCGAGTTCAACCTCAGGCTGCAGCTATGGCTGGGGATTGGCACTGGGTGTTCGCCTGGGGAGCATTGTCTGCAAAGCTCTCAGCTGTCGAGCTTCAGCTGGGGTTGCGCAGTGCTTGGTCTGACGGCGATGTCTCCAGGCTTCTCATGAGTTTTGCGATTTGGCAGGAGAGTCCTGCTTGTTCAAAACAGCTGAGTTCCAATTCAACTGGGCTATCTTAGTTTTTGCTTGCCTCAGAGCCTCAGGCTGCTGTTGTGTGCTTGGGGATTGGCAGTTGGGCGCTCGCTTGATGCTATGCGTCTGGGGATTGGCACTGGGTGTTGGGCTTGGGGACGTTGTCTGCAAGCTTTCTAAGTTTCACCCTGCGGCACGAAGAAAATAGGTTTCTCCAAAAAGCCCAGTTCGGATTGAACTGGGCTGTTTTCAATGTTCTTTGCCCCAAGCCGCAATTGTGTGACTAGTGTCTTTGCTGGGTGGCAACCAGGGTGCCGTGTGTCTGTGGCCTGTGCTGGGGCCCTGGCCGAGGCGGGCTTGCAGAGCATTAAAGTGAGGTTGGGGTTCACATGGTAGCAAGTTGGCTGGATGCAACAAGCGTCACGCGTCCCACAGCTGGCCACAACTGACCCACGATTCAACTCTCTAAGCATCGCACCAAAATGAAGCTCATTTTGACATGGCCCGCACCAAAAGGTGATCTTGGTTACAAGGAAAATGTGAGAATCAAATCCCCGTTCTAGAAAAAAAAGTCTAGAAAATCAACCAAAGCAAGGCACAACCTAACAAAAAGGCCTTGTGGATCTCCTCCATGAGCTTCGCGGCGGAGAGCGACTGCACGTCCTGGAATGCTGGCGGCTTCCCATTTGGCTGTGGTCGAAATAGTTGGGAACCCCAAAATGGGGGGGAACCCGTTCGGCAGCCCTGGGGACGATCTAACCTGCGGTCCGACTCCTGGTGGTTTGAGCACAGAAACCATTGACTTGTGCTTCTGAGATGGTTAGAAAGTCTTTGTAGGCCTTGTTTTGCCTAAAAGTCCTTGTTCAACCTGGTAGAAGGACATGAGATGGCCAATGGGGTTTTGGGCCCTGCTCATTTACGGACAAGGCTTGGGTGGTCCGACAGACTCATGACCGTGCTGTCAGCTATCCAGCCTTGTGGAAAGGTAAGGTCTATTTACCCTCCCACCGGTGAACATGGAACCTGACGTTCGGGGGGGTCTGGTTTGGACCATGTTCCTTTTGGAGGGACCGGGTCGCGAACATCCGGTTCCATGTTGATTGGTGAGAGGGTAGAGTATTTTTCCCGATTGATTTGAGCGGTCCATTCAAGGCGAGCCGGAGTCGATCAAGAACCATCAGCATTGCCTTCTCCAGTGTACTGCACGCAGGCACATTTTTGTTCTGCGCTAAGTAGCCTGCAGCGTCAAACATACCGCCACCAGTTGCGAAGGCCGCAAACAAATCTAGCTGAGGCTGAGCCAAAAGAAGCATGCACAATGACCACATTGAGTGACCCAATGCTCCTGTCAGGGCCAGGCCCTTTCATTAGAGCCAATCGATATCTTGGGGTTGCTCGTTAAGAAAGCACACAAACCGCCAGAGCATGGATTCAGCCGTACAAGGCCTCGAAGCGCTGATCTTGAGATGCTGAGTCTAGGTGCATTTGCAACATGCAGTGAGCAACCCCTTCATGGCAAAATAGGACGGCTTGCAACTCCATCACAAGCCTTCAAGCGATGAGCAAGTCTGAGGAGGGCGCACGCACACCTCCGGATTCAGTTGACACATGGGTGTGGCTCAAAATTAAACAGGAGGGGTTACGCAGGTGTTTGTCCATGTTTTCACCTACCAGGGTTCCATTTGGTGCCGGTTTTTTGAGCCACAGCCACATGAACATCACCAAACCTTTGCCCCCAGCTGAAAAAGAGTGCATGTCGCAAATGAAGGAACCCCAGGAACCCCCTAAAATCGGGGTGGGGGGGGGCCTTTGGTTCTGTTTAAATGTGCCTTGAGGGCATCAAACACTGTGGTTGCAAATGAGGCCCCTGAAACGTCCAAGTGCCAACACCTAGACTATCCTTTGAAAATACACCAGCATAGACCCCAGATAGCGAAAAACATGCCGACAATTGCACACCAGCACCCCCCCCCGAAGAGCGCCCCAAACAGCACCCGGCCGTCAGTCTCGCAAAATGCGCCCGCACCGTCACCCCGAACAGCACTCCGAACAGCACCCTAAACAGCACCCAGCCGTCAATCTCGCGAGAATGCGCCCGCGCCGTCACCAGCACCTAACAGCACCCCAAGCAGCATCCCAAAGCACCACCAGCACCCCAAACTACATGACTGCTTGCACCCTACCGTCTTGCAAAAGTGCGCCCGCACCATCAACTGCATGTACGCTAGCACCCGGCCGTCAATCTCACCAGCACCTCAAACAGCGCCCCAAACAGCACCCCAAACAACACCTAGACCAGCACCCAAACTGCACGCCCCCTAGCACCCCCCCATCGATCTCTCACATCACTTTCCCCTTGTACATGCACCAGCATAGACCCCAGATAGCATACCACGGCTACGAACCATGAAGCAGCATCATAACGGTTCCCGCGGCATCATGATGATGTTGACAGCATCATGATGATACCACAGCCACTCAGCATTCTGCGCTAAATAAACGCAGACAACGTCCTAATGAGTTCAGCAGCATAATGGCGACGTTGACAGCATCATGCTGATACACCAGCCACGAACGATTCCACGCAACTCGGGCAGTGATTCCAGCAGCATCGTGACGTGGTTGACAACATTGTCATCATGATGATACACCAGCCACGAACCATTACGCACGACAGTTAGGGCAGCAGCAACGTCCGAATGGGTTCAGCAGCATCATGATGATGCCACAACCACGAATCACCCCCCTGGCAGCCTGCCGTCAATCTCGCCAAAACGCGCCCGCGCCGTCACCAGCACCTCCACCAGCACCCCGAAAAGTACCCCAAACAGCACCCTCCCTTTCCCCTAGTTACCTACAAAACCTTGATCATGCTGCCATGAGAACGCCCAAAGCATAATACCGACACCAGCAGCGCCATCGATGAAGACTGCATCATGGTGAAGCAGGCAAAAACATGCTAATAGTACCGCGAGAGCACGTCATGACGCAAGCAGCGTCACGATGATGCAGGCAGCATCATGATGATGCAGGCAGCATCATGATCAATAGCATGGTCATGCCGGCAACACCATAAAAACAAATCAAGACAACACCATAGTGAGGATGCCGAAAACACATGGAAGCCCACCGGCAGCATCATGATGGTGCATCGCCATGCCATGATGTACGCAGCATCATGATGATGTAGGCAGCACATCATTGCAAATGGTGAAACCATGAGAAAACACGGTAATGTAAGCAGCAAGCACTTTAATGATGCAAGCAGCATCATCATTACGCAGGCAGCATCATGATGACGCAACCCCTACAGCTTTCAGCTATCTGGGGAACAACATTTGCACCAGCGCCCCGAACTGCATGCCGCCTAGCACCCAGCAATCAATCTCGCCAAAATGCGCCCCCATCCGTCACCAGTCCTTCAAACATCATTTGCACCAGCAGCCCAAACTACAGGCTGACAAACTCGGGAAGACAAGACCACACAAGCACTCAGACACACAAACACACGGACAAACATACACAGACACAGACACACAGACACACAGACACACACAGACACACACAGACACACACACAGACACACACAGACACACACACAGACACACACACACACACACCCACACACACACACACACACACGCACGCACGCACGCACGCACGCACGCACGCACGCACGCACGCACGCACGCACGCACGCACCCACACACACACACACACACACACGCGCGCGCGCACACACACACACACACACACACACACACACACACACACACACACACGCGCGCGCGTGCGCGCGCGCGTGCGCACAATCGCACCACCCTCCCACCAAAAAAGCACGCACGCAAGCCTGCACGCGCAGGCACGCGAAAACGCAAACGCACACATGCACACCCGTCACCAGTGCTTCAAACAACATCTGCACCAGCACCCCAAACTGCATGCCGCCTAGCACCCAGCGATCGATTTCTCAAAAATGTGTTCCCAGTACTTCTAACAATATTTGCACCAGCACCCCAAACTGCATGCCGCCTAGCACCCAGCGATCGATCTCGCAAAAATGCGCCCCATCCGTCACCAGTCCCTCAAACAACATTTGCACCAGCACCTCAAACTGCATGGCGCCTAGCTCCAGCGATCTCGCAAAAATGCGCCCCCATCCGTCACCAGTCTTTCAAACAACATTTGCACCAGCACCCCAAACTTCATGCCGCCTAGCACCCAGCGATCGATCTTGCGCCCCCGTCCGTCTCCAGTCCTTCTAACAACATTTGCACCAGCACTCTAAACTGCATGCCGCCTAGCACCCAGCGATCGATCTCACAAAAATGCAAGGGATACATTTGCAAGGGATACAATACAACACCAGCATAGACCCCAGACAGCAAAACATAAGCCAACACCTCCAACAGCACCTCGCGAAGAGCCCCCCAACCGCCGTCAATCTCACAAAATGCGCCCACGCCATCATTAGCACCTCTAACAGCACCCCAAACAGCATCTCAAAACAGCACCTGCGCCAGCTGAGCAAACTGTATGCCCTCTTGCACCTTGCCGTCCATCCCAAAAAATGCGCCAGCACCGTCACCCCAAACGTCACCAGCGCCTCACACAGCACCCGAAACAGCATCCCAACACGCCACCTGCACCAGCAACCCCCTAGCACACTACCGTCAATCTTGCACAACTGTGCCCACACCGTCACCTCCATGCACCAAAACCATCACCAGCACCTCAAACAGCGCCCCAAACAGGACCCCAAAATCGCACCCCAAACTGCACGCCCCCTAGCAGCCCTAGCACCCGACCGTCAATCTTGCAAAGACCCGCCCGCACTGCAATCAGCACCTCAAACAGGGCCCCAAACAGGACTCCAAAACAGCACCCCAATCTGCACGCCCCTTAGTACTAGTTTATTACTTTCGCAAATCAAGTTCCCCTCTTTATTAGAAGTTAGAACCCCTATAGCTTTTAGCTATCTGGGGACAAACAGCCCGAAAAGGCCAAACGATCAGTTATCTGCACGCTAGTGGGAGATGCAGGTCAAACAGGGCCTAACCAGCGGGCGCTGCATGCTCAGCATTTGCCTCAGGCAGGGGAAGGCTTACGGCTTGTCTCTGCGAAAGGTTGCAAAGAAATGACAACAGTACAAGGACATGGGACATGTATGTGGCTGCGCTTTCGTCCAACAGAGACCGCAACATGCAAACTCCCTCCAAATGTTTCTTGGACTTGAATGCTGTTGGGTCATCACAATTCTGTCAAACTACATCTCTTCAAATGGTGATCCAACAAACTCTGGTATTGCCGCCTCGGAAATGTATGCAGTCTACTATCATGAGCGCAAAAAAACAACAACACCCCAACAGGTTCCAACTTGCGATCCAGCAAGGGACCCACGCGTGGCCAAACGTTCGTTACATGGGACCCATCCTGCTTGCAACGGGATGACGCCGCGCCCAGGGGGCGTGGCTGATGGTGGTGCCCTGCTTTCCGGAGCTCTTCGTGGAGAAAAGCTCCTGAGAGCTCCACAGAGAATCCCTCACGAAATGAATGGCTCGTCGTTTTTTTGCGGCTACCTGGGGGTTGGTAAGGAGAACTACAAGGACATCCACCATTTTTGGGGGATCGAATAAAGGACACGCCCAAATGGGCATGTGACGGCATTTGTCCGTTGTGGAGGGTACCCTGACACCCAAAACCACTGAGGCACTGCATGTCCCACACAAACACAGAACGAACACTACTTTTTCTCATGTCCCCTAAAAGCGTGATGTTGACCCCGGATTCATCCACCTGGCGGATTCATTGGGACTTTCCCCTAAGTGAACAACATACGGTGGATGGAGGAAATATTGCATCATTTTTGACACAGATGCATGCCATCTTGTTACGACTTGCCCCGCGCCCCCTACTTAACATTGGTGCTCAGTTTGGCCAAGTTGGGCTGGGTCATGCAAGATTTAGGCCATTGACAACCTCTGAGCGGTTTTGCTCGTCGCAACTCAATGTTAAGTAGGGAACGCGGGGTGGCAAAAATGTCGTCTTATAAACTCATGCAAGATTTCTTCCATCAACAGTAGGACACCCCCATGCTGCAGTAACCAGCCGAGCGCAGGTGTTTCAAAGGGTACATAACTTCCCCTTTGAAGAGATGTCCAAGCAAACATGAAGCACGCGAGGAAAACCAACTGCAAGCTTCCATGTGCGGTGTGTCGTCGGTGTACTTGCTTGCCCCAATTCAACGAACAAACGAAAGGTTGAAACACTTTTTCAGGGTTTTGGCTGACAAACACGAGTGGTTGCCGAGTTTGTCCTGGGCCTAGGTGGGCTCAAACAAAGCAGATCTGCTCTGGCTTCCGGCCAGAAATCCCCACCCTTTCGAGGGGCGACCGAAAGTGGAGCTGAGGTTCACCTTGGAAGCCTACGGGCCAAACGATCCCGCCTCCAGCAACGCATGAGGCCGGCGCCCGTCGATGATGTGCGTGGCCTGCACGCCTCGGTCGGAAAAGCACTCAGCGGCTGCTTCGTTTCGCCTGGGCGCTCCGTCTGCACTTAGGACAGCGCCGTCATCGATCGCGCTCAGGCAGCAGGTGACTTTGGGAATCATGCCGCCGGCCTCACCAGAGCGAGCTGCGAATAGCCAGATTCGGATATCACCTATATCACTGATATCACCCGCAAGCCACCAAAGCCATTGTGGGGAGGCTGGAGTTCCAAAAAACATGTGCAATGATCGACTGGATAGAACTCTCAGCCATCTAATACCAGCTGGGATGGCAGCTTTGGGACTCATTTGGGAGACCTGTTGCCAACGGACTCTCTGGCAAGGAAATTCGAACCCTGCAAATCGCAAGTTTGACCGCAGGATTCATTCCGGCGCTTTCCTCGCAAGCATAAGAAACAAACACCACAGCCGGGTATCCCCTTCCACCTTCGGGGTGCATTTCACGGATGTGATCATGCCAATCGCTCGTCGGGCTCAAGGAGCTGCAATCAGTACGATAGCTCGGGACACAAACCTTTGATTCACTGCAGCTGAGGAAGCGACCACCACGCCCTCGTCAATAAGCCTGTGGCATGATACAATAATGGCTCGAGAAACTGCATATTGTGTGAGCCGATGACCCTCGGGCAAAAGCAGCTATGCCTCACTGCCTGACACGGCACAAACTGGAAGGGTCGCTTATTCTGGGAGGCCTTGCATTTGTGGATGAAGGCGCGCCCCAATGCCATTTGCAACAAGATGAGTAGCTGTGCGACCATTGCTCATACGTGCTCAGATTTGAAGTTCCCCCATATAAATGGGTCAACATATAAGGCTGCCAGACCAAAAAGCCTCCCCAGTTGTGGACACCTCCAATCAAACCATGAGTGAATCACAGGCGGACATCTCAAAAATCGAACTCGAGGATCCTTGGATATAGATGGAATTTATAATCCCCAAATTCGAACAAGGCGAAATCGTTGAAACCTCGGGTTCCCTTCGGATTCCTTCGCCCAAGGGGTCCTCTTGGCGCCGCCCTCATCTACCTCGGAGATCAGCGAGTCAGCGTCCTAGCACAAGTTACGTTGCAAGCCAAAGCCCTCATTTGGACAAGGGAAAGAATCGGGGTTACCGGACAAAATCCACTTTGCACCTGGATGAAACCCTATGAACACTGGCAAACATCTACTGGTGCACGTTTTTTTTAGTTCACTGTATGACGAATTTGGCTTTTCCACATGTTGGCAACAGCCCAAAACTGCTTGACCCTGCTTGGTATGGCACATGTGCCTGCATGTGGACAGGTCATCACAGGGCTGACTGGTCACGTACGCGTGTAAACATGCTCTGACAAGAAGCGTCCTGTGATACGCCTCAAACTTTGCAATGCTTGAACAAATAGGCTTTGCACACTGAAACTCTGCATCTACCGCAATACGCTTAGGAACTAGGCTATAATGTGTTTGCAATCGTGGCAGAGCATCGTGACCCACCCTGGACATTTCCGAGCTCTAGCTCAGCCCTATCTGCTGCTTCAAGCTGTGTTTGTGCATTTGAGACCCTGGCTGTTGAAACCAAATGGAGAAGACACACCTTGAAAACCGGAAAACAGCCATGTCCCAATCCAAAGCACTGCCAGGCTCAGAAATGAAGCCAAGCATGTCCTTGACATCACGGAGGATGCCGGGCACGTCCGTCATCAGCACCTCTCGAGTTCTGAGCCGAAATTCTCCACATCCCGCGGGTGATCAGATTGACCGAACGTTGGCTCGCCTTTTGTCACCTCACTGACTCACAGAGCCTTGTCACCTAATATGCCCGCAGACCACATCTTTGGACAATCAAACATAGACCAAAGTCTGGAAGGTCTCCAGGCCTAAGGGGTGTGGCCCTAGATACCCAAAAGAAGCCACTCCTCTTGTTAGTGAAAGGAAGGGTGATCCCCTTTGTCATTTCTTCAAAGCCGTCCAATAAGATGCTGGGGTTAACTAAAGGACCTCCAAAACAGCCTCAGGTGCTCGTGAGCTCGCTATCCCTGAACAGGGGCTTGTGTGGGAGGATCCCCATGGCCATCTTCCTTGACCGCAAAGGAAGCATCGAACCCGAAAGGGGCTTGCTCACCAACCATTCTGACCAGACTGCAAACCTAGTTCGTGTCTTTTTGATGGCACCCGTTCTAACCATCCATGGTGATCAATATTCCTGGACTCCAAATGACCAAAGACTTTTTCCCAGTGGTAGATATGATAATATGATCCTTTTAGTGGTTTTGCAACCATTGGTCCCATGGTCCCATGGACCTTTTGATCAACCATCCATTTTGGATTCGTCTGTTGAAAGTTCTTGCAGTCAGGGCTCGAACTCCTCAGCATCCAGCGCTCCTGCGATGGCCGCTGCCGCAATATCCGCGTTCACCTGGGTGTTCGGCTGCTAAAAACCGATGCGAAGCGATCTAAACATGCGTCTTACATACAGCCAGGAGAAGAATGGACCCCCGGATATCACTGTTGACCAAATCAGTCCTAATCTCTTGGGCTCATAGGATTGCGATGGGCAAAAGCTGGCTATGCAGGCAGATTTACAAGGGGTCGCAAATCAGTTGCTGGCTTTTCAGGTAGCCGCTGATTTTGCGAGAGTTGGCAAATGGCTGGGGCAAAGGGAGGCAAACCCGCCTAACACATCCACTTAATGAGACATGTGCAAACGGGCAGTCCGAGTCGTCATTGTGAAGGCGGAAACTGCTGACAATTGATAAGGACGTGTCAATGGCTACGGTGGAAAGCATGTCCAAAAACAAGAGCCCAATTGAGGGTACCTTAACACTTGCTTCCCGTATCTGAGGCTGGTGCGTTCAAGAAGTTGCCCTCCGCATCCGCAGCCACTGTGGCAACAACGGGTACCAACCTCGGGGGGGCGGCAAAAGGGGTCGGGTGAAGCTCCGTCAGCAAGTTTGAACCTGAGAAGGAATGAGTTGCCAATACAGTGATCAACATACAACAGGAAGCAGAAGTGGGCCATGCCCGAGGGCGGGGCCCTTTATCCAAAGCTGCTTTGAGCACATCCTTCTTGACGCCTTCAAAGATTCAAAGATGATGCAGCTGCAATGGGTTGCAGATTCCTGCTGCATTTCTTGTCTAGAAATGCGATTGCAAGCCATTCGCATGACCTGTCTGTCATGCAATGCTTTTGGGCACATGCCTCCGCTAAGTACAACTCCCCGATCGCCAAAGAAAGCAAGCAGGCCTGTGACCTCTCCCACGAAGCCGAGCTCTTCGTCGTCCACCTTCTTGGCCTTGGCAGAGCTGACATCAAATGAAATTTTAAAAACCCAAGTGGTTGGCCTTGTGTGCTTTGCTCTAAAACATATGGACAAAACACACATGAAAAACGCGGTGTCCCTAGTTGGAGTCCTTGCGCTTGGTGCTGCCAAGACAATGAAGCAAAGTAGCGATGCAAGAACCACCCGCACAAGCATATGGCCAAAATGCCCACTTAGAAATTTCGTACCAGACCGCGGACAACAAATCATCGAGGAGTTTGCGGCTGATTCGGAGCCTCTGCTTTCAGGTTGCAAATACATGGACACACTGCGTCGACTTGGACTTTGCTACACGGGTGCGATGCCCATGGACTTGGAGGGGTAGCAGGTCTAGTGCCTAGTGATTCTCATCTCTAAAAGCACATTGTATTGCAGACGCCCCAAACAAGCATCAGGTGACAAAACTGGTCCTCAAAAACCTCCCTCAAACTCCACAGGCCTTTTTCAAGAATTTTTTGAGTTCTGCAAAACTCGAGTGCCACGATGCCGGTCTCCCTCCCATCCGCAACCGGTTTCCCGCACTTGGCCCACCCCTCGCCTGAAGCAGGCCACCGTCGACGCCGCTGAGCCCAACGGCGGGGACCTAATGTGGCGAGCGCGGCGTTTCTTGGCGCGACAAAAACGACCACCCTGAAGCGGTTGGACAACCTCCGCTTGACGCGAGGGCTTTTGGGGTCCTGTTGGCAACACTTGGGGCTGAGACAAGGAGAAAAACATATATATATATATATATATACATTTCACAGTATGCTCGGCGACGCGGATCATCCGACAAGAGTAGCGGTTCCACAAGCACAGAAAAGAAGGATCCAAGCATTGTCAGAATCCTCGTTGTTGTTAAAAGGATCCTAAAAGTCGGCGCTTGTCCGAGCAAGGGTGAGAGGGGGTGTGGGCTTTTTGTCGGGGTGGAGGGTCGCGTGGGTAGGGGTAGTGCCTTCTACATGGCTTGGGAGAGGAGGGGCTTTCTGAAGCAATGCAAGGGGGCGGGGGGTGGGGGGTGGGGGGGCGGGCGGGCCTCTGGTCAAAATGGGAGACCTATCACAAAAGCCGGTCCTTGATTTCGACTGGCAGAAAGGCCCAAGGCCCAAAACCCGGACCTTACCACACCTCACAATCCGGGTTTGGACACCTTCCATGTGCTCAGTTTGCTCCACGGAAAAGGGGGAACTCGCCTGTTGAATCGTCTCGCCCTTTCGTGGTGCGCTGCCATCAGCCGTTAGCACCCTCACAGTGTGAGCATGCTGAGCCCGCTGGCGCCCGCGGCGCCCATGGTGGCGACAATGCCCTTGTTCACCTCAGCTTACCCATGCGCCGAACTCCAGAGAAAACCAGGGCTGGTGCTCAGCAGGGAATGAGAAATGGCATGAACCCTGGAATTGGTCCCCTGAAAGGAAACCACAAGGCATGGTGTGTAAGGGTCATTCCAACTCATTCCCTACTGAGCACCAGCAAGAAAACCAGCGCCCAAATCCGCAAGATTGACACCACATACTCTTGCTTGGCTCCGGTTTTCTCACCCCTGCCTTGCCCATGAGGACCATGGCAACGACCTGCATGTTGCTCTGGGCGTTCATACAGATGCACACTGCCAAGTAATTTATCGCCAAAGGTGATCGCGGACGAAGTTGTCAGTCTCACTTGGTCTTGAGTTCACGTGTGCTTGCTCGTGGGCCTTGCTTGGGGCGCAGCATTCAACAAAAAATGGCGCACACGCCTGACAAGTAGTTGGAAGCATGCTGCCTGGGACTTGCCCACTGTTTCTTTATCTTGCTTGGGCAAGCTCTGCAAAGCGAGCTGCACGAACGGCATGCTTCTCTTTCCACTGTGTATCAGGCGGCTTCCTCCTGAAACTTCGGACCCTGTTCTTTTCACAACAAGGCCACATACACAAGTGGTCGCGCCTTGATGCCAAACAACAATAATTTGGCACGGCCATCCCTTGTAACACGAGAATCCTGGAGGTGGCAACCTCATCGTTTCATTCGCAGGGTGATGCAACCCCGCACCAAAACACCACATCTTTCTTGATTGCTGTTGACCCCTCTGCAAAAAAGCTTAACTTTTTGTGGGTTCAATGGAAAACCCTTGATTTCAACCAAAAAGAAACATCTAACCGAATAGCCACAAAGCTTTTGACCCGCTTTGAGGCCCCGCTCTGAGAGGTGGCCGGACGGGGTTGGAAAGCAAGCCGATGTGTTCAAATGGGGCCATATGTTTGGATTCCGAAGGAAGCACCCATTCTCCCATTTTTAGAATGTTCCATTCTCGGAAACACCCGCTTATTTAACCCGGCTAATCCACTTCGAGGGTGTTGAACCCTTGGCTCTTCGCGCGGACCGCAAAGGTACCATTGGCGTGAATCCTACCCCCTTCAAGGGGGAACCATTCCTGAGTCGAACTCGGAATCATTTCGCCGTCGCACCCCGGCTTTAAGAGCACAGGGGCGGCATGGGGGTGCCAGCCTCCATGGTGTCCGCATCGGTGACACGCAGGCCGCGCACGAACTTGGGCTCGATGCCCACCTGACGGACACCCCACATCGGCAGGAAGTTGATATTGCATATGTATGTATCCATACATATATATATATATTCACATTGTAATGTATAGAGAGAGAGAGAGAAGAAAAAAAACACACACATTCATATATATATATATATGTATATATACCAACATGCATGCATGCATCCAGGCATCCAGTCCACAACGCGCCCGTCTTAGGGATCATGGCTCAACATAAATTAAATTGCATCCCTCCATTGGATTAGCCAAACACCATTCGTCCTGGATCGAATGGTTTCACCTTCTTGACACCGGCAACCCTGCGAAAAATCAAAATCTCCTGCTCTCCGAACGCCTGGGAACATGAGGGCATAGCAGCTGAAGCATCTTAGAAGCCCAACAAGTCAGAAGTCATGGAAGCAAGGCAAGTCGTCTTCTCTCTGCCATGCCCAAACTCCAACAGCATAGTGCCTGACTCACTTCCTGAGTGGATTTGCCAAAGCAAGTTATTTTTTTAATGTACCACCCATATGGTCCAAACCCGAAACGCATCAAGCCCGGGAGCTCAGGGAGCGACGCCTTGGCCAGCCAGCTGTTGATCTCGGGGCCGCCCCCATGCACCAGCACCGGCTTCAGGCCCAAGGCCCCCAGCAGCGCCACGTCCCGGATGGTGCGCTCCGGGCTTTTGACCATCGCGGCGCCACCGTACTTGATCACCACCTCAATCCATTCATCCCGCCCCATCTGTTTTCAACTTGGACTTGTTTGGCTTTTGGATCCTGAAAAAAACAGATGTATTCATCACCACCTGGCTACGACTTGTTTGAGGGTTGTAAAGCGCGACGCGCCACGAATCCTGTTACGGAGTTGTGTAACGGGGGTCCTTGTTGCGCAGGTCTGTAGTGGGAAAAGCCGCAGCTCCCGCTGGAAAGTCGCAACTGTCCAGCGCAAGTGCAGCACGCGAAGCACACCTCCGCAGCTCCAGCTTGAAAATTGCAACTGCCCGACGCAAGCCAAGCGACTGGCGCAGGCTGGGGTTGGGTCTCTAACAAGGTATTTGACGGCTATGTAACGAGATGTAACGAGGCGAAGCAAAGTGCAGAATTCAAAGGTCTCCTCCGCAGCTCCAGCTTGAAAGTTGCAGATGGTGGTAAAAAAAGGGGGACGCTGGCCTGGGCTGGGGCTGGGCCTGTAATGAGGTATGTAACGGCTATGTAGCGAGGTCTGCAACGAGGTAGGCCCCTGTTCCAAGTTTTTCATCTCAATGGCAACTCTCTGCAAGTTGTGCATGCATCGGGATATGGGCATGAACCAGCCAAGCGGTTTGTTCATGTGAGGTGTGTAAAGAAGGTGTGTAATGAGGGGTGTGCAACGGGCCAAGGGGGTCTTGTTACAGAGGTCTGTAACGTGGTCTGTAACAAAATGTCCGCGCGGCTCTGTTACGGACCCCTCCAAAAAATCACTGCCACCTGAATCCCTTCCGAAATGTGATCAAAGAGGTCTTGTTGGGGATGTTGGCATTCCCCTATTTGCCAAAGGGGAGAGGTTTTTTGTTTGAGTTTTTGGATCCTGAAAAGCAAGATTTATTCATCGGGGTGGATTTCTTAGTAAGGGGAAGGGATTCACAGAACTCACGTGCAACGCTGAACCTTGCCCCGTTGCAGCCCTTGGTGATTCCACTGGGCTAAAAGTCACAGCATTCAGCGTGCTCCATGCCAATTTGGGTTGACTTGGAGCCAGGGCACGCCCGGGCCTCAAGCTGTTCGGGATATGATTGAGCCAGCCGCCCTCTGTAAAAGGAACTCAAGGCGCGAGGGTTCCCACAACTCTGCCATTGCTGGCTGTCGGCCGATGACATGCCAAACATGCCAACCAAACATGCCTTCTCTTGGAGCTGCCAGTTGAGTCAAGCCACCACGGAGCCCCGGAGCCGCGCCAGTGCAGGCAATGACTCTGCCAGAGCTTGTGCCCTCTGCTCCAGCGGAAGCTCTGCCGCCTCCACGTCGTCGTCGCCCGAGTCTGCGGGAGCGAATTTGATCTCATCCCCTGGCCGAGGCGGTCAGATTTGTCTGCGAGAACACGGCCGGCTGTGTGCTTATGCAGGCCTATGCTAAAGGGCACCACATGCGAGCCGCAAGCAGTTTGTTCACGCCAAGGCTGCAAACGCAATTGTTCGGGCGTGTGGGATTTGTATATAAATCAAACACACAACGAACTGTTTTCTGCACGCTGCGGCCAGGCTGGCTAGGACGTTGAACTGCTGCCTGGAGTGCGATCGTTCATCAATGTCGTCAAGTGTTGGCTAGATATCCATGGTTGATTGCCAGCACTGCTTGGAATGCTTTGAGGGTTTGCGATATTCCGCCTGCTTTAGCAGATTCGCTTGCTATCCAGGCTCGCATCCAGGTACTTCCCATGGATGCATTTGCAGTGGACTTGCGCGACTCACTAGTCACAACCACAAATTCACCCCTGCAAGTGCACCAACAACACTTTCCGACCTCATCTTTAGCTATAGTCCTTGCCTTCGACTAAACGGCGGTCCGTTTCCCGCGATACTCACCGTACTCCAGTTCCGAGCCTTGACCTTCACTCCAAAATCATAAGCCGTCGGATGAACGCAATGCAAGTTGCCAGGGTGGTTGCCATGCTCCTCTCTTCACAACTTGCGCCAAATACAGAGGCTTCCGAGAGGGTGTGATGAGCCCCATGCGCTTCAAACACATGAATAAACCAGGCAATATGGGTTGTTGGTCAAACCTCAACTACCAGGGGACCGCAGGTTTTAGTCCTTGGTTCCGTTTTCCAGCGCTCCCTTTTGAGGTTACCCAACTCTTGGCGCCTTTCGTCGCCCGGGAGGTGCCCCTCTTCGCGCTCCGCGCGGAACGGGCGGCGGCAAAAGCGGCGGCCGCCGTGAGGACGGCGCCCGGGCTGCCTACCAGAATTCCCGAAATGGGACGAGTGTCTCGGAAACTCCTGGGAAGGGCTCAAAAAGTTCAGCATTGCTCCAAGACCACGTCCTCCCTGAAGTAGATGCACTCGAGTAAAATATGTTCCAGACCCCTGATCTCCCAATACTAAATCAGAATGAACCATACCGAATCGCTTCCAAGCCAGCGTATTTGGCTCCACCCGGAAACGCGTCAACCGAGGTTTGTTTGTGTTTTCATCGGACGCTTTTCTACCCACTGCAGCGCTGAACAATTCCTGAGAGCAAAACTCTTGGAACCTTGCACGAGGCAAACCTGGGATTAAGGTCCGGTTGCCAGTCCACTTCTCTTGCCGCTTCTTCCTTTAGACCTTCCCTATACTTCAGCTGGAAGGTTTCATCACAGGTTGAGCGCATGTTCACAGCGAGGCACCGGCCAGGCTCCGACTGCGCGATGCTGCCAAAGCCGGGACTGAGCTGGGCGGCGCGTGAGTCAGCGGCACCAAAAACGCGTCCATGGCAAGGAGCAGCTGGTTGGATCACAGACCGAAACGCCCGGCTTAGGTTTGGGGGCTGATGTGTGCCAGTACTTGCAGGATCTGAGCCGCGCAAGCTGCAGCCAGGCGCTGCAAAGGATTGGGGCTTGAGCTCGAACAAAGGCGAGCTCAAGGTGTACTTGTAGAAGCTGGCAGCAAAAGACGTGCAAGCCCCAAATCGTTGAATGCTGAAACGCGGGCTCGATGCAGAGGCAATGACCATATGCCCAAGCCACAGCTCTTTCCGGAAAACGTCCGGGCAAAACGCTTGTCGCAACTGCTCCAACAAGCAAAGCGCAGACAGCAAAAGCACACCTGAAGCAATCATTGAACTTCGCCAGTCAATACATGTTCTCTTGAAACTCCAGAATAGACGTGGTATGTGTGTGTGTGTGTGTTAAACCGGTGTTTCGCTCAACATCGGCTTGACTGGGCCTGGACATGGTGCCTGTCCCCATGTTCTGGACCAGCTTTCCACTGACCAGCCAGCCAAACAAGGCGCCATGCATGGGAAAATGAACAGCGTCCTTTCACGGCTCGAGAAACGCTCCAACAATTTCTAGACACGATATCAGCAGCAAAACAGGCGGATCGCACGAGGTGGCAGCTGGGATTTAAGACAACCGCAGAACTGGAAATTCACGTTGCATGTATTGAACTCTAACAAAGGCAAAATTTATGTTCCTCCCCAGGGACGTTGCTTCCCAAAGCTCGGGCAAAGAAAGTGTGTTGAAATCAACCATGTCTTTGTGGATGGGTATCAAAAGGAAAGCAAAACAAAATGCCGAGCCACCAGCACTCCAACTCGGTTGCTGTTGACCCTCTGCAAAAGTGGACACATTGTTGTTGGTTCAATGGAAAACCCTTGATTTCCCCAAAAATGAAGTCTAAAGATCCAACCCAATAGCAATCAAGCCAATATCCACCTCCCTGGCGAGGTCCTCGATGCGCTTGGCAGGAGGCTGCACCTGAGTGGCGAGACAAGGCAATACCCTCGCCATGCCAGAGACATCTGCGACTGCGAAGCTTTCAGTGCTTGAGGCTCCCGGTCTCAATCGTCGAACGTGTTCCAGCGGGCTGTGTTGTACTTACACAATGTGAGTATGACATGAGCATGATGTTTGTTTCCTTGATTGCTGCGGAACAAAGCACGAACAAGGACATGTTGCTGGACATGATTTGGAACCTATGGGAAGCACCTGTTGCTCTCAAGTGTCTGCAAAGCACGCACAGATTCTAGTAAGAGTGGAAGGAATTGCATGCGCAAGCCGTTCCATCCTCATCTTGCCTGCCACGTAAGATGAGCTAACTGCTTCATCTACTTCTTGCTGTAACTCGGCGCAGCCCTCACTAGCTAAATGTTCCAGGTTCCCGGGAGCTTCCGGAGCGAGGTAAGGGGACGGGGAGGCGCCGGAAGGAAGGCTGCAACAAAGGCGATGCCGGGACTCGGGGACAAGGAACCCAGAGAAGGACATCCGTAGGCCGAAGGAGACCCCTCGGGACCGACCCGGGCACCGGAGATCCTAGCTGGATTCTACACCGGACAAGTCCATGCAAGTGCTTGGAGGCTCTGCCACAGCTCGGAGACTGTGCCGACTTGTGAAAACGCGTGTCTTGAACATGAGCAACCAAACACGGCACAGTTCAAGCCTCGAGAACTAAGACCACCGCAAAACACCTCAAATGTCTCACCCCGTAGACCATTGCCCCCAGGCCCATCCGGACCGCTTAAGGCCCCCAGCGGAGATGAGCGGGGGAGGTGGAGGTGCTTGGTGCACCTGAAGATCAAAGCTCCAATGTACTTCAGGCCCTTCAGTCGCTTGACCAAACCACTATGATCCACATTCCCTGAATACTTTCTGGCTGAACTTGGGTGCGATGCCTTCCAGCCTCACGCTGGATCTGTTTTAGAGAATGAAACGTGCTTGGTCATCCTGGGGTCTGGAGACGCTGAACCGACACGCTTCATGAGCACAGAGGCGGCGCTTACTGTGCGCATCATACCCTTCCGAGTCTGGGAGACCTGCAAAGATGCGTGGTTCTAACATGGACCTGGATCAAACACACGGTATTCCCACGCAAAGTCGAAGCCCTCAACCATGGGCATTGAACCAGGTGGCGGTCTGTGACCCAGCCAGGTGGACAGCGGGCCTGTTTTTGGGTAGCATTTGGAGGGGCCCCAAACCAATACGGAAGGGGGGCATCTTGAAATCAAACGACTTGCAAGAACCAGCTCCAGCTCTGGCCTCGGCCTGCCGCCTGCCTGGCAACCGAAGGGCTGAGGGAAGGACCTAGTCTTGGTTGCACGGCCTCCATATCCAAACGAAGAACAGCAGAAATCCTGGCGTGTTGCCTTCCGCCAAGTAGAGACCCCTCTAGAAGTCTTCTTGGCGCGTGAAGGAAAAAGCCGCCATCCCGGTGCAGCTTCCCGGTGAGGCAACGGTTGGATGTTGCGCGGCATGGTGGCTCTCTTGCAACGGCGCTGCATGGTGAAGCGATAGAAATCGTACCATCCCGCTCTACTAGTATGCAAACTAGCCCATGCGTGGATTTGTTTTGTCATATGAAAACAACGATAGGCATCAAAAGGTCCCTTACATGGGATGACCATTGAAGAAACCAACAACTGGATGATCTTTCCCACCAAATGGGGAAGATACCCATGGTCATTTCGGGGCCAGGCATATTGATCAACCCCCATGTAACAACATCCATTATTGCTTACATTCAATTTTAACTGTGGGCAATCAAAAACAAGCAGGCTGTCAGTTTGCTTGGTAAGTAAAGCAGACTTGCCCCAAAGACCTAACAACTGCTGGCAACTCGGTTCGTGAACTCCCATGTCTTAGGCTATGTTGATTCGTGCAATGGTGCAAGGTGGTCAAGCTGATGGTAGTTCGCTTGCGCACCGAAGAATGGATCCCAAACTGGCCGCCACGCCGGTCGTTTTCAGCGGCGGTCCCGTTGCCAGCTTTGCTGGTGACCACAAAGCGCGGAGAGGTCGGGTCTCGCATGTGACGCATTTGGAATGGACCAACATTAGAGCTGCAAACGAGACCAGCCTTCGGAGCGATTCCATCTTAAGATCCACCAACAGAGAGTCCTGATCAGCCCTTGCATCGCCAGTCAGAAGGAATTGGCTGCAAACCATCGATGAGTGGCATGCCCGCCCAGAAGCGCGGGGAGCGTCTCTTCCCACATCCCATGAACAGTGGCTAACTACATTAGTGCTTAAAATGATGGACCTCATGTTGGTTGGTAATTAAAGGAAACAAAAGGACACCAACCACTTGAGGGGACCATTCTGGTGGAAACCCATTGCTGATCAGAGCGATGCCATTCAGAGCCAAGCTCTCGCATCTGCTTCTCAATCCCGATCTGACCAAACCAGCGGGTTCGGTGGATGGATAAGAACATGGTGAACCATTTGACCGCGAAATCGGGACCTCGTTTGGTGGCACCGAAACGGTCTCAACGGGGCCGAAGCGGTTTTCGCAGGCGCTTCGCATCTCGCCTCTGTACAAAGCCAGCGCAAACCCAGTAATTGCTACATAAGTAGTCGGGAGCTTGCTCATGGGTCCCCTAAAACGCCCTACAAATAACTTTACACGCATGGCAGGTCTTGCGAACATCAGCTGGCCGCGGGTCGAAAATAGGCAGCTAAATGGATATATAGGGACCACACCCTGCAGTCCATATCCTGGTGGCCTAATTTTGACCCACAGCTCGCCTTTTTTTGCGGACGCCCAGCGACCTCAGCGGAGTCCCCGCAAGAGCTCCTCAGCTCCCAGGAAGGGCCGGCGCTCCACGTGCTGCCCCAACGCCTGGAATCGAGTCGCGCCATCGCGCCTGGTGGGGTCCAACTGTTCAAACCCAAAAGTAAGCCCAACAGCCCGGAACCCCCAGTGACACTGTTAGGGGAAAATGTTTATCGAGATTCTCTTAGGGGACCGGCAGCAAAAAGTCATTTGGGGCTAAAGGTAGGGACCTGCCGGGTCCCGGAAACGGACGTTTTGCGCTGTGAGTAGCGTGGAGCTCTGAACTATCAGTGACACTGTTGCCTCTCGGGGTTGCCAAAGTCCAACAGCTTACTAACGCCAACGCAAAGAAAACAATGTACTGCTACCCCTCTCTGGCTGGTGGCAAACATATACAGTACTTGCAGAATCTGGAAAGAATCCAGCAGATCCCAAACGGAGAATATCTCGGGCTCTCGCTGTTGTGCTCCAGAGAATGCAGCGGTGCTTCATATGCGCGGTCAGGTGTGTGACCAGCTTATCCAACACTCGAAACCGGCTCAAAACTGCTTTTTGCATGCCCTCGCACGTAAAATGATCCTGCCGTGTCTGCATTGGAAAGCAGATGTGCATAAGACATCTCCAAACTTGCTTGGCTCGTCATTGGTTTCAAGGACTTCCTGCACAGCCATCTGCAGCTGACCACATCAGTTCTTGCAGAACAATCAGCCCCGCCTACTAAGGCTCACCAACAACAAAACTGCCCCATCCCCCAAAAACGTCATCCATCCCAGCCCCAACTCCACACGAATCAACAGAAGCTACTGCCTTTCTTGTCTGGAACGCCAGAGCAAGGTGAAAACAAAAGTGTGCCTACATGGAACCAACACCAAATCAATGATTTGCCAATATGATCCATACAGAACATATTGGGACATACTACTAGATTTCTTCTCTTAAAAGTCCTTACTCAGAAATTGCGCCTTTGAAGGATGGTTGAGCCTGAAAAGGGGGAGCCTCCAGGACGAAGACCGGAGGCGAAAGAAACAACTAGGGGAGGCTGTATAATTATGACAATGCAATTCTCTCGGGGTTGAATTTCGGAATTGGGAAAGGATTTCACCGCAAGCGTAGTCCAGAGACACGGGTATTAGATGATGTTGGAGTCTCCACGGTGGTGTTTCTTCCTTCGAAAAAACTCATTCCCCATGTTGGCGCTTTGGTTGAAACCATTCTTTGTTGGTATTTGCAGGGGAATCGAATCCTTCCAGGGTTTCTTCGGTGCGAACGGATTTCGTAGCCATCCACATTGCAAAATGGGACCAGACCGGCCTGGTAGCCGCAGGCCTCCCGATCTCGCAGCTGGCGCTTGCAGAAGTACCTCGATTCGATCGGGGTTGATGGCCCTTTACCGTTTGGAGCAAACCCGCACATCAGAAGGAACCTTGCTAATTCAATGTCACGTTGAAGTTTTGACACATTCTTGGGTGTGACTGAACAGGCAGGCGCCATGTTTCCGCCTGGAAAAGAAACTTCGTACCAGTAGGTTCCACAATGGGTTTGCACTTCCCAAGCTGGGAGGCAGGAAGCTGCTCTCAAGGCACCGTTTATAAACCAGCCCCAAACGGGACGTTTGATTTCTGTTCTTCCAAAGGCCCGATTTCTCCCATAGCCATCAAAGGAAACCATTCTTCTTTCAACCCCTCCCGGGTGCCTGCCATGACTCAAAAATCTGCCCACCTTCACCAAAAAGGGGGGGGGAACGCGACGCCGGGGCACGTGGTGCCAGGCGCCAGCGAGGGCTCCTCTGGGTGCAGGTGGCCACCACACCGCGGGCCTGGGCTGAACGCTGGTAGAGCACCCTGGTCTTAACCGGACCCGGGGTGGGTCACCCCTGAGTCGTCAACCGTAAGTGGGCTGGACATTCTCCCCAAGCCGAATCTGTTTTGGGCCATGCTGTTGGTGAGCGGGCAATCAATGAAGAGTGGGTGTGATGGTTTTGTTTGGCAGTGCGTCTTGCTGTTGTTGACTGGTTGGCGCGAAGACCTAGCTCAGTGCGTTGGAATGGGGTAGCTGCCCTTCAACATGGTAGCAGCCACACAACCGAAACCTCGTTTGGCAACGTGGGCAGAGGCCATAGAATGCTTCTGCGCCCAACCCCGCGGTCCAGAATAAATGACAAGCAGGCAAGAGGGCACGCACGCACACAAGCGCACGCACGCGCGAGCACGCACACACACACACACACACACACACGCAAGCAAGCAAGGAAGCAAGGACGCAAGCAAGCACACAAG
>CAUJNA010003215.1:769667-782167 GCA_963377175.1 Effrenium voratum
AGAGAGCGAGAGAGAGCGAGAGAGAGCGAGAGAGAGCGAGAGAGAGCGAGCACAGAGGAGCACTGCCCCACAAGCCGCTCTTTGAAGATCTGGAAGTGCGAGCTCTGCCTCTTGCCTCTTTCATCTTGCCTTTTACTACGCAAAGCGGACGATTCAAATAAACGGAAAATGGCAAAGTCTCCAAATGACAAGCTTGGAGTGACTTCCAGGATTGTTGTTGCGCCACAGGCATGGCGGCTCTGGTCACTGCGCAACTGAAGACAGGATGATGCAAGCACACTCCAAAGCAACTGTAGCTGCTGACGGTACAAAGCTCGGCCGCTGCATGAGGCTGCATGCATAAGATTGCAAAAGCACGATTTACAGGAAGCAGCAGGCCCACGCACGTGAACATGCTCATGTTCGAGCAACTAGTAGTCGAAGAGGAGTATGCAACGGTTAGTAAAGTCTAGCAATCGATTGGCAGGTATAAGCTATAACTGATGACATTCCCACAAAGAAGGCCACAGAGGCCTAAGATAATAACTCACACTTGCCAAAATAGATTTGAACAAGTTCCACATGGAACCGACAGCTCACAATCACAATGATACGATGATACGAAAAACTTGGTAAGCGCACAGACATATACATTGAGAGAACAGTTCTCTACAAGCATGCGAAGCTGATTCAGATAGTTTTACTGTTCTGCAGTCACCATGGATTTGTGCCAGAAACGCCAGGCCAAACTGTCCCACTGAAATGATAGCAAGCCCAACCGCTGGCCTGAGGTAGCTTTTCAGCTCATCGTTCCTAGGCTCGACAAAGCAAAGATGTGATGTCTACCTCAAGTTGTGGAGCATGGACAAGACCAAGATACAACAAAGGCACGTTCCAGACAGGGTTCGACCAGTGCCAAACCAAACGCCATGTGACCGCTTGGGTATTGACGAGAAAAACTGAAGATTGGCCATGACCGCTACAGTCGCACAAGTCTGGCTGCGTTTTCAAAAGCATACACCGAAGACTGAATTCGGGAAACAACAAAGCAGGAATTCCTGCAATGCATTGCACGGTTGATTCTGGGGAACAAATATACATGTATGAGCGCAGCCATGAGGCGTTGCGCAGCATAGGTTTTTGGGGCAAATGACTTCACCGGGATGCTAATGTGGCGAAGAGCGGAAGTTACGGAAAAGGCGCTGCTTGACCAGCTCCTCATGCTTTGAAAGCATGAAATACCGTAACTGCCTTCTTTACTAATTGCGACTTAGACACTACTTGTCGACCAACCAGCTCATGCCCTCATGCACCCTGCAACAGCTGCTGGGAGAGTTCGCAGCAGCAGCTGCGCAATCAACTGCATCTCAGCAACCCACATGCGCTGCCAAACACTTGTTTGACCTATTTGCGCCACCACTTGCGCGCCGGCGAAGCCGGCTGGCGGAAGATTCAAAGACATACGAAGTTCTTCTAAGAACTATAGATATATTGTTCTTCATCTCTATCTCTCTTCTGTCTCTTTCTCTTTCTCTTGTCTTTCTCTTTCTCATTCCCTTTCTCTTTCTCTTTATTTCGCTTATATTTCGCTTTTGCTTTCTAACATCTTCCCTGTTTCTGCTTCCTATTCTTTATAATTGTCTTCGTTCTGCGTCTCTTTCTCGTTGTCTTTCTCTTGCTCTTCTCTTTCTCTCCTTGTCTCTTTATCTTTCTCTTGCTGTTCTTTCTCTTCTCTTTTCGCGCCTCTTTATCTTTATCTTTTTCGATCTATCCATCGATCTACCTACCTACCTTTCTATCTATCCGACTATCTATCCATCTATCCATCCATGTGTCTATCTATCTGTCTATTTCCCTATCTTGCGATTTCGCTATCTCCCTATCTCTGTATCTCTCTGGCCCTCTGTCTTTGTGTCTCCTTATCTCTCTATCACTCTTTCCCGTTATCTCTCCATCTCTCTATCTCTCCGCTCCGGTATCTCTATCTCTCTGTCTGCCTATTTGTCTATCTGTCCATCTACTATCTATCCATACTGTGTATCTACCTGTCTACCTATCTAACTGGCAAGCTACCTTTTCTTTCTATCTACCCAATTCATCTATCCGACTACCTATCTAGCTATCAATGTCCTATCTAGTTGGCCAAAATGCTGCGCTTGTCACTCAATCCGCACCTGAGTCTGCAAAAGTGCTGCGCGTGCCACGAAATTTACACCTCAAGCTGCCAAAAGTGTTATCCCTGGCACGCAATCTGATCACCAATCCCAACAAAGCGCGGCGCCTGCCACGCAATCTTTCCCTCAGCTTGCCGAAGTCCTGCGTCTGTCACGCAAAACTGAGCACGGGTCTGCGCCCGTTCCGCACCCGTCGCAACCCAGGTAGCTTGCAGCCAGAGTGCCAAAACCCGCAGAGGGTCAATCTCACGAGCACGCGCATTTTCTCGCATGCGTTCCTTTTTGCTTCATCTTATCTGTGAAAGGTTACCTTCAATTAGCTTCCGTAACACCGCAGTTCCTTCTAAACTTCCTTTGATCACAAACCAGCGAACAGCCAGCCTCTTTGCAAGCGGCGTCCTTCGCTCGAGCAGCCGCGCCAGCTCCCGCTTTCGGAAAGGTGCGTCCGCTCCCACATCGCCGACGCCGGCGCCAGCGCCGGCGCCGGCCTGCTCGGTGCTGCCACAAACTCGAACTTTTTGATCGAGGCGCTCTGTCTGTGAAATCCATGAGCCCTCTACCATGGCCCTTCCATCCCTTTCAACAATTGCCATCGTCCCTGTAAATTAAAAGATATTGAAAAGACTGCCCTAAGAATGTCTCTTAGGATGTGATGTTCAAGTCATCCTGTATCCATCAAGAACAATGCCAGATGCAACACGTTCGCAATCAGCCATATTCAATCTACGGTTCGGACGACGTAGAGAGCAGCAACACGAGGCAGAACAAACACACAAACTGACAGTCTTGGTTGACTAGCAGGGACGTTGGCCGTGCCGCAAGCTCAGGTATCACTAAGAGCCTCCCCACAAGTACCAAATTCCAGTCTATCAGGCGCGACCTCTCGGCTCTCGAGCGCACCTCTGCCTCCAGCGGCTGCTCTCTCTCTTCCTAGCCAAGGATGGCCCGCCGCAAGCGACCCAAACATATGTGCTCAAGGCTGGACCCAACCACCTCGGCTTTCAGTCGATGGGAAATGAATCCTACAAACTGTGGGCCCCTTTTGAGGCATCCTTGCCAAATCAAAGAGCGCCCACAAGGTGCCGGCACAACCCTCTTTGGCTCTGCCAACTAGCCCCTTCGACACTCTGGAACAGCACGGCGAGAAGAAATATCATGCACATCCAAGACATGTCGGACTCCGCCCCCAAGCGCCCAGGGCCAAGTTGTGCCTTTGGAAAGCCCAGAGCCCTGCCTGCTGCAGGAAGCACAAGGCCGCGGCCACATGCTTGCAGTGGCCCTGCAAACGACAGCTGCAGCTACCGGCCCAGGTTTCCTCAATTGGCAAATTGGCCGTGGAATCCAATGGCCAGGTAGCTGAGAAGGCAAGATAGGCTGTGTAGCATCTCATATACCAATAGGAGGCTTGGCAGCTACGCAAGGAATTAATTCGCCGTAACGTCAAAGGAATTCGCAAAGGAATTTGCCGTAACGGCAAAACTACTCGCTGTAACTGCTTGTCCTAGGTGGGTAAGGTAGGCGAAGATGGGTTAGCGGTTAGCATGTGAGGCGGGCCGCCACTTGAATAGCCTAGCCAAACAAAACATGCCAACGGAACAAATCCGGAGAGTTACTTGTAGTGGGAACTCGGAACTGGAATCAAGCCGAAAGCAAAAAGCGGCTGGCAAGTTACAACTATGAATGTTGCTCTCTGGAACAACAGGATACGGGGCTGGGGCCAGACTTCAGTTCTCGAAATGGCGACCGCGAAAAAGAAGGTGAGAAAGGCCTGACTACCTAGCGGGAACTGTCACAAGGGTCCGTAAAACAAAGCTATACTATCAAATAATCCTTAATAACCAGCATCTCACTGGATGTTGTCAGGGTACACAGATCTCCTGCTACCTTTGCCAACTCCCCTGCACATATCACGCGCCAATGGCGCTGCCGCTTTCACAATTCCGAGGGCGAAGCCTGCCATAAAAAATGCCCTGCAAGGTTCACTTTGGCCGCGTAATTTCAGCATCCGTTCCTGGAACGCATTCCGAAGAGATTGCGCCGGATGCAGTGGGGCGATTTGCTGCATGTCTCATTTCAATTTCCTACAGCCAAGTTGTGCGATCAAAAATAGGTTCCATCAACGTCAGCACATACAACCTTGGGGCGTGAAGCTCACCACTCGTTCAAAGAGGTTCGAATGTTCCAGCAAGATTTGAGCCGATCCAGAGAAAAACAATGCCGAGGCGCCCCACGGACCTGTAGCTGCACCTGTTCCCGGGTGGCCCCGATCTCGTAGCACCTTGCGAGGGGAAAAGTCAGACCTGCGAAAGATTCCACATTTGGTGATTTTTTCCCCGGGGTTCTGGGTTTTAAATCAAAACTCCAGAAGTTCCCCGTTTGCAAGGAACCGAGTTGGCCTTGCCGAGCCAAGTTGAAGACCAAGATTGCAAGGATGGCGCTATCTCCATACAGTGGCTCAACGCTTGAGTATTAAGGCCCTCAGGTGCTTAGGGAACCGCTGAGCTCCTGAAACTGTTGCTGGATACTTATGAATTGACAAGAGGGGTGTGTCTCCATGGCCGCAAATCATGCCGTATGATGCCAGCCTTGTACTTTGCAGTGGGTGGTGCTTTTGGTGTTTGCTTCAACTTGCTGGTGCTCAGTAGGGAATGACCCGGTGTTGGGAATGAACCGTTTGGGGATTCCCTTGCAAGAAACCAAATCGGGGATGGTTTTGCCAAGGGAGTCATTCCCTTTCTCATTCCCTGCCTATCGAACCAGCAAGTCAACATTTCTTGTCATCTTCCAGTCGAGCTCGTTGAGCACCGCACACCTTTCGCCCGCGCAATTCGCACCGCGCACCGTTCGGGGTACCCAGTGGCCCAGGCCTCCCACCCAGGCCGTTGACCGCCCCCTCGTCGAAGAGCCGCCGGCCCGCGACGACGCAGTCTTCACCCAGCGCCTGAAGAGCCGGGCAAGACAAGAGGAATGGGTGGCGCATCTGCTTTTGAGACCATCTTGCGCGCTTGGTTTTTCCAAGAAACCAAAAGGAAACCAATCACTTTGGAGGAACCCACCACTTGAGACACGACCCAATGGTGATAGGGTTTGAGGCGTTAGCCTCTGCTTCGGGTAGAGGGCCCCCAAAGCGGATTTCTACAGCAGGGGCCATGAGTCAAAAGTCGGATGCCCTTCGTATCTTGGCCTGGGCCAGGGTTGCTCGAGAGGAAGCTAACCCCCCGCCAAAGTGAAAGTGCTACTCTGGGTGAAACAAACCTGACTGGTTCTTTCAACTCCCAGAAGCAATCGGAAGCGGATCAACGGGTCACCTTAAGTTAGGGTGCCTTCCCGCCCGCAAATGGAAAAACGGAAAACTTCTTGGAAGGCATGGAGAGAGCATGCCATCAGCACTCAGCACTTCAAAGGCGTCCTTGACCCTCGGACACCTCGACTTCTCAGACCCCTTTTTTGGGGACGGACTTGAAGGGAGAAACGCCACAAATGCTATCTGGAGGACTCAAGGCGAGTTTGAACATACCTGCCACGCCTGGGAGAACTGCGCAGCTTTCTGCCAAACAAAGGAATACATCGTGTCCACCCAACATGAACAAAAGCAAAACTGAAAATTGTAGGTCAAACCAAGCACAGCAAAATGGCAGTGGGAACCCATCTCCAATTGTTCTTGGGTAGGTTGAGAGTCTTCTTCACAACCCCCAGACTCACACGAAAATTGCAGTTCATAGGTGCGTCCAAGAAAAAGCCCATTGTTTCGAAGAACCAATAAGATTCAATAGAAATAGTGGACGCTAAGCAATCCCTTCCTCCGTCCTGGCTTGCACAAACCCAGTCTTAGCCTTTGCCCAACCGAAGCCCCAGGAATATCCACACTTCGGCTTCTCAACGGGCGGCCACGGTTGAAAGCTACCCAGGTACATGACTTACGCACCTACACACCCGCAGATATACACAACCTCACATCTATGTGTGTACAGTTGTGGACAAAACTCGCTTTTGTGCTCAAATGTCTGTGTATGTGTGCGTATCTCTAACTCTGTCTGAGTGTCTGAGTATCTGAGTGTCTAGGTTTCTGTGTGCACAGAAGTAAAACATGCGCCGTGCGCTCGGAAGCAGCCTCCAGCGCCCTGCAGGCACTGGGCCGCGGCTCCGTGTCCAGCGCCGTGCCAGCAGGCGACCCCGCCTTCGACGGCGCCAGAAACGGCGCCGGCGCAGGTGCCGGCGGCGACCCAGGCGCCGGGGAGTGGGAACGACTCCTGGCAGGGCCCGCTCGGAAAGAAATACGTGGCTTAACTTGCTGCCAGGGCGGAACAAATGCCTCAAACACGATCAAGCACACACATATTAGGCACAAACACGCAAGAACCAGGGATTGGATTCACACGCCTGCTGGGAAGTGGACCCCGGCTTTGGCTCCTGGAGGCCTCCAGGCGCCGGCGCTTCGGCGACGGCGAGGGTACCTATGCGGTTTCCCTCGAGCGCTTGCCGGCCGCATTCCCTCGAGGAAAAAAACAAGAACCCGTTCAGAACATGACTAATGGAGAGCCAGAGTCCTAATTCAGACTCCTTTGTAACTCTTGGGAAAGGCGGAGGACGAAGGGTGGCTGTAATCCGCTGAGAGCCAACTAGCTTCTGGCAAACAGGCATCTCCATTCTCAGAAGATCACTTCATAAGGCTTACCGCAAGCTGAGATTTGCAAGTTCCTAACATACGACAACAACAGTAAAAAAATGTTCCCAAGTGACAATCAGGGTAATTTCCCTGCATGTTGGAAGCGACGCGGTACGAATCTTGCTATGGAGGTGAGTGCTCGGCGACGCTTCTGCAGCTCCAGCTCGAAACTTGCAGTTCTTCGGCACGCGAGCTAGTAGCACATCGTAGCACAGAGCAACAAGGTGCTTTTCCGCAGCTTCGGCTCGAGCGTCGCAACTAGCAAGGCGCACCTCCGCAGCTCCAGCTCGAAAGTTGCATGTTGAGCGCAGGCCGAGACAAAAGGGGTTGCTGGACCCGAACTGGGGTTGGGCCACGTATGTAGCCACTGTGTACCGACCGAGATATATCCAACAAGGTATAGCAGAGAAAGAGGATTCTTCCAGCCCCTCCGGGCTACCTGTTGTGCCGCAAGCACGCTCTGCAAAAGTCTGCTCCGCAGGAACCGGGTATGGCAACCAGCCGGGTGGTTTAGTTTATTTATCCGATTTATACGAAGCATGTAACGAAGGTGTTAATAAGGGGTATAAGTACCGAGCCGGCCGGTCTTGTCACATATGGTTTGTAACGGAGTATGTATCAAACGGCCGCCGTGGCACTGTTACACACCCCTCAAAAACATCACTGCCATGTGCGCGTTCATGGTTGCTCCACAGCATACCCACAAGCAGTCCCCAAACAGATCCCATGCTGTTGCCGTCCACAAGTCCCAGCTGTGGCCGACCAAGGCACCTGCAGCCTCCCATCATCCCGGTTTTTGCCTCGCAGCGACTCGCCGCGAGGATGGAAGGATCACCGCAACCACCAAAGTATCGTTGAAAAGTTGTCAACACCATAACCTTTGCTTCCATGAATATGCTAAGATGCCAAACATCAAAGACCAGAATCCAAAACATTTGCAATTTGGAAACTAACAGTCTGAATTTGAATCTAAAATTCCAACCCCGGATAGTTTTTAGCCACCCGCAATCCGCAAACTCTTCAAGCCGGACTTTCTGCCGGAGCACAAAGCAATGCTCACTGTCCCCTCTATCAACTTGCTGGCGCTCGGCCGGGAATGAGGGCATGAACCTGGGGATTTTCCCTTAAAGGAATCCATAGGGGACGGCTGCCTATCACAGCAGCAAGGTACTCCTGCCCCTCTCAGCTTGGAATCGCTACGGCTGTCCGCTACAAATTTCTGTCCTGAAGAGCAGCGCCAAGCAGATGTCATTTCCTCTGATCTGCCTAGACCTGTGTGTCTTGTTTAGGGGACCACCAAAATCGTTGATGCCTTGGTTTCCCGTTGAAGCCACCGAACAAGGGGGGGTACTCCAAAAAAAAGAAAAGAGCACACCCCTCTCGCTTTGCGCGACATACAAATACCCAAGACCCACAAGACTAGCAGCCCAAATCAATCCAAACCCAACATCCAAGCTCCGTTGCGCCAGGGAACGGAGTTGTTGTAGGCACCGCTGCGCCTTGGCGCTATAGCCCTCGTGCGGCGGCCTAGGTTTTAGCGCTCGCATGTGAATAACCAACTGATGGGCGCAGTCGGCTCCTTAAGAAGAAGGAACAAGTCGAAGATTTGGAGGGGTCGCTTCTGACAAAGTACTGTGGATGGACGAAAACCTGCACCACTTTGCGACCATGGGAAGCCATTGTTGGTTGGTATTTACAGGGGATCATCATTCCAGGGTTTCTTAGGTGGTGCAGGATTTCGTCCATCCACAGTATGTCTTACGAGGATCCAAGGAACTATGCAGAGCTTCGAGCCCACGATGCGGTAGGTCGTCTGAGTGGCTGGACATTGGGAACTAGAAATTTCGATCATAGAAAAGGCGCCCTAGTTCATCCAAGCAGGTGTTAGATCCAACGAACCAGTTGATGGTTTGGTGATTGCACACCATTCTGATCATGTCCTTCCCCCCCCCCGTGCTCCGAAGAGATTCCAGGTGAGGAGGGATTGAAGCAAAGAAAGTGAAAAAGGGCAAGACCGGAAATCCCGTTGCAGTCACAAATCACGCGCTTGCCTCTTCAAATATATGTCAACAAAATGTCCTCTTCACATTGGTGAAAGCTGGTAAGAGGATGGAGGGCAAGCCGAGGATGGGAAGTTTGAAGAATATGCCTCTTGAAAGTCGAGCCGTCCAGTGGCAAGACTCAACAGGGTTGTGCCTCCCAAGCCCAAGACAACAGGACCTCTCCTGAATCATCGTGCCTGAACCCCATCAGATTCACGATTTTTGTTCATTTGACATTGGAGCCGCAAGGACTGATTTGAGCTGAGGCACTGAATGGCTAGTACGTGCTCGTAGTCGGCTCTGGCCTCGTAAGCAAATTCACCCCCAGAAACAGTGGAACGGAGGACCACGATGCCCGTGTCTTTTCAAAACAAAGTGGATGGGATCACGTGCACTGGCTGAGGCCATCAAAATCCCTGCGCAGGTAGCTTTGGAGTTTCCATGAAAGCCTCTTGCAGTCCTCAAGCTAGTCCATGATGAGGCGACTCCAGCATGATCAACAGCTGCAGAGTGGCAGGATGAGGGCACATCTGTTCCATTATCTGTCCCGTCTGGGGAGTAAGCCAGGTCATCAGGAATCAGAGAACAAACCCGACAACAACATCGAACACAAAGGTCGACCGAACGGAAATGTGTGATTTACTTCGATACGCAGGTAAAGTGAAGCAGAATGAACCAACAACTCAGGTCAGGTTCACGATGTTTCTCTGAACAGTGCACCGCTTAAGCTTCAAACAGACCCTCATAAAAAGATGGTGAGTTTCCCTTGGTGCGCCTCCAAAAAAATAACCGAAAGGGGACTCGGCCCCAACAAACTGGGTCCATTGAAGCGGCATCCTAACCACTAGCCTCCAAAATGTGGCTTACAAATGTTCCCCGCCCAAAAAATCATTCTGAAACCACTTCAATGGAGCCCAGAGCATATGGCCTCTTTTGGACACTTTAGTGGCACTGACAAAAACGATCGACACCAGGCCATCCAAATCACAACCAAGCTGATCAAACTTGACAAAGAACACCTACGGTGCGTGCCGAACGGTGCCGCACGTGCTCAATCTGCCTGCGCAAAGAGCCGGTCCCTTTCGGCCGCGCCCACCGCCAGCTGCGCCAGCTTCCGGTGTATGCCGCCACGGCTCATCCAGACCTAAGGTGATCCGAACGGCCAGCAGAAAAACCCATCCCAAAAACCCAACGAGAAGGACCCCCGCAAAAAAAGCTTAGCCGTTCTGCTTTGGCTTCCTCTGATCGCTGCCAAAGAGAGGACACGCCGCCCAAGTTTTAAGGGAGGCGGTCTGGGTCACCGCATGACAAGAGTTGAGGGACCCCTGCAGTAAAGGGGAAAGCAAAAGCAATCCAATTTGGAGAGCTGATTTGGAGGCGTGCGTCGTCAAGTTTGGGCTCTTGGCGAGACGACATGTGGGCATTGGTCTGAGTTTAGCCGCAATTGGTAAGCAATCAACTCAGGTCAACGACTGGGTTCCATGTTCTGATGAGTCTCGACATCAGTCTGGTCAAACCAGGTTCACGCAAGACCCTGCAAGCAACTGGCGAATCCATGGATCCCTTGGATATGATTGCTTGGAGCTCGAACTGCACAATGAGCTGGTTGGTCGCAAAGATCGTGGCCGAACCTTTGTCGTTGTTAATTAGCAAACTGCGAATGCGTCTTCGTTCTGGTTCTGGGTTGGGGCTTGAAGATCGAGTTGGTCGTGTGCAATCGAGCACTTCGTACAAGCAACAAAGAACCACCCGTTGCACTTCAGAAGAGCTGGTGTGGATTTGGGCATCAACGATCGATCATAAGCCGTGTTGAGTGAGCTTGATGGTGCTCAGAAACCATGTGGTTTCTTATCCACTCATTTGGTCGGGGAATGCGTTCGCCTATGGTTCGTTCTCTCACCGAGCTTCCGCCAACAAGTAGTGCTTGACGTGCCCGCCCGCGTTTCGCAGAATAGGGGGGCCCTTTTCTACTGTAGCTTTGCCCAGTGCACCGCCGTGAGTCTTTAACTAGACCGAGCTATATGCAAGAGCATGTCGTCACAACACAGCACAAGAGCATGACCTGATTCTTGTCTCTGAGCAAGTTCTGTAAGCAAGATCTCTGAGCATGTTCTCTACGCAAGTGGCTCTGCACAAAGTTCTTTGAGTTTTTTTTAGCCAGTTCCTCTACAAAAATATCGTAGCAAATTATCTCAGCAAATTTTCCGAGCCAGTGCCTCTGCGAAATTATCGTAGCAAGTTCTCTCAGCAAGTTTCGGTGCGCAAGATCCTTGCGCGAGTTCTCTAAGCAAGTTTCTGTGCGCAAGCTCCTTGCGCGAGTTCTCTAAGCAAGCTCTATGCGCAAGTTTATCTGCACGCAGCTCTCCGAGCAAGATCTCTAAGCAAGTTCCAAACAAGTTCTCTGCATGCAGCGCTGAACCCAACTTTTGGAGCTGCGAAAGTGTACTTTGCGTAGCTTTCTAACCCTCAACATGCGCCGGCCGAGCCTGGTTCGAGCCTGGGGCCGCGCGCGCTCCAAGACCCCGCGCGCAAACTACGAGAAACTTTCGGTCTGGGTGTGTTGTTGCTCAGGATGTGCTATGCGTTGAAGTTACACTCTCCAAGCTCTTAACATCGAAAGCCCGCCTTGTGCCACTTGCGCGCATCGAAGCTGTCGGCTCCGCCTGACGGCTCTTTCGGAAACCAAGACTCTGTGCCGCTGAGCTTCAGAACCAACAACCTGCCTTCAAAAAGATACCGGACACCACCTGGCAAAGGGATGTCAATCAGCCAAGATATCTTGCGTCCCCCAACAGGGATCCTTACATTGTACACCTGAACATTGCGTTGTAAATGGTGGTGTCCCTTTATTTTGGGGAGAAAAAAACACCATGTTTCAAATGGTTGCAACATGTATCTTAGGAGCCCTGCCCAAATTGACGCGCAAGACCCTGTGGCACCCCACCTTGCTGGCAAATGATGGACTCGATGTCCGCCAAGGCAGCATCCAGCTTGCCCATGCCCACGTAGCAGTGCCTCGGGTCTCAAATGCGTGTGCCTGCGACCCGAAATCAGTATTAGGCACTTCGCCCTGCAAGGCTCCACCTTGCCCTGATTGCTTCTCAGAGAGCTTCTGAGTGATCACTGGGACCACTTCAAAATCAGTCAATTGGCTTTGAAGACTGATCATTAAAGTTTGAGCCCTCCAAGAGTACAAGTACGAGTTGGTTCGAGCTCGCAGCTTTGAAGATGTTCACTCACCCAAGGCTTTCTACGTACACTGGAGCAACGGGCAAATCTCGATTTCACTACTCAGCCACAAAAAGCAAGATGGTGCGGGCTGCCTTGGCGCCTTCAGAGTTTTGCTGGCGGCGATGGGCGCAAGGACTCACAAGAAACCTCCTAGCTAAGTGATTTCACCCCTGGGCCTTGATCTATTCCGGTTCAAAAGGACCAAACCTGCCCACCCCCTTCCATTCCCGAATGGAGGGCAGTCAGTGTTCGTGCTCATGCCAAAGTTCCACGCTCCAACCCGGAGGAACATTCCAGGTTTGTCTTCTTTTGAGCAACCCACCAAACTGAAACTCTTTCCTTGAAGCCCCAAGTCTTTCGTTTTGAGCCTCGTCCCTTTCCCGTGAAACCCCGAGAAGGGCGCCCGGT
>CAUJNA010003215.1:784667-798837 GCA_963377175.1 Effrenium voratum
TTCAGAGAGTGAGAGAGTAAGAGAGGGAATGTCCCTCGCGAAAGACAAATATCGCCTGACCAACTGCAGCACCCCCGCCTTCTCCTCCTCGGCCAGCGGATCCTTCCCCTGCCACAAGCTGCTGGCCAGCGAGCGGGGCTTCAGAAGTGGCTGTGTCAAAATGAAACCACCAGGAATCGGGCCGCAGGTTGTCCTTGGTTCCATTTGACCGGGCAACCCATTTTGGGCACCTGTTTTTGACCCACTGCCAATCGAATGAGAACAGAGGTTTGGAAGTTTGGAAGTTTGGACCGGCGGAGTTGAATGGAGATGGCGGGAACCTCTCAATAGCAGCAAAGCCTAGAAGAGCTACAAACAAACGCGGTAGACAGGCTCTCGGATTGAACCGTTCCAAAAAGAAGAGCTTTGTGCTCCCTATTCGCTTGAGACCCACACAAAGCAGCTGCAGTACCTTTCAAAAGCGTGGCCGCTCTTACTTGAGCCATAGTTCAGTTCCCTTCTGTGGTCAGGAAGCTTCACTAACACTTGCCTGGGATCCGTGTCAACCCAAACCCGACAGGCTAGCCTGTGCCGGCCCACCCCCCATTGGTTTGTGTCGGATACTTTGAGTGGCCCTGAGCTTTTGATGTGGACATTGGGTGCTGGAAAGTGCTTAAGAAGATGCCACTGTGAGCGGGCCTTTTGAGGCATGGCCTCGGTTTTTGCGGAAGACATGCTGCTACAAGCCTACCCAAAAGACCATGGGGCTAAGCAACCCGAGCTTATTCCGCATAGTCTGCCACATGGCCCTTGCGCCGATCTGAGTACTTGCCCCGAGAGAAGGTGGCTTGGTGCTCAGTCTCGTGATGTGTACTTAACCATGTGCGTTTGTCTCAAAGGACACCCCACGGCCCTTGAGTGTGCAATGGCAAGCCAACAAAAACAACCACGGCAGCGATGGATAAACCCCCGGCATTTCCCCGCCTCGTTTGCTCGTTCATGGATGTCCACCTGGCCAAACAAAAAGGGGGACTCGACGAAGCTGGACGTTTGTGCGAAGGGAAAGAGGCAAAAGGAACACAACCTTTGGGAAGATCGGCTGGCAGATGCCCGGGCAGCGGTGAACAGTTTAAGTAACTTGGCCACGCCCAAGTTTCTTCGGATGCTGATGTCTTTGTTTGTGTGTGGGTGTTCCTGATTGTCTCAGTGTTCATGAACATCAGCAACGCAGGGAAAATGGCCAAATCAGCATACCTGCCGGTTCCCAGAGGTTGGCCAATGGCGTTGCTATGAATTCTAAGAAGTGATAGTGATAATGTTTCTGGTAATCGCTTCTTTTACTATGTATCAAGTACCATCATCAGTGTCATTTGTGATTTATTGCATAAAATGATCGTACCTCTCATTCAGAACTGGATTCCCCCATTTTAAGACACACCTGCCCATCCAAATACCCAAGAATGGGAACACGTCGGTTGGCCTCCGGCGAGGTTTGCATCAGCGCCGCGGCAATGGAGCTGCGCGCAAAAGCATTCGCCCCGCCTGCCACCGAATCACGGAGACTCGCCAGAGACGCTGCGCGGGAAGATATGGGCATTGATCAACATGGTCCTTTCCATTGGATGACCATCATGGAAACCGCCAAAAAAGATGGGCTTTCCCCACTAAACAGTGGAACAAGTTACCCATGGTCATTTGGGGGCCAGGAATAATGATCAACCCCCATATATGCAAAGGATGAAGCCACATCGGCACACGCATACACATGTTGTTCGATATGTACGATCGATCATATCGGCACACGCGTACGCATGTTTGCTTCATGTCCTTTTGAACCAATGTACGTGAAAATCACGTCTGGATTGAATTGACTGGTTACCTCAACTGTACACACCTCCGTGGATGACCCATTCCGAATCAACTCCAAACTGTCAATGATCAGATTGGGGTCGCCCAACCATTCGGAGGCTGGGGACCTCATGTTGTCATGATTGTTCCTGCCATCCGGAATAGACAAACTGGAATTCATTGATGCTTGATCCGGGCACCGCTGAATCTCGCCTTCAAAAAGAGCAAACAGGCGGAGGTCTCTGATGTCTGGGCCTTCACCGCACCCCACACGCCAACTGGACGGTCGGCCACGCCTGACCGGGCCTCGGCCTGCCAGGGACCCAGGGACAAGGGGTAAAGAAGCTTCTGAGCAGCTGCTTCCCTTTTTGGGAACGGTACATCTCTGTAAGTTTATGGGGATCCCAAGTTGGGTGTGAAAAGAAACCACAAGAAACCAAAGAACCACGAGGAGTCCTTCAATTTGTAGAAATATCCTCTGAACAACTGGAGAATTATGATGCCTGGCTCAGGGAAGCGCTTTGCGAGCTGAAATTCTTGGAAGTAACGACCCAAGGAAACCTCTCGTAACAACACACACACACAACACAAACAAATTATTCTATTCTTCACTCAGAAGTTCTTTGGAATAGCGGAACCCTTTGATGAAGCTTCAAAGGAAACCAACCTAAAACGACCCACTTGAAAGAGTACATGATATGTGACAAACCCGAATGCAGGTGCCAAGCACGCAGGAACCCGTTTCCTGCAGCTGTTCAACCGCGACATGAACTGGCCCCCTCAAAAGTCAACCAACCCTGCACATCATTGTTGTCCCCTCTAGCCAAAACCACCATGATCTAACATGCTTCCTCTGGTGCCCCTTTGAACAAAATCCAAGAAAGCTTCAAGCAGATCCGCACTGGGCAGCCCTCCGTGTGATCAAGGCCGCCTGTGTTGCGCCCGGCAGAGGGAGGGTGCGCGCCAGCATGCTGGGCGGCAACTGGGTGCGCAAGCAAGGCAAGCTGACGTCAGTGGCCTGAATGCTGTGAGAAACGAACCAAATCGGAGTGATCGTAGCCCTAAGAAGGCCTCATGAGGGCAGGCAAGGGTCCAAGACAATCCAATCGACAATCCAGCGACGTCTTCCTGAAAGACATGCTCACCTTGTCGCTGATATGAAGTCGTGGATTCAAGTGATGACTTCAAATCTTGCCGTTCTTTGCCAGGCAAATGCCTCATCCTCACAATTTGGTAGTGCAGCAAGAGGTGCTGTGCTTGTCAGAGCTATCCATTCCAGTGCCTTTTTGAGAGTACCCTTGTGGGGTTGGTTTCAAGGGAGCCAAGCGGACACCACTCTTGGCTTACCCATGGGCGCCTGCGGCTTCTCCGCGCGACCTGACACCAAGGCTTACATGCGAATCTACACCCAATTTGGGTGACGACGGTTGGGTCGTGTTTCTTCTTTGTCTTCTTGTTTTGTTGGCGACTGCAGAAAGGAAAGCAAGCGTGTCCCGTGACATCACTCCATTGTGAGAGGCACGCACATTGCGTGGCTGTGTGTCTGTGGCGGGTTGAGAAAATGGTGACCCTTGACAGGGGCCTTATCGGTAGGTGGCCATGTTTTGACAATTGGGCCCAAAGCGGGGCCAAAACCAAAACCATCCGAAAAGGGGCAAGATGTCAAGACATGACACAGCCAGCGATACGAAAAGAACCGCCAAATATTTCCAAGGCATCCACATGTCCTAGACAAACAAACACACAAAAAAAAACCCCGACAATATAAAAAAAACTATAAACTTCAACAAAAAATAAAAAACAACACCACATAAAACATCAAAAACAAAAACAAATAATCCCTCAAGGCAAACAAATAATACCCCCCCTGCACCCCACCCCCACAAACGCCCACAAGCACAAACAAAGATGGATGCCATCTCCTTGAGTGAGGATAACCGAGGATTTAAATGCGTTGAGCGCCTGAAGGAAACACTACTGAGCAGAAGACTCACTGTTTCCAAGCTCCTCTTCACCCAAAAAAAAACGCTTGCTTCCAGGAAAGCAATGTTGTGGCATAAATCTGCCTGGCTCATGCTCAGGAGACCATTGATTGGCCAGCGCTCATGGCATTTCGCATCTTCTGTTCAACCGATTCAGTCCTTTGGGAGCCCCAGACCACCCATGCCTCCCCAACATTCCCTCTCCCTTCTGCTGCTAAGCCTGGGCCTTCGTCGAAGCCTTTGAACGCGGGCGCCGGCTTGGGCTCAGGATCCTCCAGCGGCTCAACGACGCCCGCCGCTTGCGTGAAGAACCCTTCTGTTGGTTGGTCTCAAAGGGAAGCAGCCCAAAAACAAACAACAAGGATTGCACTAGGTTAGTCAGACTCAATTTGCAGGCCGAACAATTGGCAGAACACCGGACACTTGCAACCGCCACACGTGCCATGCTCAGTCAGTAGCTTGCCGGAAGAGAGCCTTAAAAACCGTGGTTTTGGCCTGAAGATAGAATGGCAAAGAACAATGAGCATTACCAGCATGAACCTTCCGTTGACTAGCCAGGGACTACTAGCTCGTCTTCTTGTGAATCGCGTGAGCGACTTTCTCCCGAACGACTCTGAGGAAGTCGATTAAGAATTGCCCTCAGACGGTTGCGAGCTTTCACGCACCCGCCTGCTTGTGCCTGCTTGCGTGCCAAGCCCTTAGCATTCAACAACTTTTGCAAGCAGGCTTCCGCGTGTGCTTACGCAGCGCAGGTTTCCCGCAAAAAATGCGTATGCCTTCTGCAGGGCCTTCCCATGATACGTCTTAAGAAGTTCGGAGGGCCGGCCCCCGTCTAATACTTTCATGTTGGCGTCCTTCAGAACAAGCTGCGACACGCGCGCGCGCACACACACACACACACACACCTACACATGTGCAACATACAGCACACAGCACTAATCCCATTGTGCAGCCCCTATCATATACCATGCACAATTTGGTTCCGCTGTGAGTGCAAGAGATTTGTCAAATGATTGTTCGCATGAAGGAAGTGCATGGGTTTAGCAAGCAGTCCCAAAAGTAACACTCGCTGCTTCCAAGAAAGAACAGCTGTCCGGACATCAGCTTGAGCGCCTCCCTTACTCTCACATGTAAGCAGAATCTTCCTGGCTTCTACTGCGAGTGTGCCTTTTTGTCCGAAAGCACAGAGTGGCTGGAGGGCAAGGCTTACTCCTGGCTCGACTCAATGTGCCGCGCCTCTTGCGTCTGCAGGAGCCGCAGCAGATCCATCTGCCCCGTGTCCGAGATACCCCGCCCTGGCGACAAGGGCAGCTGACTCTAATACCCAAGTGACTGCAGCGAGTCGGCATCATTTGAAAGCGTTTTGCTTTGTGCTCTAAGAAAAAGCTGTTGAACGTTTGCACAAGCCGCACATGGGCGCAATGTTGGGTACAGTTGAAGCTATTTCATCCTGGTTTGATTGTCTGCATATACAACGCGTAGGTTGTTCTTTATGGATTGATTAATGGAAGTCAAACAATGCTGCTTGACTTGGCAAAGAAGCCCAAGCCCTGCGTTTGTTGGCATGAAGGAGCCCCGCACTCAAAGCAGTGGGTGCGTTTAGGATCCTTGCCTACACCAATGGATTACCACATATATATATTCTCAAGCATCTGGAAATCACGCCCTTAGATAATTTCTAGAATTGCGCCCCTGACAGCCATGTCCCAAGGGTTTTTCCTGGCAACAACGCGGCCCAAACTTTCAAACAGTCGCCAATCAAGATCAAGCCCAGCACAGGCATCTAAGGAAGAGTCCATGGAGTAAGGACAAATCAAGCAAGACTCAAAGGGAATGTTTCGGAATGTTTCGGGGTGGTCTGGACAGTGCTGCCAAAAGGACTCAACTTTGTTCACTGCTTCAAGCTTGAGCTTACACCTGCCCCGAAGGAAACCAACAAATTTCTCTGATTCCAGAGGAATGGTTTCAGGGCCGACGTGGTAACTGGGCTGTCCGTTATTCAGATCCCGTGCTGGCTCATCTTTTAGTGGGTTTACTGGAACCGCCCCCTAAACCCAAAAAACCTAAACAAACCCTAAGGAATCGGACGGCTGGGAACCGCCAAGGTAAGCGGAGGGAAAGCTGTCGAGGTGTAAGCAGCGCTGCACCATGCCCCGCACCTTCCTGTGGGCTCTCTGGCAACTCCGGCCACGGCTCTGGCAGCTCCGGCCGTAGCTCCGGTGGCGGCTCTACCTGGCTTTCAGTTGGCCCAATTGATCTTCGCTTGAAAATCACCAGGCGAAAGTGGAGTGGTCTTTCGGGAGTTTCCGTGCAGTTGGCTGTTTGTTGTCTCGAAACTCTTCAAATCTGAACCCTTGGGCCATGAAGAGAGACCCCATAGCATTTGGGGTTGGAAAAGAAACGGCCCCTTTCTTTCGGCTGGACCCCAGCATCTGAGTTTCATCTCGGACAGGGGTCTCCCCCAAAAATGCGGGTATTTGCCTTTATACCAACCAGAAGAGGATTTTCCCCCGTACAAAATTGCCTGGTTCTCAGCAGGGAATGAGAAATGGAATGACCCGACAAAAACCACCCCGGTTGGATTCCTTCAATCAAGGGAATCCCAAAACGGTTCATTCAACTAACACCCTGGGTCTCGGTCATTCCCTACCTATCGCACCAGCAAGTAATACATACCAACACTTGATCCATTTGCAGGGTAAATGTGGGTGTATATATATATATATAGATAGAAATACCTACATGGATTGTCTGGGAATGGCAATTCAATCGCACCAGCAACAAAATCCCTTACCCCCATCTGAGCCCTTCCCCTCCCTTCCAGACTTTGACTGGTTCCAACAATGCTGGGGGATTCCTTTTGGTTGGCCTGTGAAAGCCAAAAGAGGAGTTCAACCCATTCTTGGGTGCTGTAGATCCCCCGGCGCAAAAATAACAAACTGTTTGCTGGTTGAAAGGAAATATGAGGGGAAAATCCAGAAAGTTCAAGTCGAAAAAGATCCGTTGCCCAATAGCAGTAGAGCAAGGCCCCTCCCTCCCGGCTTCTCTCACGCCTCCGGGCCCGCGCCCGCGCCGCCCGCGGGCGCCGGCGCCGCGCCGGCGGCGCGGGCGCCGAGGCCTCCTCCGTGGCGCTGGGCCGGCGCTGCGCCTGCTCGGAGCTCCGGGCGGAGGGCAGCGTCCTGAAGGACCGCAGGGGAATCGAAGCCACCAGGAATCGGACCGCAGGTTTTGGTCGTTGCTTCCATTTACCAGGGTAACCCATTTTGGGGTTACCCTATTTTTGACCCACAGCCACATGGGGGGTTTTGGGGGGGGGGGGGGAGAACCTGAGGGAAAAAAAAAATGGGTGGCAACCAGTTGTCATGCTTCGGTATGTTTGCGGAAAACATCAGGGGTTCGGAGATATTAAAAGGTGATGAGGGGATACGGGTGGGTTTTGGACCTTTCTCTTGAAATTCAAGAAATGTCGAGCTGGCCAACGGTTGAGCAGGGTCCGAAAGAGAGGCGGGGGTCGGTTGCACTTTTGCTCAATGATGGCCATGACATCTGGGCTTGTGAAAGCCGTGGCATGGCGCAGCACAGAGCCCTGCAAGTCATCCAAGAAGATAGAAAAACAGAACTGGGCAAAGCACTTGGGTGGCAAAACGTTGTCTTGGCAGCCCCGTATGAATTTAGACAGCCAGGTGTTGGTAGCAAAAGATGGTTTTAGAGAAAGAGTCTACAAAAATGGAGAAGTTTGGGGAATACATTATCTACCAAATGGGTCCCTGAATTCGACGGGGCGAACTTCGCTTTTAGCAATGGTCACGACAAGCATGCTTTCACCTAAGCTAGGGCTCTATGTCATGTAGGCGAGTTGGCTCTCAATCCTACCAGCGTTTCAAATGGATTGGACACACATTCTATGGGGAAATGCATTTGCCGAGCAAATAAAAACAAAGCCAACCCCATTTATCCTCTTGTGCTAGCATCCGTCCGATCGTCCACACCCCTCCCATTCTATGGGAAATCCAACAGGGATGCTTTGGTTGGAAATAGGAAGATCGGCGTCTTTGTTGCAGCAATGGTTGCTTCAGTCAGCTCGCGAAATCGTACGCTCCTTCTCCACCTGACTGGTCGGGCTGTTTTGTAACTAAAATCTGCCCCCAACCGTCGCGTGACAGCTGTGATGCAGCCTGCTGCAACAGAGCCGGACAGACTATTCACAGACAGCTGCGACAGAGCCTGTGACAGACAGCATGTGACAGACAGGACCTGACAGCCATGACAGCGAAGCCTGTGGCTGCCGCCAGCGTGACTACAGTAACAGCTGAGCCTGCAACTGCAGGGGGGTCGATGCTGCCTTTCTTCCATTTTGGTTCGACTGAGCTTTTTCGCCATCGCATCCGCCAGCAGCATATCCTTTGTGGTTGCAGTCTCACTTGGTCAAGCAAGTTTCTTAGGTGGAGATTCGAAGTAGAGTAGTTTGCTTGCTGGTTGAAGATGAAACCCCGCCGCACCACCCTTCCTTTGCCACTCGAACGCCACTCTTCGCCCAGGCGCTCTTCGCACGGCGCCTCTCGTGGCGCCGGAGCCTCCGGCAGATCTGCAGCTTCCGGCGCCTGCGGCGCCTCCGGCGCCTCCGGCGCCTGTGGCGCCTGTGGCGCCTGCGGCGCCTGCGGGGATGGGGCCGCCGGTGGCGCCGGCACGGCCGGGGCCGGCAGCGGCTCAGGTGCTAAAGGCTGCGACCAGAGCGGCTGCTTTAGCGGTGCCCAGGCCGGGGATCCTTGGAAGGCGTCTCTCCCTCAGATTGGGAAATCAGGGATGCCCAAGAAAGGTATGGCATACACCTTTGATCTGTTTTCACCTTGCTCTGGAGGGCGCCATTTGCATAGCCCGAGCACTTCTTGCTCATAAAAGCAAAAGCCGGCCATCCACTAAGGCAGACACTGCCCCAAGTTCAATCCGAGATTCTCTCCCCGTCCGGGCCAGCCTGCGCTCCAAGGAGGGCAAAACAAAAAAGGCGACCGACACGCCTTTGATCAAAGAGCCCTCCGCTTGCAGCCGGAAGGGCAAGCACAGGGTTGTTCTCATTACATTTGCCTCCAACATGTGCAAATCACCACCACCAAACTGGTCCTCCCCGCACTGGACTTAGCCTATTGATTTGTACGGGGAAATCAATCTGGCGCGCCCAATCCAGTAACTCATTGCCCCCAGCGGCGCCTCTACCTTCTGCAGGCGTTGCTTCATCTCCAGCACCGCCTGACGCTGGTGGGAACTTGACGAGTCCATTAGACACACTCACGACAATTGGCCGGCAACAGAAGGGCTCAAGCCTTACTTACATGCTTAACCCCAAAGTGTTGAATTGATCTTTGGAGCTGGCATTTGCTGTGACACATTGCACACGTGCTCCTGTTTGCGAATCTTGAAAAGGATCCTCTCTGCCCCAGTCAAGCTGCCACCACAATCACCTACAACATGAGGTACGGGCCGCCTGTCCAGGCAAAACCAACACTGTGCGCCGGATTTGACCAGATTAACCCGCTGGCGTCTTTGATGATCTCAGACAGCCCTTCTTGTGCGCTCAACTGCACTGCGATGTCAGGCTGCAGCAGGGTTCGCAATGATTCCACAGGCACAGGCTTCCAGCTCTGTGGTGTTCAAAACCTGATGGGAATCCCGTGTTAAACGGTTGGAAGAAGGACAAATTGAAAGGATAAAATCATAAGCAACTACTCATAGTGCTTGCTCTTGTGGTGCAATAAGGGAAACTGGGAAGTCCCTCATCGTTCTTCCCAAATGAACCAGACACCACGCTCCCGCACCCGGACAGTGCTACGGTTGCACAGCTGCACAGACCACGTGCAATTCTGCTGCACCCCGCCCAGCCTGCAGAAGAAGCCGCACATGCTCCACAACGCTAAGCTCCTCAAGCCACGTGCCCCAATCCAAAGATGTCCCTCCCTTTGGAGGCCGGCTGCTCCGTGGGAGCTTCTGGAAGCAAGAACACAAGGTAACCAAGGATTTGTCTGAGTGTATCCCGTCCAGTTCTGTGGCACAACCATGGAGTCCCCATCTATGAGATATCGCCCCACTCAGCCGTCAACTTAAACACGTGCTAGGTCGAAGCTGTGCCAAATAAATCCACTGGTTTGTCACAAAGCAAGAACATTCGAACAAGTTCAATCCATTCTTTGCTCCATTGCGCCGCCAAACAAATTTGCCCATCTCCATCATGGAGGAAGCGGCTTTTGCCACTCACTGCCAAGCCCTTTCGATGCCTCTCCAGGAAGCACTTTTCTCGGCCCACTGGATTCGCCAAGCAACCGTCTACTGCCAAGGCAACCGTCTACTTCCCTTTGTACATTGCTTGCCGTGGGAAGGCCGCACAAGGCTGGCAACATGGACACAAAGGTCCGGTTCAATGCAGCAGCGAGTAGGCCTTGCTTTAGACATGTTGATGGATGTTTGCGACGTGTGCACCGCTCTTGAGAAGTGCGGATACCGTTTTTCTGTGCTTGGGAGCTTCGTCTTCGAGTTTCATTTACAGGACGCTGTTCAATAAAAAAACTCTTTAGCCTTGCCTAGCACAATTCACGCAACAAGAGGTCCTGAGTAGACAAAAACCACATGTAGTTGGCGACCCAAACCCAGAGAGTGGAACCAATGAAGGATGACAGGAATCGCGGAATCGGGCGATCCCCCATAAGCCTGCAGGTCAATGACCTGGCTTTAGCCACGAGGTGTCGATGGAGCCTGTTTGGAGACGACTAATTTAAGCTGGAACTCAGAACTTGCAGGGATGGCTTGTCTACCAGCCGTCCAAATTGGTCCAAGCTGCAGATTGCTCAGACCCCAGCAATCCCCATGTTTCCATGCGCCAACCTCCGTGAATCACGCCTCGTGGCGCTTCGCAGCATTGCCCTCGCAGCCCAAGCAGCCTCAGGCACTGTCCAACCAGTCTGTGTTTAAACTGCTTCCTTGTTCTTCTTTTAAGAGGGAAGGGTCTGGTTGCTTAAGCCAGTTTTGTCCAATGACACATCCAAGCTAACAGGCCAAAGATGTGTTTGCTCTGAATGTTGCTCCAAATTGTTGCAAATCAAGTAACCATCAATTTCCAATCATGACAGCTTATCCGAGTTTACTTTACATTGTGTTGCCTGTTCTTTTTGTTCAAAGGGCGAAACGTGTTGTCACGTCCAAATCTTCGAAATCATGCAACATCGCCAAAGACTGGCCGGAGGAACCAACAAAAAACACAACATTCGGAACACAAGATGACAGCCGACAGCCCAAACATAGTCACACGGAACCCTAGGCACCCATCTGTGCAAAAAAACTGCGGCCCCGTTCATTTTCAGAAACTCTGTCGCGCGTCCCGAGGCGTCCCGAGGCGTCCCGAGGCGCCAAAGGCACAGCGCTCCTCCGCGGGGATCGTCGCCAGCAGGGCCGAGGCCAAGGGCCGCATCGCCATGGCGGTTTTCGCGGTCGCGCGGAGCCGAGCCGCGAAGCTCGGGGCGGGAAGGTCGCGGTGTGGCTGGTCCGGTCGCACTCTGCGTGCTGATTTTCGCGTCGCAAGTTGCTGGCTTGGGGTTGGGGTCGGTGCCGGGGCTGTCCGGGGCTGCTCGAGGTGGGGCCTGCGCTTCAAAATGAGCTGCATGCTGGGCCTTGGCCCTTTGCCTTTTGCATCGTGTGGTGCCAATGTGTCTGGCCCGCTCAAAAGCTTTGATCGGCCCGGTGAATCTGAAGAAATTGCCTTAGAGCATGGACGGGAGTAGAACGAATTTCTGGTCACCAACTACTCCTTCTTCCTATTTGTAAACGGACCCCTAATAATAAAACCCCCTCCAAAACCAATACTAAGCTCTCTGAATCATCCAGTAGGTCCTTTCATAAGGTCTTGCTATTCCTTCCTTCCTTCCTTCCTTCCTTCCTTCCTTCCTTCCTTCCTTCCTTCCTTCCTTCCTTCCTTCCTTCCTTCCTTTCTTTTTTGCTTCCTTCCTTCCTTCCTTCCTTCCTTCCTTCCTTCCTTCCTTCCTTCCTTCCCTTGCGCGCTTGCTTGCTTGATTGCTTGCCGGGTGGTCATGAACAAAATCCCAATCCGGTGCAAGAACACTCCTCCAAAAATATCAATTTAGCACTCACCACATATTGCCTTTGGACTTTGGGCTTTGAGGATTTGATCTTGAACCCCCAGCAGGGGCAGATTTCCTGTCCACAGCAACACCCATGGGCTCCCCCTTGTCACACTAGATGCCCTGATGGCATCTACATTGCAATCAGACAAAGCTGATTGGATGTGATGCTTATGCCACATCTCCAAACTCCACCTCTCTCTCATAAATCATAGAGAGAAATTCAAAATGTCCGTCAAAACTCCACACTTTCTATAAGACTCGACACGCAAACCCTAAGCCTCTGCCATTCGCCTGCCTCGCGCGTCGCGTGCTTCGCGCGCTTCGCGCGCTTCGCCCCCGAAAGGCGCCATCTCCACCTCCGCAGGTCCGCAGGTACGGGCCGCACGGTCACTTCACCGTTGGGTCTTTCACGAGTCAAGAACAAATGGGCAGAGGCATGGTACTTGGGGTTGTCTGGAAAAAAATACCTTTCTGGATGACCCTCCCACCAAACATGCCTTGGTGCACAAGAATCCTCCGCATCCTGAAGGGAAGTAGTGAAAGTAGTCCTTCTGGGAGGCTCTGGGCGAGGGTTAATGAGCGGACGCGCCGTTCGGTTCACCCTTGCGGGCCCCCGCTGCGTGGCATATCTGCTGAGATTGCCTATATTGTTGCGGCCGAAGATTTGGGGTGCCGTCGAACGCGTTGTCTGCAGGGAAGGTGTCCTTCATGCTCACTCGCTGCATGCCTGCGTGGTTGGCGTCTACCTTGCGTTACCAGTGGGCTAAGCAGAGGGTTCTCTGCTAAATGGTTCGGTCGCGTCCCACACTGGCATCTCGGGTCTGTGACCCTTTCTCCCCTTTGGCCCTGGCTTGTTTGCCACGCGGTCCCCGACGGCTTGCACTGTGTACGTTGACCGCACCTTCGTGCAAACGGATCAGGCTTTCGAAAGCCACTCGGTTTGAGCGCATCTCTGGCATGCACAACAGCGCTAAGCAGCGAGGTCATATGGCTTCGTGCTTGAGGACTTTGGGAGACAAGCGGAAACCGAGCCTTGCGATGCTGTCACGCGCGCGTAGCGTATCGCTGCGCTTCCGGTTTCAATAGCCTTCTGGTCCCGTGTCGCGCCCACGCTAACTGAGGCTGTTTGGGAGGCTGGCAGCTGAAAGGGGACCCGCGTGCTCGCTTGCCCCACCTTGCTGAGTTGCGTCTGGCTCAGCGTGCTCTTGTAAAGTGGGGCCACGAAATTCTCGGGGTCGATGTCACTGTCGACTTGTGTGCCGCTGCGGCTGCTGTTGGTTCTGCTTGACGAAATTTCTAATTGAGGAAAGTCGTCCTCGACAGGAAGGCCGCCAGTCAAAAAATCGTACCATAGAAAGGTTTAAGGCCAAAAGCCCGACTCTTTTAAGAAAGGTCTTGCCATAAGGAAGGGGGTTGCGCACTTCCGCGCTTGTTGGCGGGAGGAAGCCGCGGAAACGACGCGCGCGGCACGTGGAATAAAAAAAAGCCTGACATGTTGTGCCGCCTTTTTGAGGGGTCCCCCCAAAAGTGGCGCCAGCTTGTCAAGCCTTTCACGTCAAAGTAACATGGTGATGTTCCTTGGGTTAAAAGTCCTCGGCAAGGTTGAACAAGATGCTGCACAGGTCAACCCCGCCACCCGAAACTACAAAACTGGACAAAAGAGAAACCTTCAAAACACAAGAAGCCCTTGCCATCTGTACAGTACCCGCCGTCGGCAAAGCGCCTCCTCTTTCATGTTGGCGTTGGATGTGGGTTGACAATAGTCAGCCTCTGAGAGGAAAGAAAGGGGGATTAGGGGGGTTGGCTGTGCATCTCTCCTTATCTCTCAAATTGAAGCACTGCCAAAGCTGCCTTTTGGCCAAACCCACGGCAATCCGACCCAGCCTTTGGCTCCGGAGCCGGCGCTTGAGCTGGCTCCGGGGAGTCGCGCTCTCCGCCCATGGCGCCTCAGACAGAGATCCTTCCACGTCTCATGGGAGCTGAAATGAGGGCGCTCAGACTCTCAGACTCTCCCTTTGGGCATCCCTTGAAGCCGCCACTTAAAGTGGGTACAGGCGAGATTGAAGCAAAACCAACAGGATGCAAACTGCCCAAACCCAGGAGCTGAGAGTTCAGGGTGAGATGGAGCACGTCCTCCAAAAAGAAGCGAATGCCATGGAGAGTGCTGCTGCCTTTGAGACGGGGCAACGTGGTCTCCAATGACTGAAACAGAGTCCTGCCGACATGTGCTGCCGCGCT
>CAUJNA010003216.1:0-22500 GCA_963377175.1 Effrenium voratum
GTGCCGGGCTCGGAGCAGAAGGAGCCATGCAGCTCTTGCCGTAGGTTTTTTTTTGGGCGATGAGCCGTTGGGGAGCTGTTGGTATCTCCCAATTTGCTTTTGACTAGGGAGTCTCTTGGAGCTACCAGTGAGATGGGTGGGTTCCTTTTCCATGGTTTGGAGGTACCTAGGCGAGGGTTTTATTCCTGAGTCACTGCTGCTGGGTGGGTTCCCTTGGAGAGGCTGGCCATGGAGTTGGCCAAGTTGGTGCCCCCCTTGCCGCGCACGGAGTACCGTCTGGCAGTGGACACCCAGGCGTATGGCGAGCTGACTGTGGGAGAGTTTAATATAGGGACCCCAAATCAGTTTTAGGTTCCATTTTTTGTTGTTGTTTGCCAGTCTCCAATTTAAGATGGAGCAAGAACGCGATTTCTGCTTTAAGTTTCCTTTGTGGGATGGAGGAAGAAAGCGATTGCTGCTTTATTGGGGGTATCTCCTTTTAGCGGCTACTCACTTTTGGGGGTGCTCTTACTGTAAGTGCCAGGGTTGATACATCCTGGGGTTGTCATCGCTAGGTTGCTGATGCGTTTTCGGAACCGCTTGTGGAAGGGCCAGGAAGGCTGCGGTGAGAAGCAACGGATTTGTGTCATGACGGCTTGATATCACGGACACAGGCCCTTAGGCTGATTATCACGCCCATCAAAGCTTCATGACTAAATCTGCAATTGTAGGATCATTCAATGAACGACTATTCGCGTACAGCACCACAACAAAGCCAGCGCTTTTGATCCTAGCACCAGATGCGAGTCTCAGCTATGACGATGCAAGTCTAAAGCAATCCTGCCTCGAAGTACGGTTGCAATTCCGATGGGCTGATTCCGCAGTACGGTTGCAATCTTTTCATCTTTCCCCCATGGTACTTGTAGGCCTGTCGTTTTGGAGGGCATCCTGTGAGAAGGCCTTTGAATGGGACTCAGTCCTTTTGAACTGAACTCAGCGCTTTGAGACAAGCCATCCAGCTGAACTTGGCCAGGGAAAGAGCTGCGCGCCTATGCGTGTGTCCCCCAATGTACTATTTTTATCGATAGAAGTATTACTATATGGATATATACATGATTTACATACATGTTATACATACATACATACATACATACATACATACATACATACATACATACATACATACATACATACATACATACATACATACATACATACATACATACATACATTACATACATACATACATACATACATACATTACATACATACATACATACATACATACATACATACATACATACATACATACATACATACATACATACATACATACATACATACATACATACATACAATGCATGCATGCATGATGCATGACAGACAGACAGACAGACAGACAGACAGACAGACAGACAGACAGACAGACAGACAGACAGACAGACAGACAGACAGACAGACAGGACAGACAGACAGACAGACAGACAGACAGACAGACAGACAGACAGACAGACAGACAGACAGACAGACAGACAGACAGACAGACAGACAGACAGACAGGACAGACAGACAGACAGACAGACAGACAGACAGACAGACAGACAGACAGACAGACAGACAGACAGACAGACAGACAGACATACATACAGACCGAAGACGACAGGACAGCCATACACAATACCACATAATACATACATACTACATTACATTACATAAATAATACTACAGCATGCATGCATGCATGCACATGACAGACAGACAGACAGACAGACAGACAGACAGACAGACAGACAGACAGACAGACAGACAGACATACATACATTACTTTACGTTACATTACATTACATACATACGTACATACACACACACACATACATTACATTACATTACATTACATTACATTCCATTCCATTACATTACATTACATTACATTACATTGCATTGCATTGCATTGCATTACATTACATTACATTACATACATACATACATACATACATACATACATACATACATATTATACATACATTCATAGATGCATGCATGCATGCATGCATACACACATACATACATATATACATGCATACATCCATCCATCCATCCATCCATCCATCCATGCATCCATCCATCCATCCATCCATCCATCCATCCATCCATCCATCCATCCATCCATACATACATGCATACATACATACATGCTTCAATACAATAGAATACACTACAACAAAATACAATACAACATAGTGGATACATACAATACATTACATTACATCACATTACATTACATTACATGACATACATACGCACATATATATATATATATATATTCACCTATATATTCATCAGGTTCATTTCCCTTTCATTTTTGCCCCATCCGCTCTGATCTCGGCCCCTTGTCTCCAGGCGCTGCAGCCCAGTGACCGCCTGCGGGACGTGGTGTCGGACGGCGCGGAGCTCACCGCGCTGCTGGTGGAGTCCATGGCCGGAGAGTTCTTTTGCCAGGCGGCTGGCGGCGGGGCGGGGGAGGGCGCCCTGGGCGGCGGGTTTTGGGGTTTTTGGCGCGGCGCGGGAAGCTTCCCGTGGTTTCTGCTTTTTGCGAGCTTTTGTGCCTTTTTTCTCATGTTTTTGTGGATAGTTTCTGTTTTGCTTCTTTTTGTGGGTTTTCGTGAGCCGCGTTCCGTTGCGGTGACCTGCTTTTTTGTTTGGTGAGCGGAGAAGCAGAGGCATCCCCGTTGTTTTTGGTGTTTTCTCATGTCACAATTCCCTTTTGCAACCTGTCTTTTTTGCTTTGGCGGACCGGCCTTTTTGAAGGGCCCGCTTTGGCTGACCAAAAGGGTGGGGGTCACATGTTGAAAGACGGCCATGCATGGGGTTTGGCGAACAGCAACATGTCCTTTCGGATCCTTCTGAAAGGGAATCCACAGGCAACGCTGCATGAGACAAACCCAGCTGTCTTTGACTCTAAATGAAAGGAACCCCCAAATGAATCCCTTTGCTTATTGAAGACAAATGACCAAAACAGTGATATACGGTATATATCTCATTGTTTGCTTTTTCGGGGACCAACGGAGGCACTCATTTTAACTTGGGTTTCCACTTTTGAGTCATGCCCAAGGGATCAGAGGAAAGTTTGGGAATTTGATGATTGATACATCGTCACATTCGCGATTTAGATGGTTGGCCTGTCATTTTTCCTTTGATTGCCATCGGAAATGGGGGGTCCGCATCCTTTCTCAATGAAACAAGACGGATGCCAAGACGACAAGAAGGATTTGGGCGATTCGCTTTGATACATTCCCATGAAACAAGTCTTACATCATGTTTGATGTTTGAGCTGACTATAGGACCTGTCCTTTCTTTGCTATGTTTCTCCTGGATGAACGCTGGTTGAGCACGGCCGGAGGGTTGCAGCCTAGGTGAACAGGACCAGCGGGGTTACTCTTTGCGGGGACCTGAGCGAGGAGAGCCTTTCAGCCTCTGGAGAGGTTCGGCTCGTGTCCCTGCCACTTCAGTGATTCAGGCCTGGGCACAGATCGTCGCGCTCGGTGCCAGATTGAGCGCAACGCACAGCCGCCATGTGCGACACGCTGCTTCGCTGCTTCGGTTGCGTTGGAGCGAGACCTCTCGAGGTTTAGACAAAAATAGGCTCGAATTTCATCTGGGCACACGGCGCACACATATCCCAACTACGGTTTGTCAACCTTCAGTTGCATCTCTGTTGGCAAGGGACGCTTTTGGTTGCCTGGGATGAGCATTCCTTTATGGAAGTCCGAAAGTCGCCTTTCCCTCGCAGATACAATTGAGAACCTGCCAACCTGCTGCCAGATTGGCGGCATAGTCTTCAACTACCACGCAGAAGGCGAATGGGAGGTGCTCGCCGCAAGTGTATTTCGCCGCTTGTGGCTTGTGAGAGTTCGGCCGAGGAAGCACTTGAAGAAAGTCGGCTGCACCTCACTCTGGACCAGTGAGAGATTGACTTGCCTTTCTGTGAGAACGAAGCGAATCCGCAGGACCAAGGTGTGGGGGCCATGAGCGAGTTCGTGATAAGGCCCTTTGGTCTGAATCATGAAGAGCCATGCGCCTCGTGAGCAGTGAAGGAGAACTCTGGAAATGGCGAGAACCGGTGATGGAGCGCTAGCCTCGGTGCAGGAAGGGCGTGACGTGTAGTTGCCTGCTCCACACGACTCAGGACTTGGAATTGGCATTGCTGGCAGTTTGGAAAAGTCTCTTCCGCAGACTTTGCATGTGATCCCGCCAGGTGGCAGTAAGAGGTGACATCAAGGGTGGAGGACAAGTGGATGAGAACATGCTTGTGCTGCATGGTACTTAGCTGGTTGGAAGCTGCTGGCGTCTTCTTTCGCAATGAAGCGGTGGCTGTGAGGTCAGTGGGCAATGTCTTTGGACGCTTCTAACCCGAAAAGGCAGCGCAGAGCAACGAACTCTGCTTGACCACATCTGGAGTCAGGGTGTTTCAGCCGTTGGAAAATGGGTCACGACTAGCAGCAGCTTGGGCCGAGCTTGCTCTTGCCATGTGCAACTCATGTCTGCATGTTGAAATCATCTCGCTCGTCTTTCGAACAGGGCCCAGAGGCCAGATAGTCCAGTTTTACTTGACGAGCATCTCCTGCGATGAAGTAAATCCAGTTGCAGATGCCATGCAAACACAGCACCAAGAGCTTGAATGAAGAGCATCCTTCCAGACATGAAGTTGTAGCTTCGCTGGTTGCTGATAGCACGCATTGCATTATCCGTAGCCCACCGACAAGAGACACAACAAAAAATCCAGAGCCGATCTTTCGGGACCTCCCGCGAAGCCTGCGATGACGAAGGCGGAGAGGGCGTCTCGTTGGCCGTTTTTGTTAGGCGGTAGCTGTCAGGACATCAGTCTCAAGGCGGCCTGCGCCGACTCCTTCTACTATCCGCAGGCGCGTCTTCTGAAGGGCCCGGTGTCGCGGGATCGCTTCGGCGCTGAGGAATGGGCTCCTTCCAGAGGCTCTCTGGACCAATTCCAGCGGAGGCGGTCGGGGTCGCATCCCAACTTGCCATGGGTCGCCAGGTTTCCCAGTGCGATTTCTCTCGGTTTGGGTCGGGACTTACCAATTACCAACGTGAGATCATGAAGTGCCATGGGTTGCAACAAGTTGGCCGCCGTTTTGTTTGCGCGAGGCGAGGCTACGAGCACCACTTTGGCAAGCAGCGCACGAAGAACCTCAACAAGGGGGTGCGGACCTCACCGGAACGAGCACACAAGACAAAGAGTTGGCTCGGTTTCTGGCTCACACCTCTGAGCTCCCCTCTGGCAAAATCGCTCAAACGCCAAACGGGGGAATTGGAGCTGTGGTCTACAGTCCTGACTTCACTTAGGTGTGGGTCAAATTTAAGCCACCAGGGGACCGCAGGTTTTAGTCTTTGGTTCCATTTACCAGGGCAAGCCATTTTGGGGATACCCTATTTTTGACCCAGAGCCACTTGGGAAAAATGGTTTGTGAGCCATTGACCCACTTGTCTGACAGGTGCTTCTGATACGCTTCGAGATGCCCTTCACGGTGCAGTGCCTGCGGCGTGGCTCTCAAGTTGCACAGAGCCTGGCACAGGCGCAGGTGTTCCTTTTTTGGGACCTCTCCCCTCCACACAACTGGCTGTGGGTCAAAACCTTTGGGGTAGGTGAATTCACCACCCATTTTAGTCTATTTTAGTGGGGATTGGCATGTTCACTGGGAGTACGATGTGGAATTTGACCCATGGCCATTTGGCTCCTGGTCCTCCTCAGGTGTGAACATTACATCGGCCAGGGCACGCGCTACAACGTGCCGTGGCAAGACATGAGCACTCTCCGCTGGTCTACGAGCAATGGCAATCGACGGTGCAGATCAAAGTGGAACACCTGTACCATAAACAATGCGGGAGAAGAGCCACGTTCAAAGCATGTCCCAGGGTTCTTCTAGCTGACTTGAACAGGGCTTGAGTGGCATGCACAAACACTTGTGTGTAGAAAGAATTGATTCCTTTTCTGATCTAGACACACCGAGGCGGACAAGAAGAAGGTTGGCATGTACTTCTCCACCCCGCTGTACGAGTTCGCCATGCATTGTGGCAGCTGGTCAGCAGTGCGATTCATGCCCAAGTCACCGGGCAAGAGTTCTGAGGCAACATCGTCAGCCCTGAGAAATCTGCCGACGGCGCGCTCCTGAGCTTTAATAGGCGATAGCCTTGTCCTTGTGGCCAGCTTGCCTTTACTGCTGTGCATCAAGCAGGGCTTGTCCAGAACTGGTTGCAGAGATATCTCGCAACATAGTTGCTTTGCAGGTTCGGCTCACTGCAATCAGCGCTTTGTCATTCGGACAGACCCGAAAAACGTGCCGCCTGCCCACTTGGAGATTGCAAGCTGTACTTTTAGTCATCCCATGACAGGATGACTACGAGCTTTCAGAAGGGCTTCGGCGAAAGATGGAGTCCTGGGATCACAAGGAGTGTGCATGCGACCTGCGAGAGCTTCTCGTGGACCACATTCACCCATCCAGGGCATTTGTCCTTATTCCTCCCAGGGACAAGTTGTGGCTTTCTTTTCATTTGCATTCCTGAGGACACATCAAAGCTCAGTCAGACGGGCGTACACACACACACAGACACAAACACAGACACAGAGACAGACACAAACACAAACACAGACACAGACACAAACACAAACGCAAAACGCACAGCACAAAGTGCAAAATGCAAAACACAAATGCAGACACAAGCACAAACACAAACACAAACAGAGACAGTGACAGAAATACAACAGCATATATATATATATATATGCAACCCCCCCCCCATGGACCCTGGTTTTACTGCCTTTTGGGGATGGCAAATCTAGAATTTCCAAATTTATATTCTCGAAATTTCCAATTGTGGGTCCCCAAAGCGTGATAATTTGGAGCCCGGAGTCCTCCACAATGTCCCAGTATGATACCCCTTGCACATAAGATGTTACTTCAACTAGAATTGGAATTTTGAATATAGTTTAGTATGGATATAGTTTTCAAAAATGTGTTTATGTTCAATTATAGCTTAAACAAGCAAATCCTTTCCAAATAGCAGCTACATGAAAATGTAAATATATATTTTCGGCTAAACTCCAACTAATCTATAACACAAGAAGTTAGATGGAAGTTTTTTCCCAAATATCATCCAAGTGGTAAGCGTAATCTAAGACGACACAACTCAATTTGCTTTTGATAATATCAAGTGAATAGAGACTACATCTCAAATATAATTCATATTCAATATGGCTAAACATTTGGAAATTAAAAATAGGATTTGTGTTGTTTACATTCTGGCCCTTTTGTAGCATAAGAAAGGTCCGACATTGAACTTGTTAGACGGTGTTCCAAAGGGAAATTTCAAGGGAAGAGAGGTTCAAAATCTAAAACTATCTCGAAACAGGGATTCTAGCTAAACCGTTGTATTTAAAGTTCTATTTGCGCAGGAAAGTTAATTCTATGTCAAAAGGTGGAGGTAGTAGATGAGCAAATGTGGACAGGTAGTTGAAGAGGGTGGGGGAGTGTGAACGTACATACATCTGTATATCTATATATACACATACATACACACATATATAGTACCCCCAATGATCCTGCGCCTCCTCGTAAAATACTGGAAAATGCGGTATTTTTGAGCGTTGCACCTGCCTTTGTTTACCTCCTGGAAAGGGGTCAACATGAGCATAGCTGACATGAAGCTCACCAAAAGCACTTGAAAGTTTGTCTAACCAATAACTTGAAAGTGTGTCCACTGGATCGCTAAGCACTTGAAAATTTGCTACTATCGGATGGAAGATTCAATATTGAAGATTACACAGAACACTTTCCTGAGAATTGTCAATCCTGGCCAAACCCAAATAGCATTCAAGTTCTTCTAACACTTGAAGGTGCTTTACCACTGGATTGGGGATTCAATATTGAGGAGCCCACAAACCACCACTTTCCTGAGAATCATCCATCCTGGTCAACCCCTAAGATGTTCAAGTTGTTCTATCACCTCGAACATCCGTTACCACTGGATTGAACTATTTCACGGAAAACTTTTCCGAGAATCTTATTGAACACCGAGAGTATTGGGACAACCCTGGAATTTTGAAAACTTTTTAAAAAATATGGGATTCAAGATTCAAGATTCCAAGAAAATATTTTCTCAGATTCTTGAATCTTGCATCTTGAATCCATAATTTTTAATAATTTTTAAAAAATTCTGGGATTCAAGATTCAAGATTCAAGATTCCCAGAAAATATTTTCTCACATTCTTGAATCTTGAATCTTGAATCCCATAATTTTTGTTAATTTTAAAAAATGTCTGAGTTGTTCTTGTATTCTTGGATGCATTCAAACTCTTTCAGATTGCAGGTGCTGATGTCATTGCTTTTATTACATCTGTATGCATGCATGCGTATCATATACATGTACGACCCTCCCCCCCAATTTTGACACAAATCCAAGAAGCAAAAATAAGCATAAAACACTGGAAAATGCAGGTCAACCGCACCAAACCAGGGTCCATGGGGGGGGGGGGGTACCATATATATATATATATACACACCGATACCCATATACATATACACCAACACACCAGCTCCCGTGTACTCGCACGCGCACAAGTGCACGCCAACCCACACCCAAATGCACGCAGTTAATGCACCCGATTTTGCAATCTACGCGCTCATACCTGAGCACCTCCATGCGTTTACGCGTACGTGGTTCCTCTCGTGCAAGCTCATGCGGGCATCGTTGCGCGCATGCTTTCGCTCGCACTCTCTCGCACAGGCGCATACACTTGTCTCTCACGCTTGAAATATACTCCTTCACAAAGTTTTTCGGCAGCACCGATGCCCAGTGGCTGACAGGACTCGGAGACTTTGGAGCTTCCAGACCCTGAGACTCGGAGGAGGCAGCGGTTTTCGGTGGGGAGGATTTGCCCGTGTCTGAGTGCGTTCGCGCGTCATTTTGCCAGCTTTGGCGGCGTCAGCTTGACCCGCTTGGTTTTCCTCGGAGTTGCAGGATGCAAAACGACCCCATGTTCCGGGTGGAGAAGACCCAGCGCGGCCTGGCCCAAGTGGGTTCAAGATACACCTGAGACTGGTCTTTCAATGTCAGGGCCCGCGTGTTGGACGCGTTCCCCTCCATCTTGTTTTGATACGGGGCAATACTAAAACTGTTGACTCATGGCTTAACAGCGTATGGCTTATGGCTCAGCGCAGATGAAGACTACGTGGACAATCTCAACCATAGGTGAGGCATTGCGCAGTTTTGGATAGACACTCCAGGTGACTTGCAGAAGGAGAAAGACGAGAAGGAACGGCTGGCTGACTTGCAGGATTTGCAGGACGACAGGGAAGACGCTTATGCCTGGAGCTTTGGCACGCAGATATACCTTTTTGCCGCACAAGCAGGGATGCGCTGGCCAGCGAGACGTGACCTCAAGTTTCATGCGGCCAGCAGTCGCAGGTCGTTGATGGGTAGTACCTCGGATGTTGCCAAGCTGGTGTGTGCAGTCAAGTAAAGCAGAGTGTTCATTCTATATTCCAGGGCAATCAATCTTGCCATGTGGGCTTGGGTTGGGAAAGGCAAGAGAGAAGACTTGCTGAAGCGCGGCTTGCGCCGCGTGCCCAGGAACTGCGTCCTGCGCAAAGCGCATCGACTGCACCGAAAGGAGGAGCAAAGACGAGAAGAGGCGCAGTGGAAGAAAGCCGTGGGTGTCCAAACAGTAAGACAGCCAGGATCAGCTTTTTGATGCGGTCTATTTTGCCCTATTTTGCAACTAGACACACAGGCACACACACACACACTCAACCTACATCGGCTTCTCAGTTTTTCACCTCGGAAAGAACATGATGATACTGACACTCACCAGACTTTCTAAGCATTTGTTTGCTCAGCGTTTTGACTAGTGACAATCAGGGATGGGCGGATATGGCTGAAACCTTGCCGGTTTTCCTCAAAACTTTGAGTGGGGAAGCCTTGAGAGTGCCGCTAAATTCATGCGTCCAAGCGCGAAGATTCATTCGGCTTTTTTCACTTCCGGGCCGGCCCAAATAGAACTCATGATCCTTTTCTCGAGGCTCGGTGGCCGTTTTGGGGCTGGTTTGGGAGACCAGGAACCCGGGGGGCCCATGAACTGGTGGCGTCCCCCCCGTGGCAGGGAACAATGCGTATAATGTGAACCGGCTCCTTTTTCAGCACTTGCCACTTGATCTGCGCGAAAAAAGGGATAGCAGCGTCGCAGATTTGCACGGTCAGGTCAATCCAGAAACTAATTCCAATTCAACATTTTTTATAATCTATTTTAGCGTATCTCATATTTAATTATCTTTCTCAGCTCTTGGTGTTTCTCTTGCCTTGCGATTATTGATGTCATGGACTTCAGAAGTCTTATCAATGGAGCAAAGTACACACAAGTGATTAATAGGTGATACAGAAATGACCAAGACTTGGTACTGTAGATTACAATAATCAATTCATAATTGGGTCTAGAGAGTCTATAGACAGGAAATGCCTACCAATAAGATCTCAAGGAAGGGTGGGCTAAGGAATCTCCATTGCTTATTTCTCCCCCCTTCTTGTTTCCCTTTATCACCCCAACTCTTTTTCTCGGAAGCAGAGGTTGGGTGATGGGAGGTAGCGAGGGAGAGAAGGGCGAGAGAGAGGAAAAAACTCATTGCTTGGCCATCTCACGGCCCCATCCCCTCACCTCATTTTCATTGGCTGGGAGATGGATGAGGATGGTAAAAGATATTCTTGGAAAGTGAAGATATGCCAAGAAAAAAAGGCGAGAGGGGAGGATGGCTGTCTGGCCTCATGATTCAAGCCTCTATCTTACCACCTTACCACCACCCTTTCTCCCCTTCATTTCTATTCCTCACCACCTACAGCTTCCTTGAAGCTGAGATGGAGGTGGGGGCGGGGAAAGAGATGAGAGAGTGGGCAAGGAGATGGATGGCCATCCAACCATTCTGTTTCCTTAGTCATCTGGGTTCTTCATTCTAATTCTCTTTCCTATCTCTTTCCTAGCCGTTTCAACGGTGAGAATGGAAAGGAGAAAAGAAAATCTTTCCAGCAGTTACAAATGAATTCCTCTTTCTTCACCTCTTTTCAGCTTCTCTTTCCCAACCTCTTGCCCAGGTATAAGTTTCTTTGGGAAACGAGGGAGGTCAAGAGAAGGGAAGTGAATGAAAGCTAGACAAGCTGGAATGTCCTTATTGTCCTGTCATTCCCGTTCTCTTTTAATAGCTTTGGGAGTGACATGAGAGGGAAATAGAATGGAGAAAGGGAATGCAAGAGATGGAAAGCATCTCAAATGATAAAGCGTCTCTGATTTATACTCTTAGAATATGGACACATTTTTAGGATAGTAACATCTCTTTCCCTGTCTCTTCCTTGCTTGCCCTGACTCTTCGCTCGCTTCTTCACTCATCATCACCTGCAAGCGAGAGAAAAGGAGATTAAAAAGGTGGGTGAAGGAGAGAGTGGGTGGGCTCACCTTGTCACGTTTTCCCTCTCATCCTATCTCCTCCCTCATCCACATCCAAGATTTAGAAGCTAGAGATGATGGGAGGTAGGTAATGAGAGGTAAAAAGTGAGAGTGATGATGGCGACTTCTCTTTCATTAGCCATCATATGACCGCCCTCCATCTCTCTCTCGCTCTCTCCGGTCGTTTACCTGGCATGCGATCCCTAGAGTTCACAACAAGTAGTGGAGAGAGACATTCCTTGCCCAGCTCCAGCTCTAACATAATGATGGAGGAGCTGGTCATCTCCCTCTCACACGCAATCCCTTGCCATCTCTTAATTCTGGAGTGGCGAGGATTGTATGCAAGAGGAAGGAATGCAACTCCTTCTCCTTCTCTATCACCAACATCTCCTTTCCCTTAACCATGTCACAGAATCCAGAACGTCTTTCATGTCATCTGGGTTCTTCATTCTAGTTCTCTCTCCTATCTCTTCACCCCTTCTTCTTTCCTAGCCGTTGCAACGGTGAGAATGGAAAGGAGAAAGGAAATTGATGACGAGAGAGGTAAAGTGATTAGGTGAGAGGTGGCCAGAGGAAATCCCATCCGCTGGCCAGTTCTTTCCAGCAGTTTCAAATGAATTCCTCTTTCTTCACCTCTATTCAGCTTCTCTTTCCCAACCTCTTGCCCAGAAACGAGGGAGGTCAAGAGAAGGGAAGTGAATGAAAGCTAGACGAGCTGGAATGTCCTTATTGTCCTGTCATTCCCGTTCTCTTTTAATAGCTTTGGGAGTGACATGAGAGGGAAATAGAATGGAGAAAGGGAATGCAAGGGATGGAAAGCATCTCAAATGATAAAGCGTCTCTGATTTATACTCTTAGAATATGGACACATTTTTAGGATAGTAACATCTCTTTCCCTGTCTCTTCCTTGCTTGCCCTGACTCTTCGCTCGCTTCTTCACTCATCATCACCTGCAAGCGAGAGAAAAGGAGACTAAAAGGTGGGTGAAGGAGAGAGTGGGTGGGCTCACCTTGTCACGTTTTCCCTCTCATCCTATCTCCTCCCTCATCCACATCCAAGATTTAGAAGCTAGAGATGATGGGAGGTAGGTAATGAGAGGTAAAAAGTGAGAGTGATGATGGCGACTTCTCTTTCATTAGCCATCATATGACCGCCCTCCATCTCTCTCTCGCTCTCTCCGGTCGTTTACCTGGCATGCGATCCCTAGAGTTCACAACAAGTAGTGGAGAGAGACATTCCTTGCCCAGCTCCAGCTCTAACATAATGATGGAGGAGCTGGTCATCTCCCTCTCACACGCAATCCCTTGCCATCTCTTAATTCTGGAGTGGCGAGGATTGTATGCAAGAGGAAGGAATGCAACTCCTTCTCCTTCTCTATCACCAACATCTCCTTTCCCTTAACCATGTCACAGAATCCAGAACGTCTTTCATGTCATCTGGGTTCTTCATTCTAGTTCTCTCTCCTATCTCTTCACCCCTTCTTCTTTCCTAGCCGTTGCAACGGTGAGAATGGAAAGGAGAAAGGAAATTGATGACGAGAGAGGTAAAGTGATTAGGTGAGAGGTGGCCAGAGGAAATCCCATCCGCTGGCCAGTTCTTTCCAGCAGTTTCAAATGAATTCCTCTTTCTTCACCTCTATTCAGCTTCTCTTTCCCAACCTCTTGCCCAGAAACGAGGGAGGTCAAGAGAAGGGAAGTGAATGAAAGCTAGACGAGCTGGAATGTCCTTATTGTCCCAGCTTTTCCGTTCACTCTCTATCTCTTCCCCAATGATCTTTACCTGGACCCTCTTTCTCTTGCTCTCTCCGTTGGCCCCACAGCTCTAACAGATAGGACAATGATGGAGGAGCTGGTCATCTCCCTCTCACGCGCCTTCCCACGCCATTTCTTCATTCTGAAATAATGGCAAGGACTCTACGTGAGAGAAAGAGATGTCACCCCTTCTCCCTCTCTTATGTTGGCTCTAGAGCTGGCGAAGGCATGAGACGAGCTGAAGCTCCATTGCCTGTCCTGTTCCTATCTTCTCTCCCGGTCTTTAAGGAGAGATAAAGGATGTGGATGAAGAGATAATGATGGACGAACGAAGAGAGAAGCCTTGTGAGGGCTGGCCCAGCATTCATCTCTATCCCTCACTCTATATCCTTCGTCTCCCAAGCCTTTATCCAACACACAACTACTTGCGGTTGTGGGTAAAGGCGTGGAAAAGAGAAAGGAGTAGCATGAAAGGGTGAATTGCCTTCACCCCATCCAACAGCTAAAAAGAGAAGCATCTTTCATTTCTCTTCCTACCCCTTTTACGCTAGTGAGAGGCATGTCCTCCACCTTCCCATCCATTCCTCACTCTTTCCAACCTCTCTGCTTGCTCGCGAACAAAGGGGGGAGACATGCCTTTCACGTCCTAGCTTAGGGGCGTGCAGGATGCTCAATGTTTTTTGATGTTGAAACTATAGAATTGAACTCTCAAAAAAACTCTATGTTAGATTTTTTAGAATTCTAGATGGTCTCAGCCCAGGAGGGGCCCCTTGATTTTTAGAGTTTTTTTTGATTTTTTAGACCTTTTAGAAGCTTTTGAAATGAGTTCTAAAAAAAATCTCAATTCTAAAATTCGTACCCCACAAATTTAAAATTTCGAGAATATTTAGAATTCAATTCCAAAAATTCTAAAAATCGGACCCCGAAGTTTAGAATTTGTAGAGTTTTTAAAACTCAATTCTAAAAATACTAAAAGTTCTAAAAAATCTAAAAAATCAAAAAATCAAGGGTCCTGGCTGGGCCCCTCCTGGGCTGGGACCATCTAGAAATTTAAAATCTAAAAAATCTAAATTTCGGGGGTCCGAATTTTAGATTTTTTAGAATTTTTAGAATTGAGTTCTATAAATTCTAAAAATTCTAAATGTCGGGGGTCCGATTTTTCGAATTTGTAGAACTTGTGGAACTCAATTCTAAAAATTCTAAAAATCGGACCCCCGAAATTTAGAATTTTTGGATTTTTTCGAATTCTAGATGGTCCCAGCCCAGGAGGGGCCCAGCCAGGACGCTTGATTTTTAGAATTTTTGGAATTTTTAGAACTTTTAGAATTTTTAGAATTGAGTTCTAAAAATTCTAAAATTCGGACCCCAAAAATTTAGAATTTTTAGAACCTTTAGAACTCAATTCAAAAAAATCTAAAAATTCTAAAAATCGGACCCCCAAAATTTAGAATTTTTAGAATTCTAGATGGTCCCAGCCCAGGAGGGGCCCAGCCAGGACCCTTGATTTTTAGAATTTTTAGAATTTTTAGAACTTTTAGAATTTTTAGAATTGAGTTCTAAAAATTCTAAAAATTCTATTCATCGGACCCCCGAAATTTAGAATTTTTAGATTTTGTAGAATTCTAGATGGTCCCAGCCCAGGAGGGGCCCAGCCAGGACCCTTGATTTTTAGAATTTTTAGAACTTGTAGAACTTTTATAATTTTTAGAATTGAGTTCTAAAAATTCTAGAAATTCTAAATTTCGGGGGTCCGATTTTTAGAATTTTTAGAATTGAGTTCTAAAAATGCTAAAAATTCTAAATTTTTGGGGTCCGAATTTTAGAATTTTTAGAATTTTTAGAACTCAATTCTAAAAAATCTAAAAGTTCTAAACATTCTAAAAATTCTAAAAATCAAGGGTCCTGGCTGGGCCCCTCCTGGGCTGGGACCATCTAGAATTCTAAAAGTTTTAAAAAATCTACATTTCGGGGGTCTGATTTTTAGAATTTTTAGAATTGAGTTCTAAAATTCTAAATTTTGGGGGTCCGAATTTTAGAATTTTTAGAATTTTTGGAGCTCAATTCTAAAATTTCTAAAAGTTCCAAAAATTCTAAAAAATCTAAAAATCAAGGGTCCTGGCAGGGCCCCTCCTGGGCTGGAGCCATCTAGAATTTTACAAATTATCTTAACTAAGACTTGGTTATCAGAAGGCGAATGGCCCGTTCACATTATACATAAAGTTCCCTCGTACGGCGTCCCCCCCCCCATTTCGAGAGAACCAGGTCAAGGTTTGGGTCGTTTTTGGGAGGGGGGTAAGTGTGGGTAACCGGGTAACAAGCATACGCCTCAAGTGTGCTGAGGGGCAAGGCGGGCCTTTCTTTGTTGCACTTGGCAAGAGAGAACTCTCTTTGGTGGTTTTTGAGGATGCAAAAGCTTTCTGGCGCCTGATGAACTCGAGAGGGGTGGTCTGGAGTGGGGTGCTGTTTTTTGCCCACCAAGAATTGGGGGCGGGGGAGGCGCTGGGTCAATCTCCGGACGTTGGCCCCAAGCTGCTCACGTTTCGGGGGAAAAACCGCGGACGCTTCTCGTACCCTAAGTGGAAACATTTTGACCAAAACCTGTGGTCCCCTTACAGGTGACCAAAACCTGTGGTCCATATCCTGGTGGTAATTCATTTTGACCCATACCCAAAGTCGTGCGCCCTCAGGAGGAGCGGCTGCGGCCCAAGCCGAACTTCGCGGTGCCCTTGGCCTCGCCCTGCGAGGAGGACTCTGCCGAGGCGCGAGGGGCGCGGTCAGTACTTTGAGTTGGGATGAAGTCAGACCTGCGGGCTGACGCTTGTTTAAAGCCTTTCACCTGCCAAGGGGGGTGACTTTGAGAAAAACAAGAGTAGTGTGAAGGGGTTTGGGCAAAATGCGTACCCACCAACTCCGGATGCCCTTCGGGAAGCCATGAGGTTTGATTAGACAACGGCTGAGAGCATGTTCAAAGATGGCCCAGACCCGTGACGTCGAGCCCGGATGATTTCAGCGCACTATGGGAGACACGTCCATCCCGCGCGTTTCAGCAGGCAAAGGCCGTCGCCTTTCGAACCGACCACGACAAGATTGAGGTGGCGGTGAGGCGCGGCAGTCATTTTAAAAAGTCGGGAGAAGGATGTGAGACTAGTCTTGGCTTGGTTGGGCTGAAAAGGAAGTGAGTGGCTAGATTGAAACGATTCCCTTTGACAAGTCTCCCCCCAAAAACCACTTACCCAGGCGAGTTGCTTTGCGAGCCCAGCCGGCGCCGGCCCTGGCACCGTCTGGATTGTTGCTGGGGTCCCTTTGTCGGAGCCTTGGTGAATGGCTGTGGCTCAAAAAACCGGAATCCCAAAATGGGTTGCCCTGGTAAGTGGAAACATGGACCACAACCTGCGGTTTGCCTCCGCTGTTGACTTTTTTGAGCCACACCCATTTGGGACAGAAATCAAGTTCATGGTTGGTCACTCAAGTAGGTGCCAAAGAGGAGCCAGAAAAGCGCGATTCGCGAATCGCGAATCGCGACGGTGTTTTTGTCGTGATCACGAATTGCCACCCGACTAACATACACCTGGCAGGGGGTACCAGAGGCTTGCTCCGAGTTTCGAAGAGTGGGTCGGCTGGTGCCAAGGTGCTCAGGCACCGCCCAGATTCGAAGGCCGTGTTGGTGGCAGAGCTGGTCGCGAAGCGGCAGCGGGCTGAGTCTTAGTTTCCCTAGAAAACCAACAGGTTGTCCCGAAAAGGATGTTTCCCTTCTAGTTCTTAGTTTTCTTCTCGTATGCGATTCTTGTTCTGAGGGTATGTTTGTCCTTGAATTCCATTGAAGTCTGGCCGAGGTGCAAGGCCCTGTAGCTGTCCAGGTTTCACTGTGTTCAGGTGCTGAAAACTCTCTTGACTGCACACCTCAAGTCAGAGACATAAAACTGCCAGCTGAGCAATGTGGTATGTCAAGGGCCTCAAGCAGTGGACTGGACGGGTTCAGCCGACTGGATGTGTTGCCCTTGCAACTGTGAACTGAGGAAGCGGCTGCTGCAACACTCCATGGTGGTGGGGAGCTCAGAAGGTTCCAAGCATCGAGAGCCGCCCGAAGAGTACTTTGGAGCGACCCGCGACGGTATCATACCTCGGGGAAACGATTCGGGTGTTGGTTGCCTAAACCATCGGGCAAGGTTCTGCCTTCTCTTTTGTATTTGTTTGAGAAGCGGATACTTTGAGCTCCGGGTAATTTGCGGTTCTCCAACTTGCGCCGTGAACAGCAAGGAGCTCGCCATGCGCAAGAGACCACGAGGCGGGCAGTGGAGTTCCACACATGTGCGACACTTGCCCACGCCAGGGCTCCCCGTGTATTTCCCCCGTTGGCCAGTTTTAAAAGATCACGTTGGGCCAATGTAAAGTGAGTTTCCTTGAAGTTATTCGGAAAGTGTCGGGGGCTGAGGGCTCTTGGACTTTGAGGCTAGGAACGGTGATATTTCTTTGTCCGGTCGGTCCAGTTTATTGATGTTTCGAGTTGGAGATACATGTATTTATGCCGGTGCAAGCCAGAACGACACCTTCAAAGTCGCAATTGTTCAGACTACAGCAAATTGCAAATGATGCAGGGGAAGGGCCACGATTCCAAAGACATATTTCGTGCAATCCTCTTTGTTGCAAACATCAAGCTGCCAAATTGAACAAACAAAGGTGGTTTGCAAGACGGCCCACAACGCAAGAACCTCAGTCATGGTCTTTTACTGCCTTGAAGCAAGACATTTGTCTACGTCCGAGAAGCAAAATTTGGTCAAACACGCAAATGCCCAATTTCGGGGCCTTAAGCTTGCCACGTGCGCCCAGCCCATGCTGCATGATGTAGATGTTGTTTGGCAGGTTGGTGGTTTCACACTTCATGTCCTTTCATTTCATTTCGTATCTTACCAGTAGAGCCGGCGAAGCCGGTGGGCGGACGTTTCAACAGTATAAGAGTTATAGTCCTCTTTCTCTTTGATTGCTTCTTTGTTGCTTTTCTCTCTTCCTCTTTCTGTCTCTTTCGTTTTTCTTTTTTTTCTTTTTTCCTTCTTTTTTTTCTCCTTTTTTGTTTTCTTCTTTTTCTTTTTCGTTTTGAAATTTTTCATTTTTTCCTATTTCTTTTTTTTATTCTTCTTTCTTTCTTTCTTTCTTTCTTTCTTTCTTTCTTTCTTTCTTTCTTTCTTTCTTTCTTTCTTTCTTCTTTCTTTCTTTCTTTCTTTCTTTCTTTCTTTCTTTCTTTCTTTCTTTCTTTCTTTCTTTCTTTCTTTCTTTCTTTCTTTCTCTTTCTCTTTCTCTTTCTCTTTTTCTTTCTCTTTTTTTCTTTCTTTTGGTCCTTTTTTTTCTCTCTCCCTCTGTCTCTTTCTCGTTTTCTTTCTTTCTCTTGTTCTTTCTCTTTCTCCTTCTCTTTTGTTTTCGTTGTTTTCTTTCCATCCATCCATCTATTTGTCTATATAAACTATCCAATCTATCTAATCTATCTAATATATGCAGCCAATCTCCCCGAGCAGTGTGTGGGGCCGGACGCTTCCGGTAGGCTCAGGGGTGCCACCACACGGTTTGGCTGCGTGTAGTTACTGGGGGTGTTTCCCCGCTGTGTTCCTTTGGTCATTTGCTCCCTTTCGTTCGTCTTGCGGCGGTTGTCACTGGCCTCTGCTGTTGCGACTGCTGCTGCCGCTGTTCGCTGATGGTGCCGCCGATGTTGCCTTTGTTGCCGCTGCTGTTTCTGTAGTGGCTGCCGTGCTCGTGAGCCCTCTGGCCATTTCCGCCGACCTTGAGGCACCATCTTCGACAACGGCTTGGTGAAGTGCCTGGGATAGGGCTTCGCCATCACGAGCTGCGTTGGTTGGCTGCAAGGGTTGCTCCAACAGCACCACCCACCCCTCCTACCCTTCACCGCCCGCCCAGCCTCCTCCCACCCGCACTCCCACCCCCTCTTCACCCACACCCACACCCACACCCACACCCACACCCACACCCACACCCACACCCACACCAACACCATTCACACCCACACCCACACCACACCATTCACACCCACACCATTCACACCCACACCATTCACACCCACACCATTCACACCCACACCATTCACACCCACACCATTCACACCCACACCATTCACACCCACACCCACACCCACACCCACACCAACACCATTCACACCCACACCCACACCCACACCCACACCCACACCCACACCACACCCACACCCACACCCACACCCACACCCACACCCACACCCACACCCACACCCACACCCACACCCACACCCACGCCACCCACACCCACGCCCACCCACCCTAGCAAGCGTGCACGCGTGTGAGCGTGTGCGCACGCACGCGTGCGTGTCTGCGCTCGTGCGTGCGTGCGTACGCGCGTGCGTGCTCGTGTGCGGCGCGCGGCGCACACCCAGAGCCAATCAGACTAAGACTGCGTTCCTGGCATCCACTCTAAGCCCCGTAGAAGCCCAGGAGAAATGACTGAAAACACCCGCTATGCCCGCCGGCCGCCAACACCTACTTTCAGGGGGCCATTTTTTGAGGGATTGAGCGATGCAGAGGATGCAAGGGATGCACGGGATGCTGGAAAGCCCAGATGCTGGTGATGCAGGAATGCTGGGGATGCTGGTGAAGTTGGCGAGGATGCAGAGGATGTTGGCGAGCATGCTGGCGACTGCCGGGGACGATTTGCACGGTATTTACAGTGTTTTTTGCAGGTTGGGCAACGTGGCATCAGGAGCCAGTCGCAAGGCCAGGGATGCCAGAGATGTTTTGGGGTCCAAATGTTTGGGCTGGCCTGCGTGCTCGAAGACATATTTCTCCCACGCCTTCTCCTGCCTTGGCGGTTTGTTGTTGTCTTGTGTACTGGCGCGCCAGCTTGCGGGCACTTAACATGCGGGAGCCTTGGGGGTGCTTTGCAAGTGTTTCGTGGGCTGGTCGGTAACCCAAAAGACGTCCCCAATTTGTTTCCCGCAGCCATGCCAGCTCATGGGGTTCTCCCCGGTTGTCACGTGGGGGCGCTGACAGATACATAGCCGCCGGAGCAGGGTCTTTGCAAGGGGCTCCAAAACCATCATTCCCCTCCGCTCATTGCCTGGCAAAAGGGGAAGCGGGTGTCAAAAATTAATCTATCTTTCTATCTACTTATCTGTCTATCTGTCTATCTATCGATCTATCTATCTATCTATGTATCTATCTATGTATCTATGTGTCTTTCTAGCTCGCTATTTGTCTGTCTATCCATCCATCCACTTCGCAGGACGAGGTCGTTTCCTGGATGGACAAGTGTCAGGAGCCTACCAGGTGGAATAGAATCCGTTTGGGAAACTCCCTCTAAAGAGAGCCCCAGGGTGGCCAGCGTGACGTTGTCGGCCCCTCCGTCGAGGAACTTGTGCTTCAGCAGCAGGGCCGAGGTCGTCGTGGCTGCGACCCCCGTCGAGTTGCCGGCCTCCAGGGTTGCGTCCAGGATCTGGCCGTAGACGTCCACCGTTCCCGACTGGTTGGCCAGGCAAGTGCGCCCCGAAGTGCAGCTTTGCGATCCCGTTCGGGGGCACGGTGAAGCACATCTTGGCGCCGTGCTCCAGGCGCCCTGGTCCCCCACGAAGCTGCCGCACAGGGGGTCGTAGACGTTGTCGGCCTCGGACATGTACACCACGAAGTTGGAGGCCGTGCCGAGCCGATACCGGCAGGCGAAGAGGAGCCCCGGCCGAGGGTCAAGTTGTAGGTGCGCACGATGTTCCACGGGTTCACTGCCAGGGTCAGGGGGCCTTGTCAAGGCCAGGCCCGGTCGCTGATAAACCGATTGTGCAGGATAATATGGAACTTGCAATCGCCAGGCCTTGATAAAACGGCCATCGGGCCGCTTGTCGCCAGCTTACATCCATCCATCCATCCATCCATGCATGCTTGCATCCATCCATCCATCCATCCATCCATCCATCCATCCATCCATCCATCCATCCATTCATCCATTTCTATCTCTCTCTATCTGTCTATCCAACTGTCTGTCTATCTAATCTATCTGTTTACCTGTCTATTTGTCTGTCTCTATCTATCTATCTATCTACCTATCTATCTATCTATCTATCTATCTATCTACATTTATACTTGTCGGGCAAACACCCACAGTACATTACCACCAGCAAATAGAATCAAGTTGAATTACGCACGTGGTGCAAATTCAAGGCTTGCCAAGTGGCCATCCAGCAGTTTCTCCTTTGCACATGTGTACCACTTGCGCTGCGCCGATTCGAAGGTCCTTTGGTTGCAGGCCTCAAAGTGTTTGGTTCAGTTTTCTGCGCGCAGCGCCTGCCAGGCTGACCTCAGGGCTGCAAAGAACAGCAGCAGTTTGCAAAAAGAGCGTTGCCTGGAGTTTGGAAAGCCTTCTGTTTTTCTGTTGGCTTGAGGAATGAGTTTCTTGAAGGGCAGCTCAGATCGAGGAAGCAATGTGGGCAGTTGCGTGACTTATCGTGCTTGATCACGGTATGAGCTTGTTTTTCACTGGATTAGGACATTGAATCTGCTTGGCATGGAGTCAGTTGGTGGCATGTCTTAATGGGGTGGCCAATTTTTGCCCTGATGAGATTTTCCGATGTGTTTTTTGTGATGCTTGTACTTGTTTGTTCAGGCCATGTTGGTAGACCTGCTTACAGTACGTTGTGGTGGAAAGGCATGAAAGCCTCAAGGTCTACGATTGAGCATTGGGGCTACATGTTTTGTCCGATTTGAAAGGGTACTCACATGTTGGAAGCGTCAACACTGCATTAAAAAAAAACATAAAAAAAACAAACATGTAAAGGCTTGGAACGCAGCGTGCAGCAGTCACACTAGTACTTCAAGCCAGCATCAGCGTGGCTGTGGCAGTGCACCGTGATGAGTGCGTTCCGGGATCAAAGCGTCCTTCTTGCTGTGCTCTCAATTGTCAGATGGAGAGTAGCTAGGAGCCAGGTGCAGTCTGGAACAGTGACTTGATACTCGGGCCAAACGTCTGCTTGGCTCAACAGTTAGCATTGTCAATTGCGCCAACGCAATCTGAGAGGTTTGAGAAGCTCAGGCGGGGTACGCAAATGAAGGGCCCACTTTCAAAAACGAGACACGTAACGTTTGTCCTGGGGTAGGGATTGTCGGTTGCCATCAACCCTTGAGCCGGGATGTTTGGTAGAAAATGAGCGTCCCTTTGATCGCTTACGAGCAAGCCGGACATGTGGTGCTGCAAGGCATCATGGCCCTTCTGACCGTTGACAGTCTTCTGGATGACAGGCTGTCCAAG
>CAUJNA010003216.1:27500-45000 GCA_963377175.1 Effrenium voratum
GTTGTGTGAGGCTTTAAACTCTAAACTCATCGAGGGCAGCAGCAGCGTGGCGATCAGGCTTCTTCTCTGTGTGCTTGCGAGGCGCCTGATGTGAAGACTATGTGGGCAGCGCAACCACGCTACTGATCATGTGATGAGGGAAGAGGCTCATGCAGTCTTCAGCGAGGAGAGTGCATGTGGAGCAAGGGCATGCTACATCTCCAAGCCTTTTCTTTACCAACCAAGCCACGGCTTCCCACTGTGTGCTTGTAGCAGCTGAGACAGTTTTTTGCGTGAGGAGCATGCTACGATCCTCCGGCATGCGTTGGGAAGTACTGTGATGTCAAGCTCGAGCACACTGGCCACTCAACGCGCATTCAACGTTCGCCGTATATCCTTTGCTTGTCCACACTTGTGGCTCAAAATTAAAAACAGCAGTTGCGCAAACCGCAGGTCTTGGTCCATGTTTCCACCCAGGGCAACGCATTCTTGGAGTTCCGTTTTTGGTTTGAGCCGTTGGCTCTCGATTCGCGCTCAGGAAGGCCACGACCTCTTGCGGCTTTTTGCACCTATGGGGGCCGTGGCCAGCAGCTTAAGGTATGGCTGTGGGTCAAAAATAGGGTAGGTCAAAATGGAACCTTGGTAAATGGAACCATGAACTAAAATCTGAGATGAACAGCTAGTCTCTGATTTGGGAGGTTGACAAGATGGTGACCCGTTCTGGGGGCGGAAGCTGATTGGGCGCAGTTCTGGCCCTTTTCCCCTCATTCCGAGGCATCTGGTTTCCTCCACGCTTGGGGCATGGCCTTGCGGAAGAGGTACGGTGAAGGCCTGACCTGAGTTGGAAAATCCTGGGGACGCGGTCGGGATCGAAAAAAGCCTTTTGGGCGGCGGTTTCTTGTGCGCGGGACTGACATCACGGGCCAATGAAATCAAGTGCCTTACTTTCCGGGGGGCATTTTGTTTGTGGCCCCCCATATGGGTGTGGGTCAATATCACACCAATCGGACCGCAGATAGTCCATGTTTCCATTTTCCCAGTTCCATTTTGGGGTTACCCTATTTTTGACCCAGCTCCATTTTGGGGTAGATGAACATCCATTTGCCACCTACTTGCGTTCGACCCACGGCCATATCTCGTTTGTGGGAACGGTTGCCCCTTTCGCCGGAACGGGGCGAACCTGCCCAGATCCGCCAGGATCTGCGAACTACCTGGCGGAGCCGGGCTGGTGGGCCGGTGCCTTTGCCGATTGCCCCTGAGCTCAACACTTGTCAGCTGTGGCTCTGAGATCTGGGGGCGGGTTTCCGGAACCCCGTTGGTGGCTTTGTTTTCTTGGTGGCTCCCAGCCAGCCGGTTCCTGAACTCTTTAGACTTTTGGTGTTTTGTTTGGTGTCCGTTTGACCCACTAAAAGTTAAACTTTTAGCAGGTGATCTGAGGGCAGCCCAGTTTTGAATGCAAATAAATAGGCTGGGATTTGAAGAAGAGAGACTTTGGCGGACATCATTTAGAAGGCGGTTCATGATGTGCACCAGTGCTGTGCTGGCAGTTGGTCCGACACTCAAGGCCACCGTATCTATGGAAGATAAGATAATTTGAGCCACAATAGAAACGCGGATAAGATTAAGGTGAGGTGCGGCCGAGGCTCGTTGCAAATCAAAGGGAGCCCCTTGGAGTGGATTTTGCGAAGTGACCTGGTCGAGTCGCATGAGACGACCGGCTCCGCGTGAACGATTTTGGTCAAAGAGAGGTGGCCTTCGGACAGTCAGGCTGCGAGGCCGTTCTCACCGAGTCAAACATGAAAAGCACAGCCGGCCAAGCACGTCCGGACCAGCCACATGGCTGATTGCAGCAGCTCATTCACACTTTCATTGTGCCATGTACCGACTCCGATGGTCAATCTGATGTTTGACTAAAGAACTCGCTGCTTGAAGGCATTCATAACAACCAGAGACTATTCCTGAATGCCAACTGAGCTGTGTGCTTGACAGCAGCACTTTGCAGAGTTCCAATTGGTTTCGCGAGCTTCAGATCGGACCCATGGATGTTCCCGCTGTTTCCCACCCACGAGTTGTGGGTTCAGCCCTTTGGCCGTTTCATTTGGTTTGCACGGATCTCGGATTCCTCAGCGAGGTCTGGGTGGCTCTCTCACCCAGCCGAGGTCTCGGTGGTCCATATCCTGGTGGTTTTTCATTTTGACCCATACCCAAAGTCGTGCGGCCTCAGGAGGAGCGGCTGCCCAAGCCGAACTTCGCGGTGCCCTTGGCCTCGCCCGAGGAGGACTCTGCCGAGGCGCGAGGGCTGCGCGGTCAGTACTTTGAGTTGGGATGAAGTCAGCTGGTTGGTGGGTTTCCCTTGCTACCTGCGGGCTGACGCTTGTTTAAAGCCTTTGCCAAGGGGGGTGACTTTGAGAAAAACAAGAGTAGTGTGAAGGGGTTTGGGCGAAATGCGCACCCACCAATTTCGGATGCCCTTAGGGAAGCCATGAGGTTTGGGTACCGTCGAGCCCGGATGATTTCAGCGCACTATGGGAGACACGTCCATCCCGTGCGTTTCAGCAGGCAAAGGCCGTCGCCTTTCGAACCGACCACGACAAGATTGAGGTGGCGGTGAGGCACGCAGTCATTTTAAGTCGGGAGAAGGATGTGAGTCTCGTCTTGGCTTGGTTGGGCTGAAAAGGAAGTGAGTGGCTTTGAAACGATTCCCTTTGACAAGTCTCCCCCCAAAAACCACTTACCCAGGCGAGTTGCTTTGCGAGCCCAGCCGGCGCCGGCCCTGGCGTCTGGATTGCCGGGGGCTCCCTTTTTGGAGCCTTGGTGAATGGCTGTGGCTCAAAAAACCGGAATTCCAAAATGGGTTGCCCTGGTAAGTGGGAACATGGACCACAACCTGCGGTTTGCCCCCGCTGTTGACTTTTTTGAGCGACACCCATGTGGGACAGAAATCAAGTTCATGGTTGGTCACTCAAGGTGTGAAAGAGGAGCCAGAAAAGCGCGAATCGCAAATCGCGAATCGCAATGGCGTTGTCGTAGGAATCCGGATTGCCACCCAACTAACATACGCCTGGCAGGGGTCCAGAGGCTTGCTCCGAGTTTCGGGAGTGGGTCGGCTGGTGCCAAGGTGCTCAGGCACCGCCCAGATTCGAAGGCCGTGCTGGTGGCAGAGCTGGTCGCGAAGCGGCAGCGGGCTGAGTCTTAGTTTAGGAAACAAATAGCTTGTCCCAAAAAGGATGTTTCCCTTCTAGTTCTTGATAGGTTTTCTTCTCGTATGCGATTCTTGTTCTGAGGGTATGTTTGTCCTTGAATTTCATTGAAGTCTGGCCGAGGTGCAAGGCCCTGTAGCTGTCCAGGTTTCATTGTGTTCAGGTGAAAACTCTGTTGACTGCACACCTCAAGTCAGAGACATAAACACCTGCCAGCTGAGCAATGTGATTCTGTACGTCAAGGGCCTCAAGCAGTGGACTGGACGTGTTGCCCTTGCAACTGGTGAACTGAGGAAGCGGCTGCTGCAACACTCCATGGTGGTGGGGAGCTCAGAAGGTTCCAAGCGAGAGCCGCCCGAGTACTTTGGAGCGACCCGCGACGGTATCATACCTCGGGGAAACGATTCGGGTGTTGGTTGCCTAAACCATCGGGCAAGGTTCTGCCTTTTTTTTTTTAACAAATTCGCTTGAGAAGCGGATACTTTGAGCTCCGGGTAATTTGCGGTCATCCAGAGGGTTTCCAATTTGTTCTCCAACTTGCGCCGTGAACAGCAAGGAGCTCGCCATGCGCAAGAGACCACGAGGCGGGCAGTGGAGTTCCACACATGTGCGACACTTGCCCACGCCAGGGCTCCCCGTGTATTTCCCCCGTTGGCCAGTTTTAAAAGATCACGTTGGGCCAATCTGAAGTGAGTTTCCTTGAAGTTGGAGATTCGGAAAGTGTCGGGGGCTGAGGGCTCTTGGACTTTGAGGCTGGGAACGGTGATATTTCTTTGTCCGGTCGGTCCAGTTTATTGATGTTTCGAGTTGGAGATACATGTATTTATGCCGGTGCAAATGCAAGGACACAGATCGCATGGTGCAAGCCAGAACGACACCTTCAAAGTCGCAATTGTTCAGACTACAGCAAATTGCAAATGATGCAGGGGAAGGGCCACGATTCCAAAGACATATTTCGTGCAATCCTTTGTGTTGCAAACATCAAGCTGCCAAATTGAACAAACAAAGGTGGTTTGCAAGACGGCCCACAACGCAAGAACCTCAGTCATGGTCTTTTACTGCCTTGAAGCAAGACATTTGTCTACGTCCGAGAAGCAAAATTTGGTCAAACACGCAAATGCCCAATTTAAGCTTGCCACGTGCACCCAGCCCATGCTGCATGATGTAGATGTTGTTTGGCAGGTTGGTGGTTTCACACTTCATGTCCTTTCATTTCGTATCTTCCCAGTAGAGCCGGCGAAGCCGGTGGGCGGACGTTTCAACAGTATAAGAGTTATAGTCCTCTTTCTCTTTGATTGCTTCTTTGTTGTTTTTCTCTCTTCCTCTTTCTGTCTCTTTTGTTTTTCTTTTTTCTTCTTTCCTTCTCTTGTTTTTTCTCCTTCTTTTGTTTTCTTCTTTTTTCTTTTTCTATTTTTCCATATTTTTTCTTTTTTTTTTCTTTTTCTTTTTTTTCTTCTTCTTTCTTTTTTTTCTTCTTTCTTTCTTTCTTTCTTTCTTTCTTTGTTTCTTTCTTTGTTTCTTTCTTTCTTTCTTTCTTTCTTTCTTTCTTTCTTTCTTTCTTTCTTTCTTTCTTTCTTTCTCTCTTTCTCTCTTTCTCTCTTTTTCGCTTTCTCTTTCTCTTTTTCTTTCTCTTTTTCTTTCTCTTTTTCTTTCTCTTGCTCTTTCTTTTCTCTCTTTCCCTCTGTCTCTTTCTCGTTTTCTTTCTTTCTCTTGTTCTTTCTCTTTCTCCTTCTCTTTTGTTTTCGTTGTTTTCTTTCCATCCATCCATCTATTTGTCTATATAAACTATCCAATCTATCTAGTCTATCTAATATATGTAGCCAATCTCCCCGAGCACTGTGTGGGGCCGGACGCTTCCGATAGACTCAAGAATACCACCACACGGTTTGGCTGCGTGTAGTTACTGGGGGTGTTTCCCCGCTGTGTTCCTTTGGTCATTTGCTCCCTTTCGTTCGTCTTGCGGCGGTTGTCACTGGCCTCTGCTGTTGCGACTGCTGCTGCCGCTGTTCGCTGATGGTGCCGCCGATGTTGCCTTTGTTGCCGCTGCTGTTTCTGTAGTGGCTGCCGTGGGCTTCTACGGGGCTTAGTGGATGCCAGGCACGCAGTCTTAGTCTGATTACCTCTGGGTGTGCGCCGCGCGCCGCACACGAGCACGCATGCGCGTACAAACGCACGCACGAGCGCAGACACGCACGCGTGCGTGCGCACACGCTCACATGCGCGCACGCGTGCTAGGCTGGGTGGGTGTGGGTGTGGGTGTGGGTGGGTGTGGGTGTGGGTGTGGGTGTGGGTGTGGGTGTGGGTGTGGGTGTGGGTGTGGGTGTGGGTGTGGGTGTGGGTGTGGGTGTGGGTGTGGGTGTGGTGTGGGTGTGGGTGTGGGTGTGGGTGTGGGTGTGGGTGTGAATGGTGTTGGTGTGGGTGTGGGTGTGGGTGTGGGTGTGGGTTTGGGTGTGGGTGTGAATGGTGTGGGTGTGGGTGTGGGTGTGGGTGTGAATGGTGTTGGTGTGGGTGTGGGTGTGGGTGTGGGTGTAGGTCTGGGTGTGGGTGTGGGTGTGGGTGTGAATGGTGTTGGTGTGGGTGTGGGTGTGGGTGTGGGTGTGGGTGTGGGTGTGGGTGGGCGGGTGGGTGGGAAGAGGGGGTGGGAGTGCGGGGAGGAGGCTGGGCGGGCGGTGAAGGGTAGGAGGGGTGGGTGGTGCTGTTGGAGCAACCCTTGCAGCCAACCAACGCAGCTCGTGCTGGCGAAGCACTTCACCAAGGGCCGCCAACACCTACTTTCAGGGGGCCATTTTTTGAGGGATTGAGCGATGCAGAGGATGCAAGGGATGCAAGGGATGCTGGAAAGCCCAGATGCTGGTGATGCAGGAATGCTGGGGATGCTGGTGAAGTTGGCGAGGATGCAGAGGATGTTGGCGAGCATGCTGGCGACTGCCGGGGACGATTTGCACGGTATTTACAGTGTTTTTTGCAGGTTGGGCCAGTCGCAAGGCCAGGGATGCCAGAGATGTTTTGGGGTCCAAATGTTTGGGCTGGCCTGCGTGCGTTGTTGTCTTGTGTACTGGCGCGCCAGCTTGCGGGCACTTAACATGCGGGAGCCTTGGGGGTGCTTTGCAAGTGTTTCGTGGGCTGGTCGGTAACCCATAAGACGTCCCCAATTTGTTTCCCGCGATCACGCCAGCTCATGGGGTTCTCCCCGGTTGTCACGTGGGGGCGCTGACAGATGCATAGCCGCCGGAGCAGGGGCTTTGCAAGGGGCTCCAAAACCATCATTCCCCTCCGCTCATTGCCTGGCAAAAGGGGAAGCCGGGTGTCAGAATAAATCTATCTTTCTATCTACTTATCTGTCTATCTGTCTATCTATCTATCTGTCTGTCAGTCTAATCTATCTATCTATCTATCTATCTATCTATCTATCTATGTATCTATGTATCTCTGTATCTATGTGTCTATCTAGCTAGCTATTTGTCTATCCATCCATCCATCCATCCATTCATCCATCCATCCATGCATGCATCCATCCATCCATCCATCCATCCATCCATTCATTCATCCATTTCTATTTTGTTCTATCTGTCTATCCAACTGTCTGTCTATCTAATCTATCTGTTTGTCTATCTATTTGTCTGTGTCTATCTGTCTATCTATCTATCTATCTATCTATCTATCTATCTATCTATCTACATTTATACTTGTCGGGCAAACACCCACAGTACATTACCACCAGCAAATGGAGTCAAGTTGAATTACGCACGTGGTGCAAATTCAAGGCTTGCCAGGTGGCCATCCAGCAGTTTCTCCTTTGCACATGTGTACCACTTGCGCTGCGCCGATTCGAAGGTCCTTTGGTTGCAGGCCTCAAAGTGTTTGGTTCAGTTTTCTGCGCGCAGCGCCTGCCAGGCTGACCTCAGGGCTGCAAAGAACAGCAGCAGTTTGCAAAAAGAGCGTTGCCTGGAGTTTGGAAAGCCTTCTGTTTTTCTGTTTGCTATGAGTTTCTGGAAGGGCAGCTCAGATTGAGGAAGCAATGTGGGGAGGTGCGTGACTTATCGTGCTTGATCACGGTATGAGCTTGTTTTTCACTGGATTAGGACATTGAATCTGCTTGGCATGGAGTCAGTTGGTGGCATGTCTTAATGTGGTGGCCAATTTTTGCCCTGATGATATTTTCTGATGTGTTTTTCCCAAAAGCATCTCTGATGCTTGGGTTCTGCTTTAGGTTTTCTCTTAAGGTGCCTGGGAGCGATACAAGCTGTGACGACGAAGATAAGAAGGGATTTCCATTTCGTTGTGCTGCAGACCGGGCGTGCGATGCCGGCTGGGGGTGCAGACCGGGCGTACGAGGCTGGCTGGGGGGACGGCGGTGTGGGGCTGGCTGAACGGCGGTGTGGTGCAGACCGGGTGGAAACTGCCCGCGAGCGAGACTGGCTGGCTGGGGGGACGCAGACTGGGCGTGGCTGGAAACCGCCCTGGCTGCGGGGACGGCGGTGTGGTGCAGACTGAGCGCGCAAGGCTGGCTGGAAACCGCCCGCAAGCGAGACTGGCGCGGTGGACGCTCGTGACATGCGGAAACCGCCCGCGAGCGAGACTGGCGCGGTGGACGCTCGTGACATGCGGAAACCGCCCGCGAGCGAGACGCGAGCGAGACTGGCGCGGTGGACGCTCGTGACACGCGGAAACCGCCCGCGAGCAAGACTGGCGCGGTGGACGCTCGTGACATGCGGAAACCGCCCGAGAGCGAGAGGTGGACGCTCGTGACATGCGGAAACCGCCCGCAAGCGAGACTGGCGCGGTGGACGCTCGTGACAAAACCGCCCGCGAGCGAGACTGGCGCAGCGGACGCTCGTGACATGCGGAAACCGCCCGCGAGCAAGACTGGCGTGGTGGACGCTCGTGACATGGGGAAACCGCCTGCGAGCGAGGTGGACTCTCGTGACATGCGGAAACCGCCCGCGAGCAAGACTGGCGCGGTGGACGCTCGTGACATGCGGAAGCCGCCCGGAGCGAGACTGGCGCGGTGGACGCTCGTGACATGCGGAAAACGACCGCGAGCGAGACTGCCGCGGTGGACGCTCGTGACATGCGGAAACCGCCCGCGAGCGAGGCTGCTGCGGTGGACGCTCGTGACATGCGGAAACCGCCCGCGAGCGAGACTGGCGCGGGGGACGCTCGTGACATTCGGAAACCGCCCGCGAGCAAGACTGGCGTGACATGCGGAAACCGGCCGCGAGCGAGACTGGCGCGGTGGACGCTCATGACATGCGGAAACCGCCTGCGAGCGAGACTGGCGCGGTGGACGCTCGTGACAGGCGGAAACCGCCCGCGAGCGAGACTGTCGCGCTGGACGCTCGTGACAGGCGGAAACCGAGACTGGTGCGGTGGACGCTCGTGACAGGCGGAAACCGCCCGCGAGCGAGACTGGCGCGGTGGACGCTTGTGACATGCGGAAACCGCCCACGAGCGAGACTGGCGCGGTGGACGCTTGTGACATGGGGAAACCGCCCGCGAGCGAGACTGGCGCGGTGGACGCTTGTGACATGCAGAAACCGCCCGCGAGCGAGACTGGCGTGGTGGACGCTCGTGACATGCGGAAACCGCCTGCGAGCGAGACTGGCGCGGAAACCGCACGTGGGCGAGGCTGGCGCGGTGGACGCTCGTGACATGCGGAAACTGCCTGCGAACGAGACCGGCGCGGTGGACGCTCGTGACATGCGGAAACCGTCGTGGCGCGGTGGACGCTCGTGACATTTGGAAACCGCCCGCGAGCGAGACTGGCGCGGTGGACGCTCGTGACATTCGGAAACCGCCCGCGAGCGAGACTGGCGCGGTGGACGCTCGTGACATGCGGAAACCGCCCGCGAGCGAGGCTGGCGCGGTGGACGCTCGTGACATGCGCAAACCGCCCCGGAGCGAGACTGGCGCGGGGGACGCTCGTGACATGCGGAAACCGCCCGCAAGCGAGACTGGTGCGGTGGACGCTCGTGACAGGCGGAAACCGCCCGCGAGCGAGACTGGCGCGGTGGACGCTCGTGACAGGCGGAAACCGCCCGCGAGGGAGACTGGCGCGGTGGACGCTCGTGACATGCGGAAACCGCCCGCGAGCGAGACTGGCGCGGTGGACGCTCGTGACATGCGCAAACCGCCCCCGAGCGAGACTGGCGCGGGGGACGCTCGTGACATGCGGAAACCTCCAGCGAGACTGGCGCGGTGGACGCTCGTGACATGCGGAAACCGCCCGCGAGCGAGACTGGCGCGGTGGACGCTCGCGGAAACCGCCCGCGAGCTGGCGCGGTGGACGCTCGTGACATGCGGAAACCGCCCGCGAGCGAGACTGGCGCGGTGGACGCTCGTGACATGCGGAAACCGCCCGCGAGCGAGACCGGCGCGGTGGACGCTCGTGACACGCGGAAACCGTGCGAGCGAGACTGGCGCGGTGGACGCTCGTGACATGCGGAAACCGCCCGCGAGCGAGACTGGCGCGGTGGACGCTCGTGACATGCGGAAACCGCCCGCGAGCGAGACTGGCGCGGTGGACGCTCGTGACATGCGGAAACCGCCCGCGAGCGAGACTGGCGCGGTGGACGCTCGTGACATGCGGAAACCGCCCGCGAGCGAGACTGGCGCGGTGGACGCTCGTGACATGCGGAAACCGCCCGCGAGCGAGACTGGCGCGGTGGACGCTCGTGACATGCCGGCGAGCGAGACTGGCGCGGTGGACGCTCGAACGCGAAACGGTGCCAATGTGTTTCTAGGACGAACCCTCTCTTCAGAAGCTGTAGCCTCTTGGGGTTCGCCCTACTTATTTGGAAGCAGCCTGGAAGCACGTTGACATGAATATGCTGAGCACACTCGGCCCAAACAAAAGGGCGCATGAACATCCGAACAGCTGACCCCGGTCTACGCAGATCGTGGTAACACTGTGTCTCAGACTTGTTTCGGACAGGCGTCAGACCCACCAAGTGACCGAGGCTTGTCCACACCGAGCCCCCCGCAAAAGCGCAGCGCCGGCCCCGTCTCCACACACCTGCGGCGAATCCACCCAACTTGCCATCCACACGCATCCAATTGACAACGTGCGCGGCCCTTTCCACAAAGTCACCAGTTGCAATTGGTTGCGAATGGGAAAATAGGTGGAGAAACTAACGAATCCAAGCAAGCTTACGAAGCAAGTTTGTGAAGGCCACGTGCACGGCTCCATGTGAACAGCCCGGCGTTCCAGGTGCGCCAAAATTGTCATTTTTGCCGCACACCTGACCCGAACAAATGGTGCCAATGTGTTTCTAGGACGAACCCTCTCTTCAGAAGCTGTAGCCTCTTGAGGTTCGCCCTACTTCTTTGGAAGCAGCCTGGAAGCACGTTGGCATGAATATGCTGAGCACACTCGGCCCAAACAAAAGGGCGCATGAACATCCGAACAGCTGACCCCGGTCTACTCGGATCGTGTTGTAACACTGTGTCTCAGACTTGTTTCAGATGGGTGTAGAGCGAGCTTATGCCTTGCTTCCAATTTGGGAGTGGTAGTTTGTGCGGATTTATTTTCGGATTTCTGCGATTCGTTCTTCATGATGAATCGGATGACTTCGTGCCTTCCATGTAGCGCGGGGCCTGTCATGTTTCACCCGTGCCTTTGCCTTTTTCTCTGTGCTTGGTCAGAGCGCAGGCTGCTGGCTGCCAATCCGGCTTGAGTCGCGGTTGCTCCCCTTCTTCATCTGGTTTGGGGTTGATTTCCCAACTGTGAACAACTTAAATCTTGGTTTGCCTTCGGACCCTTGAGCCGGAAAACGACGGGATCCACATGCCAAGGGGAGTGAGGCTGGTTTGCTTTTGGGTTCCCGGGCTCCTCTTGTTTGTGATGCTTGTACTTGTTTGTTCAGGCCATGTTGGTAGACCTGCTTACAGTACGTTGTGGTGGAAAGGCATGAAACCCTCAAGGTCTACGATTGAGCATTGGGGCTACATGTTTTGTCCGATTTGACAGGGTACTCACATGTTGGAAGCGTCAACACTGCAATTTTGTTTAAAACATGTAAAGGTTTGGAGCGCACCAGCATCAGCGTGGCTTTGGCAGAGCACCGTGATGAGTGCGTTCCGGGATCAAAGCGTCCTTCTTGCTGTGCTCTCAATTGTCAGATGGAGAGTAGCTAGGAGCCAGGTGCAGTCTGGAACAGTGACTTGATACTCGGGCCAAACTTCTGCTTGGCTCAACAGTTAGCATTGTCAATTGCGCCACGCAATCTGAGAGGTTTGAGAAGCTCAGGCTGGGTACGCAAATGAAGGGCCCACTTTCAAAAACGAGACACGAAACGTTTGTCCTGGATTGGGATTGTCGGTTGCCATCAACCCTTGAGCCGGGATGTTTGGTAGAAAATGAGCGTCCCTTTGATCGCTTACGAGCACGCCGGACATGTGGTGCTGCAAGGCATCATGGCCCTTCTGACCGTTGACAGTCTTCTGGATGACAGGCTGTCCAAGCACCAAACTGAGTATTGCAGAATTGGTGCCACATTGCGGGTTGTTTGGAGCGTCAGATGGTTTTGGGATAGACCATTTTCATGCGTTGCAAAACCGCACCGGGGGATCTAGGATGTTGATTCCTCACGTTGTGCGGCCGAGTGGCCAAGGCCGGCGCGCATTGACGCTGAGCAACACGCGGAGGCGCACACGCTCCTGGCAGGCCCGACCCGAGTCTTGTTTTGTATCGCCTTGTCGGATGCGTCTGCCCGTCTTTGGAAGGCAAGGCCAATGTGCAAGCTGCCAGCCTCCAAGTGGAGCTATCGCAGGCGCCGACCGAGGAGTTTTCAGACGTGTAAGCCTCCGGGCTCGAGCTTGATCCTCGCAAGTCTTGGCCAGGCAACAAGTCCGTTGCCCTCCCTCACGTGTCTTTTTGTTTGTCTTCCTGTGTTTGCTGCCGGCAGTGGACAAACAAAGCAAGCTTCCAGATTCTTCTCATTGGGCTGAGCGAACATCCCATCCGCCCTGCTTCATCACTGCCAGGCAGTGAAGAGTAAGGCGGAGATTGATGCGGTGGCACCCCCGCAAGTCCTTGTCATCGACGCGCAGGCGCAGAGCAGAGCTTGCGCTGATTCAAAGTGAGCAGAGCTTCAAGTGGTTGCAATCTGCGCGGATTGTTTGTCACTCAAACTCTGTCTGAACCAAAAGCCGGGCATCGAAGGTTACTGGACAGTCCCCTTGCCGTTAAAAAAGTGTCCCGTGAACTCTCTTCACATTTAGTTTAAACCTTATTGACATCAGGTTTTGATTCTGGATTGTTCTCTGAAGCGGAGTCTAAAAGAATTGTTTGTAGCTCCTACGGGATCTGTTGAACTGTTGAAATGCCTGTTGGCCTTTGCGGACAGAGAGCATAGAGGCGATGAAACCCAAATGTTCCCGGACTGCGAGTACTCCGGTTGGTCTGTCACCAACTTGGTACCCAGGACGAGCTTGCTGCTCAGACGCGCGCAACGGCGGCATCGAGCTGCGAATCTTTGAAAGAGGTGGCTGAGATGCTTGGCCAGTATGCAGTTTGCCTCAGCCCCCGCGGTTTGCATTGTGTTGTGCGTAGTGTTTTCTCAGAAGCTACTCCACTGGCCTCGAACTCGTCATTTTTTGCACAAGCGCCAGACTCGTTTTGTTCCAACTTCCGGGTTCTGGGCCGGGGCCATGTTTGGCTGAATTGGGCTTCCACGCTGAGCGGACTGAGGAGTGCCTGCGCCAGAACCGCACACTTGGCGCAGCAGCTGCAGGGGCTACAACACCTGGAATCCAAGGCGCTATGGGCTGTGGGCATTCGCGTCGCTTTTTACAATTTTGTCATTCTTTGGTAGACCAGTAGTCAGCTTGGTATGCTTCAATTGCCTGTGTGCCCGATTTTACTTGCAACAAGCCGCAGAGTGCTCAGTCCTATTCCGGTGGCCATGGAGAGATGGAAAGAGAGAGACAGAGAGAGAAAGACAGAGAAAGAAAGACAGAGAGAGAAACAGAGAGAGAGAGAGAGAGAAAGAGAAAGAGAAAGAGAAAGAGAAAGAGAAAGAGAAAGAGAAAGAGAAAAAGAGAAAGAGAAGCAGCGAGATGCAGAGAGAGAGAGAGAGGCAGCGAGATGCAAAGAGAGAGAGAGGCATCGAGATGCAGAGAGAGAGAGAGAGAGAGAGAGCCAGAGAGAGAGAGAGAGAGCGCGAGAGAGAAGGGAAAAGAAAGAGAGAGAGAGAGAGGGGCAGCGAGTCGGAGAGATTGAGAGGCAGAGAAAGAGAGAGAGAGAGAGAGAGAGAGGGCCAGAGAGAGAGAGAGAGAGAGAGAGAGAGAGAGAGCCAGAGAGAGAAGGGCAAAGCAAGAGAGAGAGAGAGGCAGCGAGTCGGAGAGAGTTAGAGGCAGAGAAAGAGAGAGAGAGAGAGAGCCAGAGAGAGAGAGAGCGAGAGAGAAGGGCAAAGAAAGAGAGAGAGAGAGAGAGGCAGCGAGTCGGAGAGAGTGAGAGGCAGAGAAAGAGAGAGAGAGAGAGAGACAGAGCCAGAGAGAGAGAGAGAGAGAGCGAGAGAAGGGCAAAGAAAGAGAGAGAGAGAGAGGCAGCGAGTCGGAGAGAATGAGAGGCAGAGAAAGAGAGAGAGAGAGAGCGAGAGAGAGACAGAGCCAGAGAGAGACAGAGAGAGAGAGCGAGAGAGAAGGGCAAAGAAAGAGAGAGAGAGAGGCAGCGAGTTGGAGAGACTGAGAGGCAGAGCAAGAAAGAGAGAGAAAGAGCGAGAGGAAACCATCCGTGCAAAGCTCGCGGCCTGTCCTTTGCGCGAACAAAAAGGTCGACGCCGATTGCAGGAGCTGGCGGAACTCGTGCAAAGTGCAGAGAAGGCCAAGCACCACCTCGACGAGATCTTGGAGCAGCTGCAGCGGCTGAAGGCGGGGCTCAGGTCATGAGGTGCGCCCGCGAGCGCGCTTTTGGCGGGTTCCTCAGTTCAGTTTGATGTGTTCACCTGGGCCAAGCCGCTTAATCGGGGAAATGAAAGGAATCCGTTCCGCGCTTCGGTGTCAGGCCTCGGAGCAGCGAAAGACGTCGAGACGTCAGGAGATCAGATTCCGGGCCGTTTGCTCGGAGACTGTTGTTGGGGACGAACTGAAGGTCGTGGGCTCCTGCAGAGAATTGGGGGGCTGGGACACTGGCAGAGGCCTGGTTTTGCAGACCTCCGCCGATGCCTTCCCATTATGGACCGGCCTGGTGACCATGGATGCACCGGTAGAAGTCGAGTTCAAGCTCGTCATCGCGCGGCCCAGCCGCGACGAATGGGAAGATCTGCAGAATCGATCTCTGAGGATTCCAGCTGATTCGGACGGCCCATGGGAAGTATCCTTACAATACAACCACTCCTCAATGGTGGGGCCGAAGCATCTGGCGCAAAACGCTTGGCCCCGGCTCTTGGGACGGGCGCCGGGCGACTGTGATGAGAAAGACGCACTTGACCACCATGTCCGCGCCGTCGGGCAAGACGAGCTGGATGCACTGATGACAAGGGTTGTGGGCCATATTCATGGCCTCAGCGCCCCGTTGGAGACCCCCGGACAGCTGCGCGAATGTGCCTGTTTTGGGACGATCCCTTCCAACCTGCTGCCAACGATTCTTTGCGAGAAGGGCAACAAACAGAAGATGGACACGTCGCCGAACCAGGATAATTTTTCAGTAACGCATTTTCAAACCGGGCACACACTGATCTGCGCCTGTGATGGACATGGCAAGCACGGGCACATTGCTGCAGCCCGTGCAGCCCAAACCATGCCTTTCTTCATTGCCACCGAGACAGGAATTTCTCACGGCGCCATCAACGAAGCGGGCATGGAGGAGGCGATGCTGCATGCCTTTCAAAAGGCTGAAAACGACCTCGTAGCGCATTCGGCACAACATGTGTGGGATGTGGGCACCAGTGGCACTACGGCCGTGGTGGCCCTAGTGAAAGGCCACAACATTTGGACGGCGAACCTGGGAGATTCCCGCGCTGCCATTGGATCTGTACTGGACAGGAAGCTGACCTTCGCCACAAAAGACCACACGCCGCAGTGCGCAAAGGAGCGAGCGCGCGTGGAAGCTATGGGGGGACAGGTGGTGTCAGAGATTCACCCGGACGGTCGTGCGACTCACCGCATTTTCAGCAAGGGTGCAACCTACGGCCTTTCAGTGGCCCGCACGCTGGGTGACCAGAGCCTGAAGAGCCATGGTGTTTGTGCCGTCCCTGAGGTGGCGCACACAATGGTAGACCCGTCAAGAAAGCCATTTGTCCTCCTGGCTAGCGATGGTCTTTGGGAGTTCTTGGACTCTAAGTCCGTCGTGAAGGCTGCTGCCGACCAGATCGCGCAAGCCGGGCCCGCCACGGCAGTACAGCTGCTGCATAAGGAGGCAAAGAAGAAGTGGCGCCAGGTACACGGAGGCAAGTACAGCGACGACATTACGTCAGTCCTTTTGCAGCTCTGATTGATCAGTTCGCCCAGTCCTTTAAAAGGCTGAGCAGGCCAAACCGAGAGGGTCGCCAATGCAACTGCTGAACTTGCCGGAAAAAGGGGTACCATTACATTCTGATTCTTGCGCATCCACACTCTGAGCAGGGCAGATGTGCATGACTACTCCAGATTGCATGCCATTCTAGACACGTAAAGGCTTGTGCGCAATTACAGCCCCATGTTGGCGGAGCTTTGTAACTGTCCTCTGGGCCACTAAAGGGTCTGCATTAATGAATGCGCAATCCACGTTGAACATGTTTTTGCTCAAGTTCGTGCTTTGCGAAATACATTTTTTCGGTGCCTTGGCAGCAGCTATCACATCTTGCAGCTGTTGTGTGAGGCTTTAAACTCTAAACTCATCGAGGGCAGCAGCAGCGTGGCGATCAGGCTTCTTCTCTGTGTGCTTGCGAGGCGCCTGATGTGAAGACTATGTGGGCAGCGCAACCACGCTACTGATCATGTGATGAGGGAAGAGGCTCATGCAGTCTTCAGCGAGGAGAGTGCATGTGGAGCAAGGGCATGCTACATCTCCAAGCCTTTTCTTTACCAACCAAGCCACGGCTTCCCACTGTGTGCTTGTAGCAGCTGAGACAGTTTTTTGCGTGAGGAGCATGCTACGATCCTCCGGCATGCGTTGGGAAGTACTGTGATGTCAAGCTCGAGCACACTGGCCACTCAACGCGCATTCAACGTTCGCCGTATATCCTTTGCTTGTCCACACTTGTGGCTCAAAATTAAAAACAGCAGTTGCGCAAACCGCAGGTCTTGGTCCATGTTTCCACCCAGGGCAACGCATTCTTGGAGTTCCGTTTTTGGTTTGAGCCGTTGGCTCTCGATTCGCGCTCAGGAAGGCCACGACCTCTTGCGGCTTTTTGCACCTATGGGGGCCGTGGCCAGCAGCTTAAGGTATGGCTGTGGGTCAAAAATAGGGTAGGTCAAAATGGAACCTTGGTAAATGGAACCATGAACTAAAATCTGAGATGAACAGCTAGTCTCTGATTTGGGAGGTTGACAAGATGGTGACCCGTTCTGGGGGCGGAAGCTGATTGGGCGCAGTTCTGGCCCTTTTCCCCTCATTCCGAGGCATCTGGTTTCCTCCACGCTTGGGGCATGGCCTTGCGGAAGAGGTACGGTGAAGGCCTGACCTGAGTTGGAAAATCCTGGGGACGCGGTCGGGATCGAAAAAAGCCTTTTGGGCGGCGGTTTCTTGTGCGCGGGACTGACATCACGGGCCAATGAAATCAAGTGCCTTACTTTCCGGGGGGCATTTTGTTTGTGGCCCCCCATATGGGTGTGGGTCAATATCACACCAATCGGACCGCAGATAGTCCATGTTTCCATTTTCCCAGTTCCATTTTGGGGTTACCCTATTTTTGACCCAGCTCCATTTTGGGGTAGATGAACATCCATTTGCCACCTACTTGCGTTTGACCCACAGCCATATCTCGTTTGTGGGAACGGTTGCCCCTTTCGCCGGAACGGGGCGAACCTGCCCAGATCCGCCAGGATCTGCAAACTACCTGGCGGAGCCGGGCTGGTGGGCCGGTGCCTTTGCCGATTGCCCCTGAGCTCAACACTTGTCAGCTGTGGCTCTGAGATCTGGGGGCGGGTTTCCGGAACCCCGTTGGTGGCTTTGTTTTCTTGGTGGCTCCCAGCCAGCCGGTTCCTGAGCTCTTTAGACTTTTGGTGTTTTTTTTTGGTGTCCGTTTGACCCACTAAAAGTAAAACTTTTAGCAGGTGATCTGAGGGCAGCCCAGTTTTGAATGCAAATAAATAGGCTGGGATTTGAAGAAGAGAGACTTTGGCGGACATCATTTAGAAGGCGGTTCATGTGCACCAGTGCTGTGCTGGCAGTTGGTCCA
>CAUJNA010003216.1:55567-274678 GCA_963377175.1 Effrenium voratum
TTTTTTGGGGTTGCTGTTTGGTTTATTGTAGAGAAGACCAACGGGAAACCAGCCATATCAGGGATCCTCTATTTGGAACAGCAGGTGCAGAGCAGCACCATCGACCCACATGGTTTGCACCATTCACCGACCGCTTGAGATTTCAGCCATTCAGAGCCTTGTTTTTTTCTGATGTTGTAAACTGCGCAACTGCGTGCGCCAAGGTCCAAGGGCCAGACAAGTTTGGGGCAGTTCTTCTGAGCCGTTGGTCGCCTTCAGATTGGGCGCTCGCATTCGAATTGTTCTTTTTATTTTTATTCCCCCCTTTTTTCTTCTTTCTTTTTTTTTCTTCTTTTTTTTCTCTGAATTTTCGAACTTTTCAATCTTTTCGAACTTTTTCGAACTTGGATCGCGAGGTACGGTGCTCCCGCTGCTGCAGAACCTTACTGAAGCCTCGCTGGGAGCGCCCTTCTTCGGCGACCGCGTGAAGGAGTTTTCGGGGGGTTTTGGTCAGCGAGGAGAAAGCGAGGAGAAAGTTTTTTTTTGGTCAGCCGTTTTGTGTTTTGTTTTTCAGAAGCATTCGATTGACCGGAGCTTCTGCTTGGCTCTCTCTCACCCCTGACCACCTGTTCACTGGCTCGGGTTCAGGTAACTAATTTTTTGTGGCGAAAAACAAGTCTGGTTCAGTTTTGAGGGCCTTGCGCTGCTAAAGCATGCGGCGCTATTTTGAGGTTGGGGAGCAGAATAAAACGGGTCGCTTTGAATCTACTATGTGCTACCTTGAGTTCATTCATTGAAGGCCAGCTGACAGGGTCATCGGATGCTCAGCCCACTTCTTTTGGTGCACCAGGCGGCCAGGGCGTTCCCTTTGTGCTCACCGGAACACAGAGAGCAGCCACTTGAGGGCTAAAGTCACACAGTCAATGTTTCACGGGTGTGTCAAACATGTGGGCCCATTCCGTGTTTGCCTTCCCCCCCCAAGAAGAAAAACAAAAACAAACAAGAAGAGCAAACACAAAAGCGACCCAAAAACAATCCGGTTCTCATGTTGCGTGACCTGTCCAACCTGTCCAAGTGCCATGAATCTTACAGGAACTGAGGCCTTTTTACCTTTGTACAGCGCATGCGGAGGCCCCCCCCCCCCGGTTGGAGAGCCCCACATGGCGGGATCCGCAGCAGGTGACTCCGGCGCTGCTGGCCGCCTTGGCCGTGGCGCCGTTGAGCGTGTGGCGCGGCGCCCAGGGCGTAGTTTTCCATTTACCAAGGCCGGAGTTGGTTTGTCAATGCGGACTGGCTTGGCTCTTAGCTCTTGCCGAAGGCAGGAGCAGGAGCTAGCCTTTGCAACACCCAATGATGTCGCTGGCGACAATGACGACGCCATGATCATGATCATGATGAAGCTGATAATAAAGATGATGATGAAGATGATGATGAAGAAGATGATGATGAAGAAGAAGAAGAAGAAGACAAAGAAGTGAAGAAGTGGAAGAAGCATAATAAGAAGACGAAGAAGAGAAGAAGAAGAAGGAGAAGAAGAAGAAGAAGAAGAAGAGGAGGAGGAGGAGGAGGAGGAGGAGGAGGAGGAGGAGGAGGAGGAGGAGGAGGATGATGATGATGATGATGATGATGATGATGATGATGACGAGGACGAGGACGACGATGACGACGACGACGACGACGACGACGACGATGATGATGCTGATGATGATGATGATGATGATGATGATGACGATGTTCGTGGTGGTGGTGCTGGTGGTGGCGGTGGTGGCGGTGGTGGCGATGATGATGTTTGATCATCATTATCATTACCGCAGTGGCAACGGCAACGGCAACAGCAACAACAGCAGCAACAGCAGCAACAGCATCAGCAGCAGCAGCAACAACAGCATCAACAACACTAACACCAGCGACCAAAACAAATACCAAAATGAAATTCACGCAGCTACAAAGACAAGCCCAAACAAACAAAACAAGCACCGCGTTTTCCCGTTGTTCAGTGAGCCCAGGCTTTTGGCTCAGACGCCGGAGAGGCGTCGGCTTTCGATGCTGCGGGCAAGGCGTGCAAGCGCCCCGGCAGATTCGCGAGCGGCGGCAATATAAGTCTTGCGGTGGGTGGGTGGGTGGGCGTGGGTGGGTGCGGGTGGGTGTGGGTGGGTGTGGGTGGGTGTGGGCGGGTGTGGGTGGCGTGGGTGGGTGTGGGAGGGTGGGTGTGGTGGGGGTGGTGCGGGTGGGGTGGGTGGGTGTGGGTGGGTGTGGGTGGGTGTGGGTGGGTGGTGGGTGGGGTGGGTGGTGTGTGGGTGGGTGGGTGTGTCTGTGTGGGTGGTGGGCGTGGGTGGGTGGGTGTGGGTGGTGTGGGTGCGTGTGGGTGGGTGTGTGGGGTGGGTGGGTGTGGGTGGGGGTGGTGCGGGTGGGTGCGGGTGGGTGTGGGTGGGTGTGGGTGGGTGTGGGTGCGTGTGGGTGGGCGTGGGTGGGCGTGGGTGGGTGTGGGTGGGTGGGTGTGGGTGGGGGTGGTGCGGGTGGGTGTGGGTGAGTGTGGGTGGGTGTGGGTGGGTGTGGGTGGGTGTGGTTGGGCGTGGGTGGGTGTGTGGGTGGGTGTGGGTGTGTGTGTGTGTGTGGGTGTGGGTGGGCGTGGGTGGGTGGGTGTGGGTGGGTGTGGGTGAGTGCGGGTGGGTGTGGGTGGGTGTGGGTGGGTGGGTGTGGGTGGGTGTCGGTGGGTGTGGGTGGGTGGGGGTGGGTGCGGGTGGGTGTGGGTGGGTGTGGGTGGGTGTGGGTGGGTGTGGGTGGGTGTGGGCGGGTGTGGGTGGGTGTGGGTGGGTGCGGGTGGGTGTGGGTGGGTGTGGGTGGGTGTGGGTGGGTGTGGGTGGGTGCGGGTGGGTGTGGGTGGGTGGGTGTGGGTGGGCGTGAGTGGGTGTGGGTGGGTGTGGGTGGGTGTGGGTGGGTGTGGTTGGGGGTGGGTGGGTGTGGGTGGATGTGGGTGGGTGTGGGCGGGTGCGGGTGGGTGTGGGTGGGTGTGGTGTGGGTGGGTGTGGGTGGACCCCACCCCACCCCACCCACCCCACCCCACCCACCCCACCCCACCCACCCCACCCCCCGCCCATCCATCCCACCACACACCCCACCCCCCCACCCCGGGTGGGTGTGCGTGGGTGTGGGTGGGCGTGGGTGGGTGTGGGTGGGTGCGGGTGGGTGTGGGTGGGTGTGGGTGGGTGTGGGTGGGTGTGGGTGGGTGTGGGTGGGTGTGGGTGGATGTGGGTGGATGTTTGGCACCTTCGAATGATCCAGTAATCCAAGGTATCACATTAGAAGCAAAGGTGTGGCATGCTCCATTTTATTTTTAAAATTTGCACTTCAAAAGGGCGCGTGTCATCCAGCCGGTCCAGGCTCCTGTTGCGCATATTGTGTCCTACTGTTTCCAGCATGTTGTTGATTTTGCTAACTCATCCAGGTCCCAAAAAACCCAATCTGTTGTTGCACTCAGGTACCGGTGCTTCTTTGGATGAGGCATTGTGCAGGTCCAGCAAAGCGCAAGGCGCGGCTTGGAAGTACTGTCACACTCCTCCCATTGAGTTGGACAATGAAAAGCTGTGATGCTCGACGAGTGTTGCCCCACTTCTTCCTGGAATGGATGTACATATTCCATGCCGTTTGGAGCGGCGCTTTGATAGGACTGGACACCAAGCGCGGAACCATCTGAGAGACCCGGACCCGCATAGCTGCTGATTGGCTTCTGTGCGGAGAAATTGCGAAGCGCGTTTTTGCGCGGCGGTATTCACCATCCAGCAAGAACAGAAGGAGACCCGTAATCAAGGCCAGATCGATCCAAATTTGAATATGAACGTCTTTCCAAGTAAGATGTTGGATAAATCTTGAAATATGCTTTGATATGGAACACCTAGATAGGTAACTTTTATCTTAAAATAATAGAGCTGAATAATTGCACTTTTCTTGAGTGTGCATTGGTTTTTCAACTCTTTTTGAGCGGCAGGCCAATTAGAAGGAACACCCAGGCTTTCTTTCTTAAACATTCCATTTGACATGTAGTTAGCCTTCAACTAAAACCATCTTTGGCAAGTAATTTCTATTCAAGCATCAGCTTAAGACATAGCTTCTACTTGTTTTCGGTAATAAATTGGTATTTTGGTTCTAACTTGTTTTTCATCAAACTCCTTTGGACAGGAGTTCCCACTTTTCTAATGTGAGCTGGGCATTCTACTTGGGAATATCTCCATTTTGACATCCAGTCAATTTTTATTGGATCTCAATGAAACACAGATTTGGAAAGGAGCTCCCATTCAGGTTCTAATATAAGATAAATGGGTATCAATAGGACCGCAGGTTAAATCGTGCATGTTTCCATCCAGGGCAAGCCATTTTGGGGTTGCCCCGGTTTGACCCACACACACACACACATTTATCTTTATTTCATGTCATTAGAACGGAAACTCCATGGCGTTCAGCTCAAAAACGATGCTTTGGATGTTGGTACCGGTGCATCGGTGTTTTTTTGCCACGCACACGCACACTTCCCAAAAGAACATGGCTGTTTTACCAGCGTTCTGAACAGGCCCGTAAGCGAAAACACAAAACAAACATCAAAACCAGTTCCTGAGTTAAATCTCCACCCAGCTTTTATTCTAAGTGCAACTTTTTCGGCCAAATTTAAGGGCTGCCGCCCTGTCCCGCCGACCCCTAATCATAGCCTTTCACTTCTCCCGCCTGGGCCCGAATAACAAGATTGGCAGATGTGGAGAAGAAGACAAATAGTAAGAGTAAAGATAGAGATGTAACCAAACAACACAAGATGAGGGTCAAAGAGATAAATGATATGAGGGAGCACAGATATGAATGGAATTACATTCTCCCAACCTGTGCAAGCCTTTTAATCTTAACAAACAATAATAATTATAGAAACATAGATGTGAAATACTAAACATAGGAACATATAGGAACTAATTGAGATGTAAATGTGTTTAGAAGAGAATAACAAGACTAATAGAAGATAATACAACATCGGACATACTTATTTATATTTCTTTTGCCTTTTGCCTTTCCGATTGTCTGTATTTGATATTAAAGAAATGACTCGAGTACAGCATACCAGCTGGAAAGACATACAACGTCAGACGACATGTCTTTCTCTTTCTCTTGTCGCCTCCAAGCTGTCCTTCGCTTTGGATTGTTAACACTCCAAAAGAATCAACATAAAAGACATTGACGATCCAATGATGATGATGATGATGATGATGATGATGATGATGATGATGATGATGATGATGACGACGATGATGATGATGATGATGATGATGATGATGATGTCCGAGAGGACTATGACGACGACGATGATGATGATGACGATGATGTCCGAGAGGACAATGACGACGATGATGATGATGATGATGATGATGATGATGATGATGACGACGATGATGATGATGATCACCATGATGATCACCATGATGATCACCATGATGATGATGATGATGATGATGATGATGATGATGATGATGATGATGATGATGATGGATGATGATGATGATGATGATGATGATGATGATGATGATGATGATGATGATGATGATGATGATGATGATGATGATGATGATGATGATGATGATGAAGCTGATGAAGCTGATGAAGCTGATGATGCTGATGATGCTGATGATGCTGATGGTGATGATGCTGAAAATGCAGATGAAGATGATGATGATGATGATGATAATGATGATCACCAGGAGATGATGACGACGATGATGACGATGACGACGATGATGATGATGATGATGCTGATGATGATGGCGCATCGCTTTCGCATCCCCAGCATTGATGCGTTTGCAGGCATACAAGTGAAAAAACAAGGGGCTCAGCAAGGCGAGCAAAGCTGTGGGGGCTATTGCCGTGGAGTGTTGCCTCCCTGGTCCACATGACACCCCACCCTGAAACAATCGGACGACTGCGCCTGGCCTCGCAGGCAGATTCCGCCAGTGGTTGGTTGGGTGTCTAGGTCCTCCAGTAGTGCCCTTTTACCCTTTTTTGGGGGAGGGTTCCCCATACTAAAATAGGCTACAGCAAAAAGGGTACCCTTATTCTAACGTCTCTACTGGAGGACCTAGGTGTAGTTGAGATAAACACGGTAAAATATTTCCTTGCCAGCGCCTTTGCAGGCCGTCCGCAGTATTTGGTTCATAGCGTCTCAAGTTAGGCATTGGGCGTTGCGCAAGTGCAAGTGCCTGAGAACACCGGCCGTTCATCATTCATATTTATTCTGGAACGGGCCTGACGAGTTTTAGCGCATCCAAGGGTGACAAGTCCGTCCCGAGCGGCGTTTGCCACAGCATGGAGGCCGTGAGCGTGTCAGCTGGCTCTTTCAATCAATCCTCGGAAGTGCACGAGTAAGGCGAGGCTTGAGAAGATGGCTCAAGCTGCAGCTCAGAAAGCTGTGCAAATCAGGTGTCTGCTAGATGGCTGCGGGGTCCCTTTGTTAGGCTTCCCACTGCGAGGAAAGCATTCGGCAAACCGAACAGCAGGGTGTCTTGCAAGAACGCGGAAATCCCAACGGGATCAACGCCAGGCCTGAGAGAAATCCATGGTCTCGCGGCGTGGAACCCAAGGGATGGCATCACAATTTGCAAGGCGCGTTCCTGCAACTGATCTTCCACAAGAGCGCAGCTCTTTTTTTTTCTCGAGCGGCATGGCAGCGTCCCCGGCCCCCATGGGCTATTGAGAGACAGAACATCTTTTAATATAGTCCACCTAGAAAACCGAGTGCACGTTTTGGCGTGGCTTCCTCTCGTTCGCTTTTGTTAGCATCCTTGGATGGGTCCGCAGACGCATCCATTCGACCCATCCATTCAGTCGCACACGAGGCTGCTGGACTATGCGGAGGGCGGGCCCAATGATCCTCGAACCACGTTCAATGATTTGAGGAGTTGGCTCAGCGCCGTGAAGGAGGACAGAGGGGCCGTTCACTGGCAACGTGTCATTTGTGCTGAGCTTCTCTCCTTGGGACGAGGGGTAACACTCCACTCGGGATTGGAGGAAACAACAATTCGGTGGAGCGTGTTTTTTTTTTGGCCATAACACTTTCGGAGGTTGTGACGGTGCCTAAGAAAAAGGTGCCGGAGCTGCTTGAGGTCACGAGGTCGTTGCGGGTCTCCTCCGCCACAGGAGCTGTCGCCATGGGGCTGGCAGGCCTACGAAGCTGAGTTCCGAGAGAGGATGCAGGCGGGATGGCGGCATGGGAAGCCAATCTGATGGCTTGGCATCTGAGTTCTCTTTTGGCCGGCTGAGGGAAAAGATGGGCCAGCACATTGGGGATGTGAACAGCTGCATGTTCGCTGAGATATCTTTTGGCCTGTGACCTGAGCAGGGACCAGCTGACCAGGGGCACATTAGGGATGACCATCGCCACGGAAGAGTTTGAGGCTTCAGCGACGTGTTGTGACTTAATAACCCAACGGCATGTTCCCTGGTCCCTTTTGATATGCGGGCATGCGTCTGATAGGAAGCCGCGAGTGAACATACGCTGGAGGCTCTTTTTTGTTGCGTTATTGGGCACTTCAACACTTGGGACAGGCAAGGCGTGATAGATTGGGGTTCCTTACATCAGTCTCCTTTCTGGAAGGACAAGCCAAATGTACTTGCATGCCACTTAGTCATTGTCGGTTTTCCGGTAAACATGGTGCCATGTTTGGTTGGGAGGTCACAGTTAGTCCCTGGTTGAAGTGGCAGTTTGCCTAAACTTCTAGCATCCGCTATTTGTCTATTTCTCAAAGTTTCCCTTAAGGGGTGTGGTTTTTGGAATGTATTGAAGTGCCCTCAGGCCTCAGGCTGATCAGAATGCATCGGGAGAGAGGCATTCCCAAACCGGGGCCAACATTTGGGGTGTGTCTTTTTTTAAGGATCTGGACCCCTGACTAATGGGTGGTTTTCCTGTTGGTTTCCATTTAAACCCACCTCAAAAAGAAGACGCGGCCACTGAGCAGAGGCCGAGAAGAAGCTCTATGCCATGAATGCCTTGCCGAATAGCGGTGCACAGCCACAGGCCCATGTCGCTACGTTTGACCCGCGTCTGTCTGGTTGTGTTTCAGACCATCACGACTTGCGGCTTCGGAGCATTCCCCTGGACATGGCTGAATTCGGCTATGCTCCCCCACTCGCTCTCGAGAATGGCACAAGACTTGCCTCTGCCTGGCAGGATGGAGTCATCCAGGGCACTCCGTTGTGGCAAGAGAGGCTGGGCTGGCGCGGCTCCCTTGGAATCATAGCATGACCATGAACTACGACTTGGTGTGGATTGCTGCCTGATGCCAGCAGTTGTTGAAGTGCTGACCTACGGTTCCATGTCAATGCTGAAGTCGCATTTGCCACTTCTGAGACTGGCTATAAAAGGGGCAGGGCATTCATCCTTGGGCAGTTCTTTCAACATAAGGCCTCTCAAGACAAAGTCAACATTTGGACGGCTCGTTTTGCGAGAGGCTTGATCAGATGTTGCTCGTAGAGCACCTCAAGAGGAAGGCCGAAGGGGTGGGGTGTGCTGATGATGCTTGCCGTCGCCACTTGACACGGCGGTTCCAGTATTTTAGCCCTGGTCGGGTTTGCAAGCGGGATAGTCCTGCACGCAACGTGTATTTGAGAAGAAGGGAAGGTGCCTGCTTTGCTTTGCGAACAGGACTGTGCATTAGGGGCCCATGATGCACCGCAAATACGTGAGCCGCTCCATCATCATATCATCGTCATCATCGCCATCGCCATCCTCCTCCTCCTCCTCCTCATCATCATCATCATCACCAGCATCATTATCATCATCATGGTAGGCTTGCCGAAATTGCCACCGGTACACCGGAATTTCTCACCCAGCTCCCACTTTCGCAAGAATCAGCGTGAACCTTGAATGCGGCGCATGAAGGCAAAGACTTTGTGCTTGAGTTTGTGACAGGTCATGGTTGCGCACACCGCATTCACAGAAGCTACCGACCTCTTGCTGAAGTCGCACGCGTGGCTGGTGAAGGACACGGCTCAGTTGATTGAAGGTTGCATTTGGGAGGCAGCATTTTTGTGTGAACAGTACGGGACCACGCGCGTAGACTACAGTTGCCCTTACACTCATTACATCAAATGGGCATCCGGCAACTATTTCAACATGCCAAACATGCCAACCGTGCAGTGTTCCTTGTCAAACGTGGCCAACTGCGCAATGGCAATCAGGACTCGCTTTTGGCCGACAAGTTTGCCGAGTGCAGCTTGGGCGGCACAGTCAGAGTTGCCTTGATAGCTTGTTTGCTCCAAATGGCCGGAGACTCGGAGACGCATGGGGGTGGATCAATACTCTGGCCCCAAATGACCATGAAGAACTTTTCCAGTGGGAATTCTCGTCAATTCAGTGGTTTTCCCCAACGGTCATCCCATGTAAAAGACCTTTGGATCACCTCGATGCGGTGCGGCACTGCTTGCGCGCGCCTAAAGCGCTTTCTGGCGAAGGTATCTCGCGAGTGCCACCTAGCCAGCACGACCGCATCGACCTCTTGCAAGCTGCCGGGAACCTGTGGCTCTCTCTTGGGTCATTAACCCATCAGAATTGCAAAATGTCACATTGTGCAACCTCGCAATAGCTTTGTTCCATGTCTGTAGTGAATCACAGAATCTGGCATATATATATAGATATGCAGCAGTGAAGCATGTCACGGGCTTGCATCTTTTGGCTTGCTTGGAGTTGGCATGTCAAGAATAGATCTGCACCATGCAGCATGCAAAGCAACCACCGGAACAACCGACTCAAGTTCAAGCCTATCACAGCGGCGGCGCTTTCTACAGACTAAGATTACGGCCACGTCTGACCTCACAGAGCCTTCCATTTCTATCAGACAGGAGCAACCCATCACACAAGACGTGTTTCTCACCACACCTAAAACAACCAACCCGTCACATAAGACGAGTTTCTCACCAACTTTGTCTTTCTCGTTGAATGCTTCCGGCCTCGGCGGTCGCGCCGTATGGTGCGCTTGGTGAGCGCCTTGTCGGGGGAGCTTCTGGGTACCTGCAGTGCGGCGAGCGTGCAGGAGGTGAAGACTTGGGCGGCTGAGAAGCTGCGAATCCCGGCGCCTGGCACGCGGGAAAGGGGGCGGCATTTTTTTTTCCGGGGGGGGTTGGGGGTGGTGGTGTGTTAAAGAGGAACCAAATTTGGTAAACCGATGTTGACGGGCTCTTGTCAACACACATAATTGTAGGCCCCACTGGACTGGTTCAGACATTCATCATTTCAACATTTTGTAGTGCCCTTGATATGCCGTCCCCACCTAACTGGTGTGTAATCAGACGCCATCTTCCTTAATCCCAGTGAACGCCGACGTCCACTCCGAGGCTTGGGAGCAGCGCATATTGCTTGATGGGAGAGCTTTGGAGGATGCCGAGCTGTGTCCAGGCCAGAGATCGAATGGACCGCCGGCCGTTCCGGCGCCGGCGCCGGCGCCCGTCTCGGCAGGACCGGCTGAGCTGCAGCTGCTGCGGCTTGACTCCAGCTGGGCCTCCAGCCTGCGCCTGGCGCAGGACGCCGGAAAGGTCTGGTGGAGTTCCTTTGAGATGTACGGCTCTTTCCTTTGAGAGGTGTATATTTTTCAGAGTTGTTGGTATTCTGTTGAGAGTTTATTTTTTGTTTTTTGTATATATTCCAGATTGCGGCGCCCACCTCCCAAGAGATTTTTGGTTTCTTCCTTTTTTTCTTTGAAATGTGAGTTCCCTGCCCACCTCAAATCTCCAAGGAGTGCCGGCCTTTCGGTGCCAAGCCGTGTTTTCAGGAAGACGGGGAGCTGCTGGGGCGCCTGCCCGAGGCCTGCAGGGAGGACAGGCGCCTGCGGGTTGGGTTGTCTTCGGGTGGGCTCGGTAAGTGGGGTCAGGGGATGGGAAGCGTGTGAAGGGAAGGCGTTGAGTGTCTGATGTGTCAAGCTTCGGGTTCTGGTGCTGCAAATCGTCTTGGCAACTTGCAAACGCCTCTTTGAGATCTATTGCAGCGCTTCTTGTCGTGATGACAACATTAGCTTTCACACAGCAGGATGGGCCCGACCTAGGGCTTGCGAAGGTGGACAGTTGTGGAGTCACACATTTTGATTGGCTAGAGAAGGCACCCTTCTTGATTGCCAAGTCCACTTGATAATTTGCCATCCATTCTACCGTGCCCATTATGTAAGCCCACCACTCTAGGCAGTCTTCGATAGTAAGAACAACAATGATCTCCTTTCAAAGATGCGACCTCACCAGGGTCAGGCCGAGGGTTCTAGCTGTGAGCTCACTGAAAAGAGCTTCCGGACGCCAGGGACATTGTCATGGCCGCGGTCCAGTCGCGGGGGCAAGCCCTCAGGTGCGGTTCTCATCCGTCCCGTGACTCCTTGCCAACCGAATGCGTGGGGCGTCTTCAATTAGGATGAAGGTTTCCATTCGCAAAATTCGCTGTGGACTCCACAACCGCCGAGTGGCCAAGTGCTGTGGCCATCGGTCGACGGCAGTGATTCAAGCTTGCAAGGGCGGTCTGGGGGCCGCAGAACCTGGGTGCCTCTCAGTTCCGCAAGTTTCTATGGCCCAAGTGCATGGCTAAACTAGGCTTCGGGCCATTCATCTGCATTCGGGTTCCAGGCTTCTGTCAAATTTTTAGACAATCGGAGCCCCCAAAATGGCTTCGGCTTGAGAAAGGTGGCAGGAATCCGCCTTATTCCGATGACAATATCGAGAGCAAAGTTGCAAATCAGTGCTGACCATTGGACTGATGGCTCCTTTCCTGCTGAAGAGTTTGATTCTGTATCCCGGACGATGTCCCAGGTTTGCCTCAGAATCTCTGCAGAATGACCGGGAGGTGGTCTTTGCAGCTGTCTCTCAGGCAGGGCCATCTCAGTCATAATTCGGATGCTCACCCTGAGCTTGGTGCTTAGCTCGTTAAACAGATCGCAACATTGGCCAGCCGGGTGGAAGAAGATCGCCGCATTGGCAAAGGCCCGAATCTTTGGCACCACGGAGGTCCTCAGTTCTCAGGTTCTCCGTTCCTCGTGCACGTTTCGCGGCAATGAATCGAAGACGTAACCCCGGACAAGAAAAGGATGGCCACGCGCTGAAGTTTGCCGAGACCTTCCAGACAGACCGGAAGGCGCCACCGCGCTTTTTTCCGGCGCCGAATCGGCGGGGCTTGAGGACTTGAAGCTTTGCAAGCTCCCGCTTTTGGCGGCGGGTCCTTGCGCTTCGGTGTCAAGGTTTGATCGGGGGGATAGAAAACATGTAGCCTCCAGGGAAAGCGCAGGGAGTGGCTGGAGGTATATGCTTGCAGCCCGCACCATCTGATGACACAGGAAACTGTACGTGAAATGATGAACAAATAGTACTTGAAGAGTAGAATTGGCATTAAGTCAATTTCATAGATACACATTTGAATAACTAATTTTTACAAATAGATATATAATGTCCGAAAGTAAGTGTTTGGTCACTTAAACTTTACAGCCTCCGGCTCAGTCCGCCGACATTGTCCTCTCCCTTTTTTCCTTCTGCCTCTCTCCCTTGTCTCCCTTGTGTGTTCTGTCGTCCTCTCTCCCTCCCTCTGCTCCCCATCCTCCCCATCCCCCCAAGCCTCTCTATGCCCAATCTCCCTCTTTGGTATGTATGTATGCATATATATATATATATATATGTGTGTATGTCTGTCTGTCTGTCTGTCTGTCTGTCTGTCTGTCTGTCTGTCTGTCTGTCTGTCTGTCTGTCTGTCTGTCTGTCTGTCTGTCTGTCTGTCTGTCTGTCTGTCTGTCTGTCTGTCTGTCTGTCTGTCTGTCTGTCTGTCTGTCTGTCTGTCTGTCTGTCTGTCTGTCTGTCTGTCTGTCTGTCTGTCTGTCTGTCTGTCTGTCTGTCTGTCTGTCTGTCTGTCTGTCTGTCTGTCTGTCTGTCTGTCTGTCTGTCTGTCTGTCTGTCTGTCTGTCTGTCTGTCTGTCTGTCTGTCTGTCTGTCTGTCTGTCTGTCTGTCTGTCTGTCTGTCTCTGTCTGTCTGTCTGTCTGTCTGTCTGTCTGTCTGTCTGTCTGTCTGTCTGTCTGTCTGTCTGTCTGTCTGTCTGTCTGTCTGTCTGTCTGTCTGTCTGTCTGTCTGTATGTATGTATGTATGTATGTATGTATGTATGTATGTATGTATGTATGTATGTATGTATGTATGTATGTATGTATGTATGTATGTATGTCTGCAATGTCTGTCTGTCTGTCTGTCTGTCTGTCCGTCTGTCTGTATGTATGTGTATATGTATGTATGTATGTATGTATGTATGTATGTATGTATGTATGTATGTATGTATGTATGTATGTATGTATGTATGTATGTATGTATGTATGTAATGTGTATGTGTTGTATGTATGTATGTATGTATGTATGTATGTATGTATGTATGTATGTATGTATGTATGTATGTATGTATGTATGTATGTATGTATGTATGTATGTATGTATGTATGTATGTATGTATGTATGTATGTATGTATGTATGTATGTATGTATGTATGTATGTATGTATGTATGTATGTATGTATGTATGTATGTATGTATGTATGTATGTATGTATGTATGTATGTATGTATGTATGTATGTATGTATGTATGTATGTATGTATGTATGTATGTATGTATGTATGTATGTATGTATGTATGTATGTATGTATGTATGTATGTATGTATGTATGTATGTATGTATGTATGTATGTATGTATGTATGTATGTATGTATGTATGTATGTATGTAATGTATGTATGTATGTGTATGTATGTATGTATGTATGTATGTATGTATGTATGTATGTATGTATGTAATGTATGTATGTATGTATGTATGTAATGTATGTATGTATGTATGTATGTATGTATGTATGTATGTAATGTAATGTAATGTAATGTAATGTATGTATATGTATGTAATGTAATGTATGTATGTATGTATGTATGTATGTAATGTATGTATGTATGTATGTATGTATGTATGTATGTATGTATGTATGTATGTATGTATGTATGTAATGTATGTAAGGAATGTAATGAATGTAATGTATGAAATGAATGCAATGGATGAATGTATGAAAGACGTCCAAAAACATGGAGTTTGTCCAGATTTTTGGCAAAAGGATGTAGGAAGCCCAAGCCAGCAAAAAAGCCGGCAGGGGGAATCGAGCCTGGGACCCCTGTTTTGCGACACCGGCTCCCCGAAGACTACGTTTAGTGGAACGTCATCAAATTGCCGCGCGGTACGCGGGGGAGGGGGGGGGGGTGGCGACCGAAAAACCATGCGTATTTGACGTGTCCCGGGGGGGGACTAAGGGGGGGGTTATCCTCTATCCTCTCTTAGGTATCCAATAGTCCTCTCTTAGGTATCCGACACGCCGAGCAATGTCGGCGGACTTTGAGCTTCTGTCTATGTGATCGATTGTTCTTTGTTCCATTCGACGATGAAACACAACCTACCCCCCCACAAAACGGATGACAGTGACAGCTATCTGGGCCGCAAGCTGAAGACACTTGTTGAGCTTGGCTCGCATGGAGGCATTCGGGAGTTGACAATCTTCGCTGCTCTTGGCCAGTTGTTGTTTTTGTTGATTTTTGGTAGGGTTTGCTGCAGCAAAAAAAACATTTGTTTTGCGAGAGCAGCAAGAGCTGCAGAGCAATGATTGCTGCCAGGTGGTGCTGGCAGCGGTTCTGAACAACGGCTTGTCGCTTCAGCATGCCCCGGATTTCCGCACAGCCAGCGCCTCAGCTGGCCCGTGATCTCAGTCTCACCCTCATATTCACCCAGTTCTTCATGAACGCTGACCAGGGGGGGAATTGGAATGATCTGCCCAGGCTGGTTCCCCTGGAAGAATTGGATCCTCAAATCAGTTCCTTGGAGAGCCGTATCCGAGGATCTGGAAATCACGGCGGCGGCGATTCAGGAGGATCAGCGAGCGCTATCTCTTGTACCCCAGGAGCGTGGGGGGGAACAATTGCTGCTTTTGGGATGACAAAGGCTGGGTTCCATATGTTTCCCCTTTTGGCTGTTTTAAATCTCACCGCTTGGCTTTCGCGCTCTTAAAGACTGAGCTTCCCTTTGGTGGGGTGCTGAGGGAATCCTGAAAGACTACTCACCGCGTTGCCTTTGTCAACAGTCGTGTCCCTTCGAATCCCCGATCACTTCTGCGCTTTTCCCATTTGGCCGCAGAATCCTGGCGGCATGGCAGTTCTGCAGCTCATGTCCAGCGCTGCTGGCAGCCCACGGTTCATAGGGACCACTTGAGCCATAATCAAAACCTGGGTAAGTGAAGGTTAGGAAGGGACAGTCCCAACCAGAATTAGGTACGGTCGCCTTGGTAGTCCTTTACACTGGTTTGGGTAGACCATTATAATACCAGGTTTTGATCAGCACTCACTTGGTTGTCCTAGTGGATCCACTTCCCAATTCATCAGTGTCCCATCTCCGAGTTTTTCTCCTGGAGAAGATTCCAGCCCCCTTCTCCCACGGTAGACCTGGGATTAAGAAGTGCAGGAAGAAAGGCACGCTGAGAAGCACTCTCTTGTTGCCGTTTTCACCTCGGTGGCTTGGTGTAGAAACAAGTCCGCCATTTTCTTTCCTTGCTCGCACAAATGGTGCGGGGGTGGGGGTGCGGGGCTACCGAAATGAGCTGTTCGTAGGTGGTGTCCGTTGCTTGCGGGTCGAAAGCGACTTCAGGACATGTGGCTGGACTGCTTCGAAGTTGCACAGCGCGCATCTTCGCAGCAGCTGCAGCGATCTGCCGCGCAGTGCACCACCTGCGGCGACTTCGCCCTGGCCGCCTCAGCTGCAAGAAGCCTCAGCTCCAAGAGGTCACGCACATCAAAGTTCGTCTCACTTCCTGAAATCATGGACTTAACACTTTTTGGGAAGACCATTTCAGTGGTAAATCACAAGTTTGGACTTCTTTTGGCCCATCAACTCAGGAAGTGAGGAGTGCTTCAAATGACCTTTTGGGCACAAAAGCGCCGCGCTCTTTTTTAGGTGAAACGGTTGGCTCAGCTCGACGTTTGCCTCTTTGCAACCTTTTCCGCTGGGCGCAAGCTTAGGTGGAACTCATCCGCTACCTGCCGTGCTGTTTTGGTCATGGGCTCAGACGGTTTCATTGCCTTTCTTTCCGCGACTATCATTTGGCGACAGATAATTCTTGGTGGTTTGACTTTTACCCTTTACCCTTTCGGAAAAACGATTTCCCGCTGAATAGATAAAGCCACTTGTTAAAAAAGATCAATAAATACACAACATGATATTGTCCATACAATCCTTAAAGAGTTCAAAGGGTTGAACCCCGGGGTGCCGCTCCCAGCCCCTTGCCTGTCTCCCAGCCTGTTTTTGATGACCTGGCATCAAAGTCATGTGGATACGGTGAGTCAATCCTTCCCTCTCATGAGGCGTACGAGAACGGACTTTGCTTGTTTTTGATGGGACGTCAGTTTGGACTGTAGGAGCCTTCTGCCTTGTGGACCTCTGCTCCGCACGGGTTTTCCTGGGGAGAGCATGTATTTTTTTTGCGCCATTGTTTTGCCCGTCTGTACCGGATACACTCGGCATGTCCTCGGAATGTTTGGGCACGCCTTCAGGCGGCCTCGTGGGCTGCTTGGTGGCCCCGGTGCTGGCGGCAGGTGGCTTGGGGTGGTTTGGGGTACGCCGCTGGGACGTTCGGCTCTTCTGGATGTGCTCCACGTTTTTGACCTAATAGCGTTTGAGCTACTGAAGAGTTGAGATTCGTTCAGCCGTTCCGAACCCCTCCCCCGCAAGAGTTGAACTGGTGTCTGAGTCACTGCGCTGTTTCATCCTTTAGATGGATGTAGCTTTAGGGATCCTCCCTTTCAAGCATGGAGTTGAGGGGACCTTTTCCGCTTGTCTGCATTGTGGTGTACAAGCACTCGGGACTTGTCTCGCTCTGTAAAAAGAATGCTTTCCTTGCGCTCATGGAGGCTTACCGACCAGTGCTGTTTCCCCACGATGACAAGTGGAAGAGGTCCCGTGGTGAACGACACATTCTGCCAGTTGCAAAAAAAATGCGATTTGCCGGTGCGCGGGTGTTTGGGACTGTATTAGGGAACCTCTGCTGACCTCCCCGATTTTCACAAACAGTTTAGGCGCAGGATTGCCAATTCCGTGTTTTTGTTTCCACCCAAACACACGATTTTGGCCGAGGGAACTGAGCCGGTTCCCTTCCGAAGGCTTTTGGGCCAAAACTCCGCCCCTGTCGCATGGAAGGCCTGGCTTTGCCGCCCTGGGTGGCGCTGCTGGGCTCCGGAACCGCGGGGCTGCTGGCGGGGGCCTCTTGGCGATGAGGAGGGGGGGGGGGAGGTGAGCGAGCCTCTGGTCGTGGCACCCCCACACCCACAGAGGGAGCCTTTCTTTCTTTCTTTCTTTCTTTCTTTCTTTCTGCCTTTTGGGTTGATCCCCAAGCCTGGCAGAGAGTCTCTCCCAGAAATGCCATCTTCGCGGGAAGATGAAAGCTTGCGGATTTTTTTCGGATTCTGATGGTTGAATTGAGAGTGGGGCAGTAGTCAACTTGCTGCAAGTAGCGAGCCATCAGTAGCCATCCTGAGGGTGATGCGAGCCTTTCTGGGGTCGTGAGGATGGCCATCCATCTGCCGTGCCCCAAGCACTTTGTGGACCATTTTCACCAACCGACAACCAAGGAAGCTGTCTGAACAAAGGGCAGTCTGGGGTTTGTTTGTTTGTTTGTTGGTTGGTTGGTTGGTTTGTTTGGCGCGGAATCAGTTCTCGTTCAAACTTATTCTGCTCGATTCCAGTTTGCTGGAGTAGGGATCGAAATGGTCGCAGGATTCGGGCTATCCCAGACAACCATTCTTAATCAAGACGGGGAATCACGCAACCGTGATGAACACCAGATCCACCCGTTGTCCTGGGCCTGAACCTGGACATTTCCTTTGTCTGGCTGCGCGGCCATGCGCTGATGAAGGGCAGCTAAAAGGAAACCAATCGTTTTGGGCTCCCCGGATTTTGAGACACTCCATTTGTTCAAAGAAGGGAAATAATGAACTTGTGATGCTTGCAGTTCGCAACAAGGCTGCATTGGAGATGACACTTTTTACCATTTCAAGATCAGGCCACGCTGTTGAGCTTGGCTGGCATGCATTGCCATTGCTGGAGAGATGCCTCAGGGCTTGAGGGTGGTGCTCCTTTAGCATTGTCATTTGTGCAGGAGGGTAATCTTCCCATTATGCAATTTAGGGAGGTGTCAAGTTCAAGAGTCACTGCAGAGTACTCCTTCAGGCAGTTTGGTGATCAGCAGAAGTGACTATTGCACACATTTTCTGGTGGCCTTGTTCAGGTCAGCGCATTGTGTGCATGAGCCCAGGCAAGAATCACACATGCCTCGGAGCGAAATGCCGCTCAGCTGCATGCTGCAAGCAAAAAATACCATGTCTCTTGTAACAGCGTTCCGGCTGCTGATCCGCTGCGGATCTCTTTGCGAGAACCAAGGAGGCCTACACAGAAAGCAGTGACTAGGCCTATGCCAGGCATGGAGAGTCGGCGACAACTTGCTCGCCCGGGCTCCTTTTTTAATCTGGAGTGAATTCGTGTGCGCTGGGATCTTCCCGTGCAAGCCCTGTCCATAGCGCACGAAATAGTTCCATCGTTCCGCCCGCCGTTTGGATCGGACAGTTTTAGCCAAATGCTCTCACTCTGAATTCAGCGCGCTGATCTTACGTGAAGTTGCCGTGATGGTGTTGGCCCAAGTTTCCAGAAGGGGAGTGTTCAGCCACAGTTGCAGTGGCACAGCGTTTGCAGGAGCAGTTCTTCTGCATGGCATGGATTGCACAAGGCTCGACTTACCGGCTTTGGCCCGAGCTATTGCTGCCAGTTTCAAGAGCAACTCCACGAGTTGAGCTCAGCTGAGACATCAAGCAGCGCAGGCGCTTTTCGACAATGTTGGTCGTAGGGAAAATTAACAACACATCAGACAAAGGCAGGCAGAGCATGCATGAACCAGAGAATGAGAAGACCAATTGAGAAGGGAGGCCTTACAGGTGTGCACCATCCCTCATATTGCCTCACCATTTCACTCGTCGCACCATCCTTTGATTGGCTCTTGTTGGGCCAGATAATGTGGTGCTTGGGACCATGCTGCGAGCCGTGCCGGTAACCGATTGGCTGGCCACACCGTGCCAGTTGGCGGCAAGTTTGGTCGAGACGAGTGAAAACTCGTCCAGCCAGGGGATCATAAACTCAATCTGGATTTAAGCTGGTGGGTTTTGATGTATGTACTAGTAGCATGCATCTGGTTGCGGGTTCGGGGATCTGCAAGGTCGCCCACCAGATCAGTGAGTTCGCAACAGAAGGTTGCAAGATCACATGTTGCCCCCCATTTTGGAAGCCAATGGGCCGTTTTCTGTTTCTTTGGGCGTGGTCGTGTTGACAGTCCCTTTGCCATGAGGGAAGGCCAGGCCCATGTGGATGACCAATGCACAACCAAGTTCAAGATTTTCTGGGGTAAACTAACAGAGGAAACTTTCACAAGAGAACTAAACTAGGAAGCTCTATGAACCGGCAGGGTCGCCGCTCGTCACCGAACGTCTGAGGGCATGGGAGGTTCTCCCGCACCGCGTTTGTGGAGGTGCAGTCAGTCACCAAGGCCAGAACGTGAATGGGTTGGCGGTTGGTTGTTGGTTCAATGCTTCACGCCTTTTTTTGGGCATGTTTGTCTCCCCACTTACCTACAAGTAGTAATACGTTGAAGGGGCTTGGAGGGGGTCAAAGATCAAGCCAGTTTGGCAGGTGAACCCCTCAACGCAGCTGGTGGGACGTAATTCCAATGTCAACAATGTTCACCAAGGGTCCGCAATGATAATTCATCCCCCCCCCCCCACGTGGTTGAATTGAGCAGCGGATTTGGGGAAGCACAGGCTTGATGGAGAGTGTCAAGCCGCACTTCGCAAGCGATCAGAAAATGGAGGTATAGCCCGGTGAGAACCGAAATCCAACCTCAGCTGCCATAGGGAGCCCTGCGAATGCGGCCATAGAGCTTTTGTTTGGGCCAAGCCCCCAGCTCAGGAGCAAGCAGATGCTGAAGAGCCCAAGGATGCAGTGCTTGCATCACTGAAGTCCATGGACAGGAGGCAGGCTTGCGCGTGCCAGGGGCCCACTGGGGTGCTACTTCCTTGTGTAGTGGGGATCAGGCATTGTCTGCAAATGGACACTTCGCAACCAGGTAGGTAGAAATGGCAAAACTTCACGAACCACTATGCCCAGATGGCCCATGTAGCCCCTTAGTGGCGCCCACCTGCGTTTTCTCCGACAGGTCTGAGCTCGACCGCTCTAAGATGGAAAAGGCCGGGCAGTGCAGCATGTCAAGGAGAACCCATTGTTTTAGTGTATCTTAATGGGAAGCTTCAAGAGAGAGCACAATTTTTGGTGTTTTTTGGTGTCCCCTATTTTGGCACATAGCCCCACGTAGGGTCATTTTGGTTTGCAAAATTGGGTTTCTCTTCGAAGTAGCTATGAGTTTTAATGAGGAGTACCCTCAAAGGTGAGCACATAACCCCCACGTAAACGATGTCTACCAAGGGATCCCCAATGAAAAGTCATACCCACATAGGGAACTCCCAGGATGGCTGAACAGAGGCTCCCTCCAAACGCACAATCCCGACCACATCCTCTAGCCACTGCGAAGTTGCAAGGGTTGCCTTGTCCTTTCAAGCGAGACTCTATGTGGGTGTGGGTCAAAAATAGGTACCCAGAATGCAACCCTGGTAAATGGAACCAAGGACTAAAACCTGTGGTCCCCTGGTAATTTAATTTTGACTGGGAGTGTGTCTGAAGATGTGCGCACGGGTAAGCTCTGCGCGGAGTGCAAAACACTTGCCTCGAGTCAGTTAGACCAAACCGCAGACAAGGGGACAACACCACATGGGCCAAGACATCGGCGAAGTCTTGAGCCTGGACGCCCCGATGGATCTCCGAGCTTTTTGCAGCCAGAGGTCCAAACATTTCCATCATCGACTTCAGATTGCCAATATTGATAGAGTCCGATTTGGCGGGGTGATGTTTAAAGGGGACACGTGGTTGCAATAGGGACTGCCCGCAAGCAAACATACATGCCCATAAACATGATGCGGGTCCCCACATGGGTGTGTCGCTTTTTTTTTGGGGGGGGGACTCCCCTTTTGGTTTTCAAGGTGAACTAAACGGAAACCACACCATCTGGAGGGGCTCCAAGCCCCCAACTGGAAATGAGTTTTCATGGGTGTGTTTCCCTGAAAGGTGGTGCCTACTTCACAAACTGCCAGCGCCCGACTCCTCTTCTTTTGTTTCTTCTCATTTTTCCAAATTCTCAGCACCCGAGGTTGGCCGCCTTGTTTTTTGTCGTTGTTTTTCTCATTTTCATTTTTCACTCCTTGTTTTTTCTCGTTGGCCGCCCGTGGTTTCGTCGGCTTCGCTTCGCTTCAGGAGCTGTTGGCCTCCCGGCGCCAGTACTACGAGGCGGGCCGCGGCTCTGAGCTGCCCTCAGACGAGCGGGTCCCCACGCCTGCGGAGGCGCCGTTTTGGGTTTTTGGGGGGGAGGGGAGGACAGGGGGAGGACAGGCCGGGGGGGGGGGTTGGTCGGCAAGCAAGGCCTCTTTTTTTTTTTTTAGGTTTCTTTCTTTCCTTGGAGAACCGAAGAAAATGACAACAAGAACGGTGGTTCTAGTGTCAGATGGTGTTGGATTTTGGTCATCATGCCGACCGACTCCTTGGGTTCGACTCCTTCTTGCGAAGGATGCGCCATTTGGGTGCTGCCTGCGGCGGCATGTCCTAAACCTGCAGGGATTTCGGATGGTCTGCCGACCCACTCGCGCTGTTGAGCCTCAAGCGTCTTCTGGTTGCCCTGTTGACACTGCAAAGCCGCCTGGCTAATTACTCTGAAGAAGCCAAGGTCTAACGTGTCTGGATCTATTTACCTGGGCTTGTCAGTATAAGCACAAACGTTCATGGACATCTCCCTCACTTCCGATGCTTTGGGCATTTGGGTCTGGGTCAAATTAAATTACCAGGTGACCGCAGGTTTTAGTCTTTGGTTCCATTTACCAGGGTTCCATTTTGGGTACCTGTTTTTGACCCACAGCCATTTCAATGCGCCCAGTTTCCGTCGTCGGAGTTGCCGAGCCCGCTTTGGGGTTGTCAGATCGCGCACCAGCTCATGCAGCAGCTTGGCTTGGAGACAGAGCGACCTCTTTGGAGGGGATGGGGTTCAGTCTAACAGGGCTGCTTAAAAGATACATTATGCAACCATTTGAAACATGGCTTTTCCACCAAAACAAAGGGAAACCACCATTTACAAGTTGCACTGTTCAGGTGTATAATGTAAGGATCGCTGTCTAACTCCAGTATCCAGAACAGTCAGACCAACCCAGGCAATAGTCGTCTCACCTTCTGGCGTTGGGCCCACCCTATCCACCAGCCAGGGCTGGCCACAGCCAAAGAATGGGCAATATCGATATGGCTAGCCCCCTTCCAAATGCTGGCTTACTGGGCCTAGCATCTTTCAAAGCTACCCAGAGGATCCCTAGTTCGCGGCATAATTTGGATTTGGATACATCGGGGTTAAGCCCAGGGTGCCTCAGGCAGTGGACGAGTCAGGATGCCTTTACTCCAGGAACCCCATGATTGCCTGCACGGGATGTCCGGGAAGAATGCCGCCTACCTGCCTGCGGCTGCCTGCACCCAACCAGACCTCCCACCCGATTCCGAAGCAACATTAGTTCAGGTCTTCAACCTCCCCAGGCTGAAATTTGTCCAGCCATGACTGAAGATTTGAAGGAGCCCCAAAGTGCTCTCAGCATGTGCGCAGCTGACCATATTCGGATGCAAGTGGGACAACAGGGGGTGGTTGACACATCCAAGCGTTGTTGCTCGAACACGAGCCATTCGGGGGCCTTCTACGCCCGAATTCCAACCACAACTCGGGGCCCAAGGCTTTTCATGGCGTTTGCTCCCAAAAGGGTCCCCCACCAACTCAAGAGGCGGGTCTCCAGCTCCAAAAAACTCCGTCGAAGTGGATGTTGCAACGGTTTTTCCCACTCCGGGGAGACACGGCGCCTTCAGGTCTGGGGACTATGGCAATGGCCCTCCCTACCCCATCGAGGGTGGGGCACTCGGGCACGCGATCCGATCCCGAACTCCGGTCTCGAGCCAACGTGTGAGATACCGATGTTGGCATAGACGGATTGCTGATCTAGGTTTTTTAGGGGGGCTCCACCAAACCGGGCTCCAAACCGCCCATTTTTGGGGCTTTTTATCTGACTAGGTTTTCCAGTAGTGCCCCTTTTACTTTTTTTTTGGGGGGGAGGGCTCCCCGACTTAAAGAGACAAAGCTGAAAAAAGAGGCGGGACCCCACTTCTTCCAACCTCTCAACTCTGGAGGACCCAGCTGAGTGCTTCGGCCCCGAGCGAAAAGCGGCGGCTCCGTGAGGCATGCCGGCGGAGAGTTGGAAGCGGCAGGGCCTGGAGGGCACGGGCAACGTCCACGTGGAGACGGACCATACGGCCGGGACGGGTTCGGGGGCGACGGCCCAAAAGCCACAAGGGGGCCTGTTTCTCGGGGGTGGGGTAGGGGGGGGGTAGGGGTGGCATGTTATTGTGGAGTAGGGGTGGGTTGTTTCCAGGAGATGTGGGGGTGGGGTGGGGTTTCAGCATGACAAATCCCCAGACTTTGGCTGCAAAGGCGGGTTAGTGGACACTCAAGTGCGGCGCTGTTGCATTCCGAATCACCGGATTTGGCCTCTATGTACTTGCTCTCCCAGATTCAGCCCCAGGGACTCTGACACTCAACGTGGCGGAGCAAGGGTTTGAATTGTGAGAAGACATGCCGTCGGATCAAGAACAAGGATCCGCCCGGGCCCATCTTTCCTGTCGCGACCAGAATATGGGTCTTGCTACTAAGGAGGGCGATGTGACATGTGTATTTTTGTGATTTGGAACGCACTTCGCTTTTTCCGCTTCTTTTGAGGCTTTCGCGGCTTTCGCAGTTCTTTTTGAGGTGTAGCTTTCCTGGGCGGCCTCGCCAATCCCAAAGAAGGCGTAAATCTTCAGAACGTAGCTTTCAGGGCCCATGGTAGTTCTCATGGAAAGCATAGGAAATGAACACTGCATTTTAACAGCTTGACGCCTTTTGGATGGATCATGTTCTTTTTGAGCCCTACATGTGGAACCCAGACTTTGCCCCTAGTATCCCGTAGAACACCCGTAGATTCAAGTAGTGACCCATAGAAAGCCCGCATACACGAATATGGGTTCCGGGGGCCAGTGGAAAGATGACTTGTGAGAGCGAGCGGAAAATACCGCATTGCCAGGTCATCGGCAAGGGCGGCTTGGCAATGAGTGAGTGCTTCACCACACCAAGCAATCCTATGGGTCCTATGGGTTCTGTGGTACTCTAAGAAGTTCTGTTAGTTTCTGTAGGCTTCCTGCAGGTTTGTAGGCTTCCTGCAGGTTTCGATGAGTTGGGTATGGGTCAAAATTAGTCACCACCAGGATGTGGACCGCTATTTTTTTCTTCTCCCGTCGATTTTTCCCATTTACCCATTGGGTAAGTTCTTTGGGGGTTACCAACTATTTTTGAGAACCACAGCCAGTTACTATGGGTTCTGTGGTGCTGTATTACCTTTCTGTTGGCTTCTGTAGGTTTTTCTGCAGGTTTCACGGAGTTGTTTTTCCAAGGGCGGGCAGGGGCTGGGCTCAGGAAAGAGCGTGGAGGTGATCCGGTGCTTCGATGGCAAGGGCATCGAGAAGCCCTGCGGACCCTTGTACCGGGAGGACAGATTCGACCGACTGCAGGGGGGTGTCACTGGGTTTCTCAGTATGCTAACGTTCAGGGGATCCTGGAAGATCATGTTCCTTTTGTTTTATGGGGGCATGATGTTTTTGTCTTCAAAGGAAGAGTGGGAAAGTGATTTTCTTTTTATTATAGCTATGGGCTCTGATTCAGAGAGCCTAAACGAAGTCTGTTTGGAGTGGAGTCGCGAGGATGTGAATGCGGAGAAGGAGAAAGACGTAGACCAGGGCCTGCTTTCCGGGCTTGGTTACGCAGCTCGGCTTTGGCTGAGTCGGGTGTTTCAGGTCCCTTCCATGCACCAGGCCTGCTCGATTCTTTTTGGTTAGTGGCCATACAGGCAGCCGCTCTGCAGACAAATCAACACACATTGCTCTAGATGAAGCTTGTCCAGATTGCAGAGCATGAACATAATTCTATGAGGTAGCGATAACTTGGCCTCTGATCTGATAAACATATCAGAAGAGTAAAGGTCCTGTGATACAGCCAGCGACATCACCCAGCTCAAGCTGGCTCTGTGAGCGGTAAACAAGAACAAGTTTGCGGGATGAAGGTGCAAGACCGCCGATGAACCATCAACCGGCTCCGGGAGCCTGCTCCAGTTGAACAATCAGCCCTTGGATTCCTTAGCTGGTGCGATAGGCAGGGAATGAGAAATGGAATGACCCTTATAAACCATCCAACTGGTGGTTTCATTCCTCCATTTCCTACCTATCGCACCAGCAAGTTAGCAACCAGACTCTTTTACCTCGGTTGCAGGCAGTTGACTGTCAGTTGGCTCTGCCTGTGCCTTGGTGACTCGCCCAGCTAAAAGTATATCTATAGAAGGGACCGACATGGCCGTATATCTCAAGCAAGCCAGCTGGAGACGCTTGTATAGGAAGTTAGCCCAACCCTGGTGTTTGGAGGGTATATCCTGCAGCTCACGTCCCAGAGGCAGAGTCTTCGAGACCACACCCACCCACACACCCACCCACACACCCACCCACACACCCACCCACACACCCACCCACACACCCACCCACACACCCACCCACACACCCACCCACACACCCACCCACACACCCACCCCCACACCCACCCCCACACCCACCCCCACACACCCACCCCCACACCCACCCCCACCCCCACCCCCACCCCCACCCCCACCCCCACCCCCACCCCCACCCCCACCCCCACACCCACCCCCACCCACACCCACACCCACACCCCCACCCACACCCCCACCCACACCCCCACCCACACCCCCACCCACACCCCCACCCACACCCCCACCCACACCCCCACCCACACCCCCACCCACACCCGCACCCACACCCGCACCCACACCCGCCACCCCCACCCCACCCACCCACCCACCCACCCCAACCCCACACCCACCCCCCCCCACCACCACCCCACCCACCCCCACCCCCACCACCCCACCCCCACCCCCCCACCCCCACCCACCCACCCCACCCACACCACCCACCACCACCCACCACCACCACCCACCCACCACACCACCACCACCACCCCCACCCCACCACCCCCCCCCCACACCCACCCCACCACCCCACCCACCCCACCCCCCCCCACCCCACCACCCACCCCACCACCCCCACCCACCCACCCCACCCACCCCACCCCACCCCACCCACCCCACCCCACCCACCCCACCCACCCCACCCACCCCACCCACCCCACCCCACCCACCCCACCCCCCACCCCACCCACCCACCCCACCCACCCCACCCACCCACCCAACCCCACCCCACCCACCCCACCCCACCCCCCCACCCCCCACCCCACCCACCCCACCCACCCAACTCCCACCCACCCCACCCACACCACCCACCCACCCACCACCACCCCACCCACCCACCCACCACCCACCCCACCCACCCCACCCACCCCACCACCCCACCCACCCACCCCCCCACCCACCCCACCCACCCCACCCACCCCACCCACCCCACCCACCCCACCCACCCCACCCACCCCACCCACCCCACCCACCCCACCCACCCAACCCACCCAACCCACCCAACCCACCCAACCCACCCAACCCACCCAACCCACCCACCCACCCACCCACCCACCCACCTTCGCCCGCCCGCCCGCCCACCCACCCACCAGCAAGAATGGATTTCTGCAAGTCCAAGGGCGGGGCGCTGACTGTGGGCCCTGCAGCTTGCACGCTGCAAGCTGGCGCCGCCCTCCTTGGAAGGCGCTGGCGTTTTTTGTGTATGGACCCCAAGTCACGAGCTTCTCCTATTGGTGTTGGTTTGCAAGCCCCATTAATTAAAATCGGGGGAGACGGGTGGTTCCAGCATTTGAGACCAACAGAGTCTTTGGCCATGCAGTGATGCTTGATGCTGCAGGCAGTGCCGCCAAAGAGCCACTGCCTCAGGTTTTGGAGATGTCCGAGGCTGAACTCGAGGATTTGATTTTGAGAGGAGCTTGCTTGACCAGAGACTCAGTTATGTCCAAAAGCCAACCTTGTGACCTGTTGGTTTCCTGGATTTTTGGTCTGCTTATGGTAAAGGTTGCAAAAGGTGAACCTTTTGTTTATGGGTCCTTTGGGCAACTGAGGAAAGTGCTTGGTCCAATGCTCGTGGCTAATTTTCCAATTTTGGTGAGGAGCTTTGAAGAAGGGGCGGGGGCGGGTTTTCTGGGCATGGCAAGGTGGCGGCAAGGTGGAGCCTGGAGGCATTCCTGTGCTTCGGATGCAGTTCTCAACTTTCTGTTGGCCTTTGCTTGCGAAGGCCCCCCCCCCCCAACAAAAAAGAGGTATTTTCTTTTTGTGTCACGCCTTTTGCCCCCAAAGTTGTTTGCCTGCAGTTGGTTCCCCCAAGAGGATTTGTGCAGTTGGTTTCCCTGCAAGCGCCGCAAGAAGGGTAGCCTCCCAAACGAAAGACACCTGCAGCTTGCTGCTTGCGCCAAGGTGACGTAAAGCAAAGCAGCTCAAGCCAACGGATTCTGCGTACCAGGAAAAAGGAGCGGCCTGCAGTGAGCAGCCGGCCGGTGAGAGACACAATCAAGGTGACCGGTGCAGACTCCTTGAGTATCAGGGTTTGATGTCACTCACCAGTTGCTCAATGTTTAACGTTCCCCATTTTGCACTTTCCTCCATGCCTCGTCTCAACCATGGAAGCCCTCAAAATGAGTGGGTGTCGCTTTGCCTTTGACGCAATCCCCAACGGCACAGCCTTCCCGAAAAGACACCCGTTTGGGACCTGACGTGACGATTTGTCCAAGAATTTGCACATAGCTTGGCAATTTGCCACAGAAGTCATTGATGATTTAGCTTGGCGATTCTCCTTTGTCACGTGAGCTCGGACATTTGGGCCCTTTTCCTAATTTCCTGGTTTTTCCAGTTGCAACAGGGGTCATTTCGACGGTTGGGGGTTATCAAGTGAGAAAATGGAACGGTTTCCCTTCAGCCCACTTGGGTGAGCCAATGGTGAGCCCTCTTCCCAAACTCCAGTTGCACGCCGTGGTTGCATGGGACTCAAGCTGAGGCGCTGAGGCAGAGTCGCGAGGAGACGAAGGCGGCCAAGGCGGAGTTCCACGAGTACAAGGCCGGAGCTTACCTCGGACGCATGCGGGGCTGGTTACGTGAGATTCGCTGGCTGTGGCTCAACGTACCAAAATGGCACCCTTGGAAAATGGAGCCAAGACTAAACCTGTGTAACGCTAGCTTTCTTGATTTTGAGCCACACCCATGAGGTTTGCCACGAAGGACTCAGGATGGCTCGGCGGAATCTTTGTCCAGCTGGGTCAGTTTGCTCCGCACGGCGCGTGGTGTGAGCGGAAGCGTGGCAGGCCTCGGCTTGGCTTTGCAAAAACCGAAGCGGCAAGATTCGCAGAACATCGTCAAAGCGCACACTTTTACCCGAGTCCCAAGACCGTTTTTGTCCCCTCCTCGCGTAAAGGCTGAGACTGTGGCTCCTCCATTTGTAGCCTCAACCCGGGGCGTGAAGCAACCCTATCCCGCCAAAGGCTGCCAAAAGTTTGTATCGCCTCAACCCAGGGCTTGAAGGATATCCCAACCACTGAACTAACCCAAAGCCACCAACTCAGCCATCCCAGACACGCGACAGCCCAAGCCAAACCTGTTTCAACCCGAAATCGCGAGAGCAGCACGGAATCTCCTTGAAAGAACCCCTGCCGCCTTGAGGCCAAGTCTGGGTGAATAAACCATGGCCCTTCAGAAGCGCTTCGGAAGTTTTGTGTGAAACATGTCGGTTTGCCAACCCAAATGGGATGAGACTCATCCAGAAATGGGGTGGCTTCTTCTTCCCTTCCGACTCTCAAAGGGCTGCCGCCAGTGCCGCGGCCGCACTTGCCTCGCAAAAAAATGCTCCCATCCGCTGGGGCAGGTTCAGCAGCAGATCAAGCGGCAGGACTCCGGTGACTGCGGCGGCCGTCTGTTTGCACGAGGTGTCTACGGCTTTGGGGGATAAGTGTTCACAGGGGGTACGATTTGGATTTTGACCCATGGTTATATGTTGAGACCTTTGCCACGAAGTACCAATGCTGCCGGTACTGAAGCACTCTCGAAGTCTGAGCCGCAGTGCTGTGGAGTGTTCCTGGCATCGCTCGATCCGCGCCGCCATGCTCACAGACGATTCTGACGTCACACGCGCATCGCCAGAACTTCCAGCATCCACTTGGCTGGGCCCACTCCGGTTGCTTTTCCTTAAGGCTTTCTTGAAGCCCGACTCGCCGACGCAATGTCGAACGTGGACCAGGGTGCCGTGCTTTATGTACGGAAGTTGCTGGAGAGAGCGCCCCAGCTGCAATTCAAAGTCGAGGCGACTTCCGTGCTCATGTCAATCCTAAAGCATACTGTGGATCCACCGCTGTGAAACTATGGTTGAAACCATTGTTTGTTGGTGCATACGGGCGAATCGAATCAGACACCGGGGTTTCTGAACAGTGCGAAATGGAGTTCGTCCATCAGTTGGGAACACCTGGACATGGGGCTCGCTCACGGATTTCCCTGACCGAGGCCACGGGGCGGACGGCCGCCCAGGCATGCGCGCAGAAGTTTGTCCAGGATCTGATCCAGAAGGCGGGTCGAATTCGAGATGCGACTTGTTCGAAATGCATATCTGCCTCTTTTGAGCGTACCCCTTTTTGGGGGTGAACAAGGTTGTTGGGGTGAACAAGGTTGTTGGGTTTGCCCCGTCACTTCGGATTTGGGTTTGAGACCAGTTCTTCCCAATTCTCAGCCGTTTCCAACTATGTGCTTTCAAAACAGGGCATCTCACCCCAAGGTCGGTTGCGCACCGTTCCCAAATCATCTGAATGGATTCGGACTTGGCGATCGAGCGCTTGGAAGAACAACACCAGAGGAGCATCCGAAGGTCTGAGCGAGCCACACGCAGTGATGTCATCTTCTCCCAAAATCTGTTTACTTCATCCCCCTGCCCAACCCTCTTAGCGGGTCCACAACTCTAAGTTCAGGGTCCCAAAAAAACCGGTGGAAGGGGGGGGGGGGTTGGGTTTGAAAACCGCCAGCCTCAAGCGCGGCGTTGCGAGAAACGCCCGGATGGTTGGATGCCTTTGCAGGCGCTGGCAGCAAAGGCGATCCAAGGCCTGGGTGTGAGCCACCAATTTGTGAACTTTGATACCAAAAAACAGGGGGTGCCAGAATGTGGAAGGAACAGGCCCATTCAAGGTTTTAGGTAGACTGTTCAAACGCCAGATATTGTCCGGGACTCAAGCAAGCCAACGCCTAAACCTCCTCATGAGTGGAGACGAGGGACATGTGCAACCATAAAGAGCTGGCCTTTGTAGAGTCTGACATGACTTATGGCTGTTGCCTTCGATATGAGGGCTCCAGTTCTCGGTCACCAAACTTGGCGTGTGACCTGAGATTGTAGCTGACTTATAGCTGTTGCCGAGTCAAGGTGACTTTCAAGGGGAGGCCAAAGGGTATGACTTTTTCCCTAGCTGGGGATGCCTGTAGGTTTGGCAAGCAACTTCCTCGCATTTGGGAATTGTTTCTTTGTTTCTTTGTTTGTTTGTTCTTCTTGTCGGTTTGTCGGTTTGTTTGTTTGTTTGTTTGTTTGTTTGTTTGTTTGTTTGTTTTAGGGGCCTCTTTTTTTGCCCCTTCAGCCCCTGCCACCCCTCGAGACCCTGAACCCCTCATCATGGCCTTCAACAAACCCAACCTTGATGGATGAACATATCCAGGTCTGAATATCTTGACATACTAATGGCTGAACAGCTTAGAATCTTAATGGATTCAAATCTGAAGATCTTAATGGCTAAAAATCTCCAAATCTCAATATATAAACATCTTCAAATCTTGGCGGCTTCACATCTTGAAACCTGAGTGGCTAAAACTTAACGTCATAACGGCTTAAATATCTTAAACTCTTAAGCATGGACATCTAAAGAACGTCTTGGATGCCTAGGTTTTTGTGTGCAATTTCCTCGGTCACTTGGGAAAGGTCCGCACAGAGAGATAAGAGACCTTGCATTTGGATAATGCAGGCGATGCCGGTGATGCTGGTGCTGTTGATAGAAAAACAAGTGAGTCAAGTAACACTTGGCCGAACTGTTCTTTGACTGCCAATCCATTCGCTCATAGCCTCATAGCACATGCAGCCTTGCCGTTGCAAACCAGGAGGCAAAAGCGATCGGATCTAGGACTCAGGAAGACATTCAAGAACCCTCGGATCAGCCCCACATCAAGCCAAGCTGCATGCTTGCCAGACTTCGCAGTCTTTGTGCTGCCGCGGGGTTCAGCCTCGTTACTGCTTGCCTTGGAAAGCTTCGCGCACCTTTTCTTACCTGCTGTGGCTGCCTTGGCTGCCTTGGCTGCCGTGGCTGTCTTGGCAGCATCGGCCTTGGCTTCCTTTGTACTCTTGGCAGGCTTCGGAGCTTCAAGAGTGTCCTTTGCCATGTCAGGCCCTATTCTGCTTCAGCCTTCTTCTTTGCAACCTGGTGCGCTTTCTTGTGATGAGGTTCCTGCCACTGCGGAGAACTGCAGCAAACAACAAAGAATGCCAAACGACCGAGCGAGTGTTGGTTTGCGGGCATCGAGTTCGAAGCGCGAGCTCTTGCCGAAGCCGGTGGCGGGGGGAATCGCCCCGGTCTGTCGAACTTTTTGGGGCAAGCCCATTGGGAGACCAACCCAGGTTTGTTGGCTCTTTTTTTTGTGGGCATGTCCTGCACCTTTTGAGGGGCCCAAAACAATGCTGATGAGCCATGTGTTTGGCCAGTGGCCATAGGTTTCCCACAGTTGAGATTCCTCCTGTTCAAGTACAGACACATGGTTGCACCACATTCAGTTGCCTCCAAATGGCCTCACAGAGAAGCCTGGTGCCGCATCCACTCCTGGGCCCCACTGCTGGCTGCATCCGTCAGGCGCAGCCAAGGACGTTGCCTCGTTGTGTGCCCGCGAAGCGGTGAAGCATTATGTGGACAAGGCGAGGCGCACGTAGGGATTGCATCTGCCGAATTGTATGGCGAAATCCTTTGAAGGCACACACCTTGAAGGCTGGGACAGATTGTAGGGGATTTCGAAGCAACCCCTACAACGGTCTTCAAGACATGGTTTCCCTTCGGGCCTAGCTGTGACAAAGTCGGAGCGAATGTTTGGCTTGGACGCTTTGGGTTGTTGCAGCGTGGCTTGGTTTGTGGTTTGTTGTTGCTTTGTGATGGTTGACCTCGTTGTAGACTGCTTTGCCTTGTCGCTGTTTATTTGGGTGTCCGCAGATCGAGGCTTTCCTTTTGGATGGTGCCTAGAGGGAACAAAGACAACTGCTGTGCAGGGCTTCCTATTTTGGGACTTGCCTCGATATGGGTGTGGCTCAAAATTCAAGAGCTATATCACGCAGTGTTTAGTGTTTAGTTCCATTTACCTTGGTGGCCCCCTTAGCTTTTTAGCCTTTTAGTGTTTAGTGGTAGTTTCCATTTAACCCACTAAAAGTTAAGCTTTTCGCAGGGGATCTGAGGGCAGCCCAGTTACTAAGGTGCCATTTTGGTAAATTAGGGTGATGAATCCCCACTAAAAGGGGACCCCCCTCTGAATCACCCAGGGGTTTATGAATCTAATGCCATTTTGGTCTCTCGTTTGAGCCATCTGGATGACTCGCACGTCTCAGAAATCTGAGGCAGCAGAAGCGAGAAGCCAGCAGCAACAGGGCGCTGAGGAAGCTGCAGGCCTGCGCTGCCGAGCTTTGCGCGTACGTGGTTCCCTACAAATGAATAAATGACTATATAGATATACGAGTATATATATAATATATATATATATATGTATCTATATATATATGTATATATGTATACATGGATATATATACATATATATGAATACATACGCGTACAAAGCATACATATATATATATATAGATATACACATGCTATTGCCTCTTTTTTTTCCCCCTGAGAAAACGCCATTTGGGCCAAGTCGATGTTTTTTGCTTCGGTTTTGAAGGGGCAACAGGGGAAGGTTGTCGCCGTTTTGCAACCTCCCAGTGATCCCGACATCCGTTCGGATTGGCCAAAGGCAACTCTCCCGAATCAGAGTGGGTAGTGGGTAGTGGGCAATGGAGTGGGCCATTTGAGCCACAATCAATCCTAGCGTAGCCACAAATGGCCATGAATTTTACTTAGGGACCCTTTAGTGGACATCAAAATTCGGTGTCAAAAGTGGTTCCCCGTTAAAGTTCATGGCCAAATAGATGCGAAGATCCGCCTTTGGAGTTGTTTACATGTTATTGGGTGGGCCATGGTCACAGGCCATGCGCGGGACGTGGCGGCCGGCTGCGCGCGGGTGGCGGCGGCGCGATGGCTGGCAAAGGCCAAGCCTTGGGAAGAACCAACGACGACAAACATGTGTGGTGACCCTTTGCCGTTTTACGGGCAGAAGGGGCAAGGGGTACTTTCTGGCAGAAAAAGACTCCCTCCCCTTGAAACAAACTACCTGGATCCTGGGTGTTGCGGACTTGGAAGGATGCAAGCCCCTGGACCACCACTTTTCGCGCTTTCTGTGGCAGCGTTTTTTGCTTTGGGACAGGCGCAGATGGCGATGAGGAGCCAAGGCGCGGCGAACAGTCCAAAACCCCCGGTGAGCGAGGGATAAGGGATGGCTTGGGGCGGGGGGATGTTTGGATTTGTCGATTTCTGCCGCGCTAGAGCTTCAGGTTTCTCTTTAGATAGTCGTCCGATTGACAGGTTGGCTCAATTGTCCAGCGAACAAAAAGAGGCTCACTCATTGCTCATATGCTCAAGATCAGCAACATATTTGAGCATTTGAACCCCTCATAATGGTTTTTCGTCTCCCTTTACATGCTTCCTTTGCGAAGAACAAACACATGTGTCCGCGTCTCACACGAGGGGACCCTGTTTGTTCAAACCTCCCACCCTGTCAGAACACCCTGTATATTTGACCTCTCTGTCTCTGATATTTGCTTGATGGATTTCTTGAACAAAACCCGTTTGTTCTTGGTCCATTTCATTGAAGTCCTTTCGCTTTTTGTCGTTTGGGCTTCAAACAGCCATGTTTCCTTTTGCATTGCCGGGTTTGCCGCGGTCCTTCCGCAAACCCCCCCACCCCACCCCACCCCGACCCTCACACGGCGCGATGCGGTACGCGATAGCGCAGGCGCGCCAGGCCCGGAGCGCGCGAGCGCGGCGGCCTGCGCCAAGGGGGCAGTGGAGCGTTGGGTGGCCAAGGCACGGCGAAGCCAAGGGCCAGGTGGGTGGTGTCGGCAGGAAGTCAAGACATGGAACCGTGTCCACATTGGGATGAACATGATTTCAAAGTACCGGATGGTTTGGAAATGGTTTTGGCTACCTTCACCCACCAAATCCTTTCCATTCCTCACGCAACAAGCCATGTCACGTGGGAGGGAGCCGGAATGAACAGGCTTTGACAGAGCTGACATGCATGTTGTTTTGCGTCAGCTCCGATCTCAAGCAGCACTTTTGCTTGTGGCCGGTGCTTGGGTGAATTTCGCATCGGCTTTCCGATTCAGCTCTCGAATCCATGTGATCTCATGCGTCGGATAGTTCTTCTCGCAATGTTGCACAACACATGCTGGGCTTGAGACGCCTTGCCAGGGACGATAGGGATGCAAACAATGCGCTACTATGGCTTTCGGGGGGCGCAACCAAGTTCAGGGTTCCCTAATTTTCCCTATATTTCCGTTTGGTGGGGTGATGTTCAAAGGGGAAATATAGGGAGCCCCGACTTTGCACTGTCTGATGGATGTGCACAATCTCCGCAGAGGGACTGTTGCCAAAGATCTTGGGACTGGACAGTCGAGATCTTGCAGGCGAGCGAGCAAGAGCGTGGAATGGTGTGAATCAAGCATGTATGTGTCAGTTCGCGTGTGTCAGTTCGCGGGTGTTTGTTTGTTTGTTTGTTTGTTTGTTTGTTTTGTTTGTTTTGTTTGTTTGTTTGTTTGTTTGTTTGTTTGTTTTTGCTGTTTGTTCGTCCACCCGCCCGTCCGTTTGCCTGCCCGCCTGTCCGTTTGTCCGTTTGTCTTTGGTTCTTTCTTTGGTTCTTTCTTTGGTTCTTTCTTTCTTTCTTTCTTTCTTTCTTTCTTTCTTTCTTTCTGTCTGTCTGTCTGTCTGTCTGTCTGTCTGTCTGTCTGTCTGTCTGTCTGTCTGTCTGTCTGTCTGTGCGCACATCTCTCGGCGTGTGTGTGTGTGTGCAAACTGTGCTTATTTGCAAAAACAATCAGGCGACTTGCCAGACCATATCGCTTATCAGTTGTTTCTTCACTTTTTCTTCTCGCAAGAGTATCTTGCACATGCGCCTGGTTTGTTGTATTTCGCTCACACACATTTATCTTAGGTACCACTCTTGTCAATGCCAATTTGTATGCTTGCTTTATCTTCTCAATCTATGCCATTTGCTGGTCCTGTTCCTTGGAGAAGGCTGCCCAGTGTGCACGCTTTGGGACAAAGACGGACATCGCAAGGGACGTAACGGCTGGCGTGCCTAAATGCTTCGGATGGCTTCGGCTTTTTTCGGGAAAGGCTTGAAGAAGGGCCCAACCGTGCAACCAGTGACCAGCCGCGTCACTCACTTTGTTCGGGTCGCCTGAGATTTCCTGCTTAAGAACGGATGTGAGTGCGCCACCTTGAGAATATTGTTCTGAACGAGAGGCCATTCGAACATGGCATGAACCGGGTGGGATTGCCTTGAAGTGGTTGCTGAATTTGGCCCCGGGTTACTTGTGGCATCGCCTTGGGGGAGGAGGGCTGGTCTTGATCAAGATAGAGCAAAGGGTGCAGATGTGAGTATGAATATTGATTGGGGATCCTTTCTTTGATAGACTGAGTTCCATTGAAAGGCGTCGTTGCCTTGACACATGCACCGACGTTTGGTGGATAACACATTTGGGATGGAGACACTGAACCACACCCTCACAGACACACACACACACACACAAACCGCCACCCAAACATGCCATACAAAACTCCAACTGCACATGCTTGCTTGCTTGTGCTTCCAGCAAGGCAAGCAAGTGATAAGCGCAGAGCCAACTCAGCCTTGCTTACATCCCACATCCCAGCATCTGGGTGTGGCTCAAAATGAAAGAACTAGGGCAAGCCGCAGGTTTTAGTGTTTGAATCCATCTACCAAGGTGCCATTAAAAGGGCTCCCTTTTTTTGGAGCCACAGAGGAATCTTAGACGCAAAAGCCCGTACCCCCAGTGAGCTTCCCAATCCCCACTATAGACTAAAATGGGTGGTGCACCTTCCCCAAAATGGTACCATTGGTTTTGACCCACAGCCATATCGTCTCACAGCCTCGCAAAACTCGCAGGCCAAGGCGGCGGCCAGCAAAGCAGGCGGGAGGTGATGGCCCTGCGCTTCCATGTTCTTGCCTTGTGCAAAACCGAAGGCTTCCGTTGGATTTTGTGGTTTTGGGTTTCTCATTGTTTTAATTGGTTTGACTAAGAATAGTCATTTGTTTTGGTTTTCCCATTGTTTTAACTAGTGTTTGATTAGGCATTTTGTGATTGATTAGGCAGCTTCTTGTTCAAAACATAATACTTTCTTTTAAAACCAAAAAACAAACACAGAAAATCCCATGGTGGTTTTAAAGGGTCATGCTTTCTCATTTTCCCAGGTGGCTTAAGCACATGGAATAATTTTTGACTTCTTAGTCAAATCCATGGGCATGGCATTTGCTGCGCAGGACCGGAGCGAAAGGTTGCGGCGGCTTGCGCGCGTGTGGCTGTGGCGCGCTTTGTGGAGAAGGCGGTGAGATCTGGGAAAACACGAGTTCTGTTGATCTGGGCTGTGGTTGTCAAAACCAATGGGATCCAATTTTGGGGGTTTCGGTGCACCTCCCATTTTAGAACCTATTTTAGTGGGGATTGGGATGTTCACTGGGGGTACGGGGTTTTGACCCTATGGCCTATGGCCATATCTGTCCCTTGTACGGGTCTAGTGGGGCTTGCCCCGGCCCAAACGCGGCGACCTGTCCATGGAGGTTTCTTGGGTGATATTTCACGCAGTCGGTTTCAGTAAACTGCTCCCGTTTCAAACGCTGGGCTCACTGGACACTCGGCACGGCTTGCACGGCCAGCCTTGCCGCGGCTTGTGCGCATAGGTGTCCGTTTTGGTTGATTTGGTTTGAAAGCCCTGGTTTACCTGGGGTTCAATCAACTACCAGGGCCGTCTATTTTCCCAAGAAGGACACCTGTGCTTCTGAGAGCTCGTGTCAGTCATTCGCCGGTTTGCGAGGCGAAGCAATCTGTGCGTGTCCAAGGCCGACGCCTCAAGCCAAAGTTGTGCCGCGTGTCGTGCCACGTCTGCGGCCTGCGCTTCTTGGCCCGAGGCAAGGAGCGAGCCGAGTGGTCTGAAGCCGCCAAGCGCAATCAGAGCAAGGCCGCGAAGCCGCTTACAGATCAGAGATCCTCGGGTATGGTGTTTTTAGTTTGGCTCTCTGCGAGCCGCGGCTGGACTTGCCATGACTTCAAATTGAAGATGCGAGTGTTTTCTCCGTGAAATGCACCGGTTCCCTTGAGGTTTCCCAATACAAAGCATGGGTTTCTATCCCTTTGCGCAGGCTTTTGAGGAGACTGTGGCACAAGGCGCGACCTGTTGGGAGAAAAACACGGATCGTCAGGGTGTCACATGCTGCTCGTCGCCAGGAGACGAGCGGGAGGTGGCTGCCATGTGCGCGCGTCATGCGGTGAAGTGCTACGTGAACCAGGCCTGTGGCATTGGTCGCTCGGAGCTCGTTGCAGGGAGCCACCATGAAACCAGTGCCATTTGGAGGTGCTTAACTTCTTCAACACTGCCCATGATTGCCCATGTCCATATGGCTGTGGGTCAAAACCAATGGTACCATTTTGGGGTAGGTGAAGCACCCATTTTAGTCTATTTTAGTGGGGATTGGGATGTTCACTGGGGGTACAGGGTTTTGACCCATGTCCATATCCTGGCTCAATCACATTTGCGCTCGAAAACTGCAGATTGCTTGTCGGTCAGGCCTGCGATGCTGTGCGCCAAGGCAGGGGCTGCAGTGATCGCTGGCCGGTCCCCGCATAATCCCTCCGCCGGTGGGTTGGGTGTTATGCACGAAGGCATTAAAATTGTATTTTGCCCTTCCCTTGGGCAAGCCTGAGACACGTAAAGCTTCCAATCTAGTGGACCTTTGTGGGGAAACCATAGGGCTTGCAAGGCATTGAGCCGTTTGGGAGACCCACAAGACGCATTTGGGTATGGAACCTATTTTTTCCACCAGGAAACGGGCCTTAGCCCTTTGATTTACCGCTTCAGTTTGGGTCTTCCTATGAGCCACGCCCATTTGGGGTTCCGTTTGGTTGGCCTTCTCAGCTCGCAGGTGCGGAGGCAGAGACTCGCCAAGCAGTGGAGCAGGCCCGAAAGACGAATTTGCCGCGGCCGAAGCGCGCTGCCTTCCGCCGGGAATTTTTTGGAGCTCACTATTTGGGGGTTGATCAATACTGTGGATGGTTGCGAAATCCAAGCCCCGCACCCAAGAAGCCCTGGAATGGTCTGATTCCCTGTAAATACCAACAAACAGTGGTTTTAACCATGGTTTTTAGGTGGTGCGAAATGGATTTCGTCCATCCACAGTATTCCCTGAAAGGCCCGCAAAAGACCATGGGCAACTTTTCCCACTTTAGTGGGAACGAGAATCTTCTTGGTGGTTTTGCAACCAATGCTCATCCCATGTAAAGGACCTTTTGATCAATCCCCATTTATTGACAGTCCTTTAAAATGTGTGACCCCCCCCCCCCCCCATGTTCTGGGTGGTTTCTCTGTCACTCGCGTAAAAACACACCCATGAAAAGGGACATCGATTTTTCGTGCGACCCCCTTTTGGGTTACAAGTCCAAAAGATGCCAATGGACGCAAAAGTATTGCAGCTGCAAGACTGGATGATGCTTGGTGTCAGCCAGGTGCACACTTCCCTGATGAAAGCGGCGAGCAGAATCGTCGCTTGGCTCGGCGATTTCTTGGCTTCGTTCCGGCCAGACAGGAGCAATGGTGTTTGATCACTGGCTGTTAGGCATGTCTCCAGTGCTTCGCGCCATGCCGTTTTGCCGTGGCCAAGGCAGCAGTTGCACAGCCCACCATCGACAACCTGGGAGGCCGGGTCCCGAGAATCAAACTGCGGAACGTGAAGGTTAGTTTGGACTGCCTCAGCTATAAACAAGGTGAAGCCGTCATTTTACTCCCATTTTTTTGACCCCATTTAATACTGTATGTTTACTCATGAAGCACTGTCATTTGCAACAGCATCCCCTTGAGCTGATGATACATGTGAACGATGTGAAAGAGATCGAACATGATGAAAAGTGAAGATGGCTGTACAGCTCCTTTTGCGCTCTCTGGAGACTCGAGCGAGATGAATTGGGGGGGGGGGGGGGGGTTAGCCCAGGCCTCATTCCTGAAGCCGATGTTCAAGAGTCACCGCTGCTTGGTGAAGTTAGTGAGGGCGAGAGAGCGAGAGACTTGAGCCATCAAGAGATCGTTGCGGTTGCTTCCCTTCATACCAGTATTGCTATGAAAACGGCGAATGATATCAACTCTTGCGCATTTGGTTGACTCGCTTTTGGAAGTTCTCGCATCGTCCTGTGACAGCCGCGTTCTTGACTTGGCAAGCCACCACAAGCAGCCCATTTCACCAGTCACGAATTCTTGGTGAGATAGCTGCGGTTGACTGACCAAAAAAAGCAGGGCGAGATAACACAACGGACCCTCCCAAAATGGTGGTTTTCCTTTTGGTTTCGTCTGTAAAACAGACCAAAGAGGGGACAAAAAAAAACAACAAAACATCTATACGGATGTCCTCCCCTCCCCTGATGTTGACCAGGGGCTCCTGGCCCCTGGTTGGTGAAACCCGGCTTCCTCCCTAGAAGCTTCACTTGGGAACTACCTTTTCATTCATCCGCGTTGATTCCGCGGACGTGACAATTGTTCCATTTTGGTGGCGCTCCTTGAGTTGTGCGTTTTCCAAACAATGTTTTCCTTCAACATGTCACATACCCACGCTTTCTCCCCTTCTTGGCGTGCTTTGTGTCAACATCTTCTTCTTTCCAATCTTACATCCCCATGTTTCCCCTCCTCTTTGTCTCGCGTTTTCCCTACATAACCCAGGTTTCTCCTCCTTTTTCGTGGTTTGCGTTTCCCCGAATCGCAGGAGAACCCCCCCCCCCCGAAGACGACCTGTGGGGCCCAACAGCCGCCGGCGGGGGCGTCGGTCGCGAGGAGCGGCGCCATGAGCCCCACGCGGCCCAGCGGCGTGGCGCCCAAGAAGAAGCGCCCCGGGCCCAAGCCCAAGCCCGAGGCGGGGTGGGGGTTTGTGGGGGTTTGTGGGGGTTTGTGGGGGTTTGTGGGGGTTTGTGGGGGTTTGTGGGGGTTTGTGGGGGTTTGTGGGGGTTTGTGGGGGTTTGTGGGGGTTTGTGGGGGTTTGTGGGGGTTTGTGGGGGAGGGGGGGGGGGGCAGGGAGCTTTGTTTTTTTCTTGTTTTTTTTTTTTTTGGGGGGGTGGGAGGTGGAGGGACTTAGCGTCCTTGAGTTAGTCACTTGAGATCCTGTGTGACATCTTGTGACTTTGATGAAAGGCTGAGGGCTTTCACTCGTTTCACGCTTGCTGTGCTGCCCAGACTACACAATGTTGTGGTGGCCCAAGCACAGCAACCGTTTTCGGGTGTATTTTGGGAGTTCCTTGCAGCTGAGCAGTTTTGGCATGGGGCGAATCACCAGCTGTCGGAAGCCTGACACCTTCTGGGCTATATGGCCAGCGTTTTTTTTTTTTGCTTTGAAGGTCAACGCATGGTGACTCAGTAAGTCGCAAGTCAAGAGCCTCAAGAAGCAGGTGGTTGCCGGTGTTTGTGGATTCATGTGCTGGCTGCTTGCCAATTTTGCGACATTTGCCGCAGTGAGGAAGCTGCAAGATCTTAGCGTGGTCTAAAGTAGGGTATCCCCGCACGAACGGTCGGTTTCTTTCATTTTCTTCAATACACCCAGGCCCTGCTTTGCGGAACCCCCAAAGAGGCTTAGGTATCACCTACCTTAGGAACCCACTTGCCTATTTGAGCCAAACTCAGAACTTGTTAACAAATCCTTACGTGGTTTTGGGCAAACTCCTTAGAGTTGCCGGGTTTCGTGTACGTACCAAATCGTTTCTGAAGGCTTATCATATTCTATATTGTTTTGGATTTTAAAGAGAGATCCTACATCACGTCATCACATGTTTGCTTCATTTTCTCCCCATTGAACTTGGGTTCCATCTTTTCTGGTTTCTCACACGTTTTTTTCCATTCGACATGCGTGGGTTCCATTCTTTGGGCAGGCTTCTACCCTCCCAGCTCACATGGAAGTGCACAGACTGTAGTTAAGGCGAATTACTTTCCTGGGAAAAGGGCCTTGTTTGCACAGACCCATGTTAGTTGCTGGGAGGGCCCCCGTTTCCTTCGAGCCGCGTCGAGTCGCGTCGAGGAGGTGTGGACGGCCCCGCCCTCGCCGGAGCACTTCGACGCGGAGGTGCTGCTGGCCGCGGCGTCGCCCAAGGCCTCGAAGGCCTCGGCGACGGCGCTGGCGAAGGCCAAAGGGAAGGACCCGGAGGAGGAGCCGCAGTCAGAAGTCAGAAAGCAGAACGGGAGCGCTGAAAGAACCATGTTTTGTATTTTTATTTTTCCCTTTTTATCTTAAGCCTCAAGCCTCAAGCCTTTTCGGGAGGGAACACGCACTGGGCCATTGTTCTAACACAAGCCTCACACGCCCTCATGTTGTTGGCAGGGAAATGGGTGCCAAGCTTGTAGCTAACTTCTGGTTCCATCATGAGGTATTCTCAAGAAACAACATGGTAAACTGGCCGGCAGAACGGCCCCCCAACAGAACGGTTGGTCTTTTGTGGGGATGAATCGACCCCTGATTTCCAAAAGGACGACGCTGCGGGCTGGGAGACTGGGGTGTCTCTGTTTAGTGTTTGAAGGGAAACCAACAGTGGTTTCCGATTCTCTGGAACGCCCCAACAGGGGGATATCTCAAACTCGCGGACACCCAAAATGGGTGGCTTTCGTTCGGTGTCCCTTTATTCTCGGGCAGTGTGAAAGTCAAGCGCCACGCCGGCTTTGGCAATGCCGCTTCCCGTGTGAAGCTTTTGATAGGACCGGCTGTATCAATCCTTCCCGCATATGTGCAACCGCGGGAAGGATGCGACATTCACAACAGAAAGCGAGCACAGTCTGGTTTTCAGCATGGCTTCCTCTTTGCCTTCAAAAGGATGCAGACTCACCGGGCACTCACCCGGCCGGGCGTCCTTGGTGATTGGAGCTCCGAACTTGAGAGGAGCGGAAGAGAGATGTGCAGTTTCTGCAGCAGAGGCGAGGGGCGTGTCTTTGCTATCCGTAGCCAACATGTTTGGAAGAGCGACTGCAGGCCCCCCCCCATATTTCCCAAAAACCAGGCATGTTTGCACGGTTGAACAGAGATACTCGGAACTCTGGAGGATCCTGTGTGAGGATCCGTGCTTCCTTGCTTGACGTGGTTCTGGGGATGAGGAATGGGCTGATTCCAAGGGCGTCGTGAGCCACGCAATTCCCGGCCATTTGTGAGTTCGGGCAGAGACTGCTCAGCTTTCTGTAGGTATTCGATGGCCCCATGTTTTGATGAGACTTGAGCTTCCTCCCGGCAACATAGCACCTCTGGGCCTCTTGAAGAGACCCTGCTTCAGTTGCGATTTTGGGAGTGAGGGCATCCCCGTTGTTGGTGCTTTTCTATTTCACTCCGAATGTCAAACGCCTGCAACACCTAAGGGTTCCTTTGGTTTCTGATGATTCCCCTGTAAATACCAACAGACAACCCCATGGTTTCTTGTAGGTGGTGCGAAATGGATTTCGTCCATCCACAGTATCTTTCTTGGATGAGCGGCCAACAGGGCGTTGCACCCTGAGGCATCTGGAGAACGTCCAACGGGTGAGGCAGAAGCAAGAGGACTTGCGCGACCAGAGCTTCATGCGGGCCCGAGAGCTCAGACAATGCTCTCCCTGCTTTTCGGTGTCTTGCTGCATTTTTTTTGTTGCTTTTCAGATGTGTGGTTTCTTCTGCGTTGCTGCGTTGCCAGGTTCAAGGCGTTTGGTTGCTGTTCAATCCTGGCTCGTACATCCCGCTCTGACCATTCTCGTGAGGTGTCGCACGGACCCTGTGAAGCGCCAGGACCTGGGCTCAGGATGGCCTCCTTCGTTCCAGCGGGCCAGACACAATGCCCGGAGACACCAAGCGTTGCGCCCCAAATCGTTCCGACAAATCGATTCAGACCCCAAAAGGACGGCTTCAGAGCCCTCGATTTTCAGGATGCACTTGGGTTCCGCATCGGAGTCTGAAACCCCTTGCGGGTTGCGGTCGTGGAACATTGGGTAGGACCGCTTTCCGTGATGCCACGGGAACACCCGTGAAGTGATAAAACTGACAGAAACCGCGATGGGGATGTGACTCCCACGTTTGCCTCACAGAAATTGTTGTTCCCAAACATGTTCAAAGACCGCACCGATGATGCGGGTTTCCCATGGGTCCGACTTTTCGGTCGTCTCGGGTCGCACTTGCTGTCAGGATGCCCGAGAGACCCGCGGCTGCCGCCGAAGCCCACTGACGGCGGGGGTTCGGTTCCGGCAATTCGGGCGGTGGACGAGAGCCTCCTGGCCCCCATTTTACTGATGCGTGTGGGGTGCGGGGTTGAAGTGTGTTGCTTCAACACTCTCCAAGGCGGTTTCACTAAGGAACATTTAGGGGTTCATTAAGATGAACATGCCGCGCCCGCTGGGAGCACGATGACACTTGAATGTGAACTAGATGCATCACATGGGCTACCAGCGAGTAAGGGGGGCGGGGCGGCAGGGCGAGGGGGGGTCAACACAAGTTGATAACAATGCTTACTCTGGGTAGAGACCATTTCCTGGATGTGCTTTGTCTGCTGGGTACATCTACCTTTTATTGCAACTGTCATAGCTTCTTATGTTTTCCTATTGAACACATACCAGCGTTTTTTTTTTTTTTTTTTTTTTTTTTTTTTTTTTTTTTCGAAAGATGACCTGCAAGGCTGGCTATATGACCTGCGATTCTGCGGGTGAATGCATTGCGTCACTCGAAGGAATGCCCGCTCAAGGATTCGGTTTCCAAAGACCCAGGGGACCCGCAGGCAGCCTTCTCTCAGGGGGAAGATCTGGTAAACCAGCACACGTTTGTTTCTGGGGGTATGTACAAGTGATAGCTGGAAAAGTGATAGCTGGAAAAGAGTTGCTGGTCTCAAAGCAGGGGAAAAAACACATATTGTTGTGAGGTGACGTGTGAACTTCTTTTGGGTCCATCTGTGAATGCTGTTTTGGCATGTGCTGCATCCTGCATAAGCAACACAGTTGGTGGTCAACAGACAAGGTCCTGATCAAACGCCGGCTGCATAGTCTGACAGTGAACACGCACGCGGTTTTGTCTTTGACTAGCTTTGTCCCAGCCGCTTCTTTTGATTGCTGCTCATCAGGGAAAAAGGAGATGGATTCACCCCAAGCGAAACCATCCAACTGGTGGTTTCCTTTAAGTCCCTGGCTTCATGAGAAATGGAATGAACCAAAACCATCCAACTGTTGGTTTCCTTTAAGGGAGTCCCTGCATTCATTCACTTATTGCACCAGCAAGCCTTTGGGGGGGGGGGGGGGGTGGGTGCGGCCGCGTGCCTCTGCGCAGGCCGGAAGTCGGCGCGAGCCTCGCCGGCGCGCACGAAGCCGGCGAAACTGTCGTGGCCTGAGGCGCTTTTAGCGCGCTCGGGGCCCGTCACATACTGTGGATGGACGCGAAATCCATTTCGCACCACCCAAGAAGCCCTGGAATGGTCTGATTCCCTGTAAATACCAACAAACAGTGGTTTTAACCATGGTTTCTTGGGTGGTGCGAAATGGATTTCGTCCATCCACAGTATGGGGCGATCAGAAGGTCCGTGATACATAGGGTGACCCTTGGGGGAAGCCACCAAAAAGGATGGCTTCAGCCACTAAGTGGGACAAGTTACTTATGGTCATTTTAGGGCCCTAAATGGAATATTGAGCAAGCCGCACATTTAGTGAAACATCCAGTACATGAAAGGGATCGTCCCCTAGAACACAAGCTTGGCTTCTTGGGCCTTCACAGAACTTTGATGTATCTTTTCTTACTTGGGCATGCTCCTTCAAATGCACAGGAGTGTCTGTGCAATCATTTCTTACCCGGCTTTTTACATCCCACAAATCGGCTGTTGAATGCTGCGAAGATTCTCGTGGGCTTGTAGATCGTCGTTGTTTCTAGTCAGATCGCCACCTGCTCCCAAAGGCAGCTCGCGGACACGATGGCTTGGATATGGCCCAAAACAGGGGAGCCCCGACATTGGGTTTCGTTTTTGGTTTCCGGATGAAAAGTCCAACCAAATGGGTGTTCCTCCAAGAAAGAGAGAGACCCCTGTGAAGCCTGCACTTGTCGCAGGAAATCCGCACGAGGCTTCCAATTCAGCGGAGTCCGTCATGGCTTCACATGTCACCAGTGCAGTGGCAATCGCATGCTCAGCCACAAGTTGAGCTGGCTGCCTGAGGCTGTCCGCCCAAATCACCCAAACTATTCTCATTCTCTGTCTAAAGGTGACCTTCCATAGTCTCATAGCCAAATCATTCTCCTTCTCTCTTGTCTGAACCAGACAAACCTCCCAATTTGACTCCCAAACATCCCTGAATCACAAGACCTTCCAAGTTGCCTCGCAAAGCGCATTTGGCTTCACGACCGCCCCAAAAAGTCACCGACGGCTGAGCACGGCTGAGGCGGGCCCGGCACCCGCGCAGCCACTCGGAGCGGCCCCGGAAGGCGACCGACATCCATTTTCACACGGCCGGGGTGGGTTTTCGCACGGTTGGGTTGGGCGGTCCTTCCGGCTTTTCCCTTTTTTCCCCTGAAAAAATGCAGGGGGGGGGGGGGGGAGAAAAACGGATTTTCTCCAAAAAGAAGACGCAAATCCGTTTTGAGGACATCTAACGTTGGGCACTCACACCCAGAGCATTGCGACGAGGTAACGAGCGCTTGGTGATGCCAATGCTGGCCATCCAGAGCAAGATCTGTGCTGACATGACAAACTACAATATGATCATGAAGCAGGTGTTTGGCCCAGTTTAGGTTGACTTGTTGAGCGGGAAGATGAGTGAAGCGCTTTCCTGGGACTTTTGGATGTGTCACCTGTCCGCAGGTGCAGGAAGAGTCGTCGATCCTTTCCCTTCCAGACGACCTGCTCTCTGCACTGGCCGAGATGGAGGTGCCTGTTGCCACATTTGCTGTTGACCATTGAACGCCTGTCGCGGACCCGGTGCCTCACATAGCCGGGTATGCCATGTTACAATGTTGGAAGCATGGGCTGCAGAAGACCAACTTGATTTTGTGAGGGCAAGTGATTGATGGAAGCAGGTAAGACCTTGGGACCTTGGGATTTCAAGCTCTCCAGGCAGACATGCCACGTCCTGACCTGGACGATCCCGTCCTGCGGGCCTACTTGGCAGTGTACAAGTCGCGGCTTGTCAAGGTGCAAACTCCGCGAGAGTGACGAGGTACGAACTTGAAGTATCCAGTGAGACGTGCTGGAGCAACCAGTTTTGGGGGGCACAGGATGGATGTATGAGTTGCAAGTGCAAGTGTGCCAAGTGTGAGCTGCAATGATTCCCTGAATCGTTCCACTTTGGAACCAAGGACAGTGTGTCAGCGAGCCGAAGAGAACGGCGACCCCTGCCTACGAGGACGGTACCACCTGTCCTTACCGAGCGCTGTGCATCGTGTCATGTTCTGGTGACAAAGCATGTCTATTGCAGAAGCGCTGGGTGGCCTCACTATTTTTGCGCGGTCTCAGCTGAATCCGTTTTTTTCTTCTTTTTTCTCCATCCAGGAGCTGGCTCCACATGCGAGGCAGCGGCCTTTGTCCTTGCTGAGTTGTTCCATGCTCCTCTTTGAGACCTTGCACATGGCGCTTTGCAATTTGCATTTTTTTGATGGCGTCTTGTCACTGCCTTTGACAACTCTTGGACCTTTTGCTGCGAGTGCCGTGAATGCCACGGTGTGCAGGGGGGACTGTCCACGGAGCCAGAAGGGAAGAAGAGGTCGGGGGCTGATCTGATTGGGTCAGGCGCATGCCTTGGATGGGGAATACCCTTCCAAATGGGTTGGTGGACAGAAATCCTCACGCAAATGATGTCCACCAAAGGGTACTCAATGAACATTCTCACCCATGGTTGTTTCTTGGAATGGCCGATGTAAGTTCCGACCAAAGTTGGAATTTGGAGCATACGTCAGCATGGGGATGCAGAAGTTTCACTGGGGAGAGTAGGAATCCACTAAGAGCACTTCAATTCCCCACGACAACGGGCAGCCCTTAGTACGGTCCTCACCGCCCCTGTGGTGAACATCTTGAGGCGAGCCAAGAGCGCCAGCAGGCTGGAAAACTGGGTGTCATTGCTTGAGGCTCAGATTTTTTTCTGGTTTTGGTTGGCACCGTTTTGGTGAGATGCGGGAAACATATGGGGCTTGATCCATATTCCATCTTGATAGGGCCCCCCAGGTTTGACCACACGTAACTTTTTCCATGGACATGTCATCTTTTTCGTGGTTTTGCAACCCATGGTCGTCCCAGGCAACTGACCTTTTGATCAACCCCTACGTATTTCCCCATGCAAAGGGAGAACATGGCGTAGGGCGAGCTGGTCACACCGTCACACCCTTCGGCCTTGGAATGCATCGCTGGAATTTTGCCAGGCAGCTGTCGGACAAGAAAGACTCGCATTGGTTGCAGCCTGGGCTCTTGTCTTGGCAAGACAAGGCGTAGCTCAGCTGAATTTTGAGCATCCCTTTGTTTTCTCAGATGGGTGGGGCGCTTCTCCTTAAAGCTTCCAGCATTCGGGAGTTCGGCTCATCTATTTTTTTGTCAGGATTTCCAGTCACCTTTTGGGCCTCTGTTTTGAACCTGCAAGCCTCTCTCTCTCTCGAGACGCCCAGGAAGGCATGGTTCTGGCCCCGCAAGGGCGCAGTGCCGCCCATGGAGCAGCTTGGGTGCAATGGTTGTTTTGCACTTGGGGCTTGGGCCAACATGGGTCTCTTTTTTTTTTTTGGTATCTCGGGGTCTCGGGGTACCTCTTTTTGTGGGCTTTGAAAGGAAGCCACGAGGAAAACCAGCATTTTTTCTGGGGAGTGTGGCCTAAAAACGACGCACCAACATGGCGCAAGGCTCGGGGTTGACCAGCGGCGAAGGTGGCCAAGGCTTTCGCTTGGTGCGAGCCAGGGGCATGTCAGGCGAGCAAAGAGGCGAGGCCCGAAGTTTAGTTTTTTTTTTTTTAACCCTTGGAAGCTCAATTCCCAGACTGCCACAAGCAACTCGAAGAAAACAAGGGTCGAATTGAAGATTTTTCCGGCTCTTCAGCAACTCTTTGACAGCAACACCTTTTCGCAAATTTGTCATTTGCGGGAGGTCAGGGTAACCAATATTTTCCCTCCAGGGGCGGACCAAGACCCGCAGTGTTAAGAACTAAATTGGTTCGCTTTGAAAGCAAAAAAGGCACCTCAAAAGGGAGATATTTAGTTTGTGGGAGCAGACAGAGACACATAGAGAAGGCAAAGAAACAAGTTCTACGACTCCCCAAGTTCTCAGTTCCCCAGCCAATCCAAGCTCAAATCCACCACGACTCCCCCCAAAAGCCTGTTTCCAAGCCCACCAAGGCTCACTCAAATGGCCATGGGTCATAACCTATGGCTCCATTTTGGGGCGGATGAACCTCCATTTGCCACCTATTTTGCCGTGCACCAGGGGTTTTCCTGGGTTTTGACCCACCGCCAAATGCCCCCGAAGAACCTAAGCCCACTCGCTGAGGACCGCGGTGCTGGCGCTCTTGAACGGCAGCCCTCCGCCGCTGGAAGCCACGGCCCAGGATGGCGCCCGGCGTCGGTTTTTGGTTTTGGCGGGTCGAAGCCAAATGGGCGCGGCGCAAAATTTAAGCAGCGGGGGGCAAGCCGCGGGTTGGGGAATTCCATGTTTCCACTTTCCGATCGGGCAACCCATGTTGGAATTCCGGTTTTTTGAGGCACAGCCAAGCTTTTAACAGGGGGTGTCCCTTTTTTTTTGAGGATTCTCCTTGGAAGGTGGCTTTAAATGGGACACCAAAAGGAAAACCCACCCGTTTTGGGGAGGGGTCCCAGAAAAAGACATACCCAAGTGGTGTCAAACTGAAACGAAAACAACAAATTGGACCTTCGTTATCTTTTGCAACAGGCATACCATGGGCACCAGATGACCACTGGCAAGTTGTGCTCGTTCAATTCCAACGTCATTTGCGGATATGAGCGCTTAACGCAGACAGACAATTTCTTTGATATTTCTAGCACTGACGAGGTTTCGCTGGGGCACCCCGCCGCAGCGATCTCTAAGGGTTTGTCACGGGAGAAGCGGAAGCCAAACCTCACGGCCCACCAAGTTCAGCCAACGGGGAGTTGTGTTGCGTTTGGATGCGCCCGGATTGGAAGTTGGGTGGACCCGCGCCCCAACCAGGCCTCTCAGCCACCCCGAGCAGATTTGGACGTCTTTGTGGAGTCATTCGGAGCCACCTGGTCCATAGAACCGAGAACCCAGGCCTCTTTACCTTGCTGGTGTTCAGGGAATGACCTTGCGGGTGTTGGCAATGAACCGGAAGTTGGGATTCCTTTCAAGAACAAAACACCAAATCGGATGGATGTTTTTTTTTTTGGGGGGGTCATTCCATCCGACTCATTCCCTGCCTATTGAACCAGCAAGTTCTTCGAGCCGCGATTTGCAGGCGGCTTTGGCTGCCCGCCAGCAGTTTGCCATGTGGGGTGCCCGGCCGGTCGGGCGGGGAGTCAGGAGGGAACCCCCTTCAAATCAAACCCAAAACGGCACCATCCGAAAAAGGAAGGACGAAGAACCCGGAAAGCCACATCTTGGCCTGCCCATGGCCAAGAGAGCGGAAAATTCAAGGGGGCTGGAATCAGTGAGCTGAATCATCGACTCACGAGGGTGTGGATCCAGCAAGAAGCGCGCACGCTTTGCATCGGACGTCCTTGCAACTTGAGGCCGGTGCTTCAAAAGATGCAGCAGGCAGCCACCCGAGGGCTCTGGCCGAGCGAGCCGGGGAAGGTTTCAGCCGATCGACCCGAGGCTCAGAGGTGGGTAAGCACTTGAGTTCATTGAGTGATTTGCTTTTATACGTTCATTGAGGTGAATCAGGATGCTTCCTCTCACAGGTTGCTATGGCTCTTGTTTCCACAAAATCGGGACTCCGGCAGGCCTTCATTCCCTTGGTGCCAGGGTTGTAGAGCCACTTCAGGCGAAGTGGAGGTTGCAAAGTCGGAGCATTCACCATGCTTGGAAGAGGATCAATATGGCAGTGGCTCAGAAAATGTACCAACATGGCCCCTGGGTAGTGGAAACAAAGACTAAGACCTGCCTAAACCTACGGTATGTCAGTAATGTTGAGCCAAACCCATATAACATGGAGAGTGGGGAACCAGGACTTGAGGTTTTTGACGACAAGCCGTGTAAGGCAAAGAGAGAAGCCAGAGCGGAACCGAAGCAACGCGAGATGGGTTGGCAATAGCACGCAGGCGGCGGTAAATTATGAAATCGGTGCCCAACTTGCTGGCGCTCAGCAGGAAATGAGAATGGGAATACCCCTTATAAACCATCCATCCAATGGTTTCCTTTCAGGGGACCCGCAGGTTCAATCCCCCTAGAGGCCTACCTATCGCACCAGCAAGCAACACATCACACATGGGCTTTTAGACTCCCATGGCTTCGGCCCCCATCTCAGGTAAAATTCCCCGCCTAGCACGCATGCATGATATGGCCTGTATCAAGTTGGAAAGCACATCTCTTGAAGGGGGGGTTGCTCCCTTTTGCTCCCTTTGGCCTTTCCTTGAACACCAGGGGGGAGAAACCAGGGGGATCCCTCTGCGGATACAATGTGACAAACCACCACCGGAGGGCACGGCTGCCTCGCGTGAGGCCTGCAACTGGGCTCCGACCTGTACTGATAGCAGGTGGGGGAAGGGGTTTGAGCCAGGTGTCCTAGGGGGTTTCCCTTTTGGGTTCAGAGAGGCAAACACTTGGCGCTTTTGGCCTTTGAGGTCGTTCTTTGTGGTTCAGTATGTTCCTGACATTCTCAGCCTCTTGTTTTTCAAGATCGATGAGGGGATTCTGCGCGCATGGACGGGGCTGAACAGCAGGTCGCGCTGCCCCTGATGCCGTGAGACGCTTGGCCAATCGACCCCCGCGCGCTAGCGAGGGAATCGAATCGAATGGTTCGGAGCCGGCTACGGCTCGACCTGGTTTATGAGGGGCAGCCCCTCGCTTCGCATCATTCCTCCCAACTCCCAAGGAGCGTGTCTCACGACGCGGCCGAATTGGCTGCGTGCCTTGGCCCCGCCTTTTGCGGGCCAGAGTTCTTGGGCAAGCTCTCTCGCCCCCTTGGGTTCGGATGCAATGCGCAGTGAGAAGTGGGATGTGAAGTTCAGAGACAGGGGGTATGGGTCAAAATCAGAGGCCTGCAGGTGTCAGTCTTTTCCATTTACCAGGGCCAGCCATTTTTGGGTGACCAACTTTTTTCTCATGAACCACAACCATTTCTTGAACTTCCAACTAGAGACATTTGCATCCATCAGATCTTCAGGGGCAGCTTCAATCAAGTGAAGCAGAAGCTCTCTCTCCTGATCCCGGGTTTTAGAGCCTCGAAATCCCTCAGCTTGCCACCTGCCCCGGCCTTGCCACAGGTCACGCCACTTCACAGCAGGGAATAGGTATCCAAGAACTTGAGCTACTCAGGAGATCATTCTCATGAACCAGCACTTTGTTTCTTTCTTTTTGTGTGGACGTGGTCTGACTCTTGAAAAGCCTGCAAAAAAGCCCAAGAGACAAGCGATACCCACATGTCCAGGGTAAACAACTAGGTGCAGGATGCGATCTGGGGATGAGCGAAGAGCTAATTTATGGCTCCAACAATGTGTGTGTGTGTGTCTCTGTTTCTCTGTGTGTCTCTGTGTCTCTCTGTGTGTCTGTGTGTCTCTGTGTGTCTCTGTGTGTCTCTGTGTGTCTCTCTGTGTCTCTCTGTGTCTCTGTGTGTCTCTGTGTGTGTCTCTGTGTGTCTCTCTGTTTCTCTGTGTGTCTCTGTGTGTCTCTGTGTGTCTCTGTGTGTCTCTTTGTGTGTCTCTTTGTGTGTATCTTTGTGTGTCTCTTTGTGTGTCTCTTTGTGTGTCCCTGTGTGTGTCTGTGTGTGTGTGTCTCTCTCTGTGTGTGTGTGTGTGTGTGTTTGTGACGTGCGTGTTACATTGGGTTCCGTATTCCCAAACGTCATTTAAAACTCCCCACCTAAATGATGCCCACCAAGGCTGCAAAGGGTCCCCAACAAAAGCTCCTACCTGTACGCGTAAATCCATTGGACTTCTGCACCATTTCAATTTCTGCACCTTTTCAGAGCCATGATTCTTACGCACCTGTTGAAGTGACACGTTAGATCTCATGTGGCGCAGGATTGCGCTCAGGTAACATTCAATGGATGATGGAAGTGACCACAACCTGCCTGGCAAGGTCAGGGCTGTAGAAACGTGATGCCCCTTGCGACCGGTCCTGTCAAAGAGATATGCAGGATATGTGGCGCAAGTACTGCAGATTAGAAAAGAGCCATTGCTGGTTGCGATTGCCAGGACCTTGGCGAAGGCTCCCCACACGGAAAATGCGGTTTTTCCACGGGTCTGTTGCCCCGGGCACGATTTTTTATCGGAGAAATGCGGTTGGATATGAGTGATATCGGCCAAAAAGGCGGCAGATGTGTTGGTTTTGGCCAGGCTTGTGCAACTGCCCGAGGTCTAAGGATCAAAGTTTGGACTTGCGCCAAAGGCGCAGTGGTAGCGCAGACAGAGTCTGACGCCTCTGGATTCGGCACTGGGGTTTGGACACCCGGGACACCCCCACCAAAAACAAGAAATGAGGCCAAGGTCCAGGAGGTTGGTGATTCTAGCCCAGAGATTCTAAACATTGTTTTTTGATTCTGAGGCAGTCCTGCTAGGTATTGAAAGGTGGTACGAACACGGCCCCGCCAGAGATTTGTGGGGATCATCCCTGACCTTGCGAACCCACCCATCGTGACTTCATGCGCAGTAAGTAGAGAGGTACGTGTATGACAAGGGGGGCCCTAGCTGCGACGGCGCTTTGCTGTGTTTGGTCAACTCGCACATTGTGCAACATCATAAAGATCACTTTAATTTTTATTGTTGGATGTGGAGTCCACAACTTTGACCTGCAGCACGAAACCGCATGAAATCCTGACAAGGGCATCCATTTTGTGACCGCCTCCCTGCGCGCCTATACATCAAACATAGGCAGAGTACCAAATGCCCTGACTTTCCCGGAGTCGCAGTTTTGGACCATTTGGAGGCAAACACCGCGGCAGAGCAAGTTTGTTTGGTTTGACCCGGCGAGCCTTTGGGACAAGAACGTGTCTTCTTCAGATGCACCTGGTGCCTTTCAAGAGCGAGTCACATACCTTACCTGGACAAGAACTAGATGGGACCCGCAATGTGGTTTTCAGAATCGCTTGTTGCTCCTGGGCCGAGTCAGGATCTGGAAAAAAGCATACATCGGAAGACGGTGGATTAGACCGAAAAGGTTTAGATCCACAGACGCAATTTTCGCGCCTCCTTGCGGAGCGAGAAGGCAGTCAGGTCAGGCGGTTGGAAGGCATTTCCTCTGCTGATGGTGCAACTTGTGCACATGTCGCAGGGCTGTGGGTGAACCCTGCTGAAGGACAGTCAGATGCCATGCAGCTTCCCCACCATGTTGTATTTTTCGGGTGTTTGATACGTCAGCTCTGAGAGCGCGCCGAGTGCCTGTGAGAGTCCATGGATCAGTCCTGTTGCCTTAGCTTGGACTTTGCCGAAACCGGCAGATGGACAGGGACATGCAGGCATGGCGCTTGCCTCGTGTAACATCGCAGAACTCCCAAGGAATGGATCGAAAAGCTTCGGAGCGACTTGGCACGTTGCGAGTCAGGTCGGATGCTTGGAGCGTCTTAAGGGCGACGTGGCACTCAGTTGAACATGCAACCGAGGCAATCAATACACTGCGAGAATTTTGGGTGCTGCAAAGTCTTCAAAGCAACCTGAAACAACATCCCTTGTGGTTCCTCTAAGGGGATCCCTAGTGAAATGTCCAAAACCCTGGAGCATCCCGATTTAATCAGCACCAGATGCGACATGCGATGAAGACCCCGGTGAGGAGTACCTGGCCCGCACGGTCAGCAACCAGACCCACGCCATTAGGAGGAAGATGAAGGACAGATCGCCAAACCCGACCCGCACATGCCATGGAAGTGGGATTATTCCTGATGCTACTGGGTGTGTCGTTTGTTTGGGGACCCCCAAAATAGTGGTTTTCCTTTGGTTTCCCTTTTAAAACACAAAACACAAGATACCCCCGAAAGAAGACACACCCATTGTTCTGAGAAGGTACCGGGACAGGGCTCAAAAGCTCAGGCATGTCAAGGACAACAAGTTCACGTTTGCGGAGAATCAGCCCCGATACCAACATCTGAAGAAAGCAATGTGCCTCTGCAGATATGGTCAGACATCGAGGAAGATGAAGCTTGACCCTTTGCTACACGCATGTTCACAAGGCAGGAAGAACCAGGTCATGCCATGCGAGGACTGAACGTGACTGCGCCACCAAACGTGACATGTGCATCCGGCTTTTGCATCTGGCTTATGCACTTTGGAGTGTGCCTGTTGTATTCTGAATGCTGCAAGGCAGCCTGGAGCAGGCGAAATCTCGAAATCCGCAGGCAATCCTCGGGGAAGAAACATGACTTGCAAGGTCGCCCTTGCCATCATGATGTTGCCGGCACTTCTTGCGAGCAGTCCTTGCACGGCAGAAGTCCTGGTTGTTTTCATCTTTCGGCCTCGGTTTGGAAGGGGGGAATTGAGGCACCCTATGAGTCAGCTAGGCAGGAGGGTTCAGCCAAGATAGCCACGCGAAGCTGATCATAGAGAGATGAGAGTCAGCGATAGACCGTAGCTTTGGTACAACATATGCGGGATAGACGTAGCTCATTGCTTCAGTTAACAAGACAGAAGCAACAAGCGCAACAGCCGGTGTCAAGTGGACTGGCTCGATTTGACAGATACCTCCAGCATGGCTGAAAGCGTGGGGGCTTTTTGTGGAGACCTTATGTTTTTGGCCGTTTGCCCTAAGAATTTCCGGATTTTCCGTTGCAGGACGACATCCTGGTATCCTGGAGATACCAATGCGAGCGCGCGCGCTCCACCGAGCTCGAAGGCCGTTGATGGGGTCAGACTTCCGAGGACCAAGCCCATGTGGAATCTCGCTCAGAACTTCTGGCTCCTTGCTGGAAGTCTCAATGCTCAACCCGGGGCAACAAAGAATGTGCTCTTCCAGGTTGCGTGCGGCGGTTCAGGAGTCATGCCTTGGTCTGCCACGTGGTTCATGTCGACTGTTCGCAAGGGGCGTTTCTGAGCTAACGCGCCTGGGCGCCAGAAGGGATCCGAACGCCAGGGGGTGAATTGGTTTCAGCTCAGAATCAATCCTGCTGGGATTTCCCCAAAAATGAGCCAAGGTTCCCTTTGCGGTTTCCCGTTGGACCAAGCTGAACAGTGGGGCGATTCTTGCTGCCTGCTTGTTACTGAGCGATGCTTTCAGCGCAGGCCGCAACTGCGTGCTCGTGAGTCGGGCCAGATGCCCAGCCGGCCAAGGCCAATTTGGCCGTTTCTCAGGCTGATGTTGGAAGAGTCGCAGAACCTATGTGACAACTTCAGGCGCAAGATTTCCCATTCGCACATCAACGCCTAGTTCTGGGCCGGCAGACATTTGTTCAAGGGCCTCGAAAAAAGCTGCGCTAGCTGGAGCCCAACAAAGCTCGCAAAGATGAACCCAAGCCGACAAGCCCAAGCTGAATTCGCAGAAGGCATTCCCACAATTGAGGCTTGGCCAAATGCAGAATCTTAGAGCAAACGCAAGAGTGCAGAGCATTGGCTTTTGTGACCCCTAAATGCATTATTTTGTGCCCAACATGCCCAGAAAGCCTCGGGTGTGACAAGGATTCCAGCGCAAGGCAGAGAGCCCCCACCATCGACACACCAGCTGCTTTCAATTGCTTGAATATTCTTCATTAACAGGCGAAGAACAAACACCTGCTCATATCCGCCCTCGTTTGGTGCACCCTCGCCTTTAACCACCCAATACTTTCCACACTTTTCAACGCGCTCGATCGGCGCCTTGGCATGCTTTTGGCGGATTGAAGCGCTCCCGCGGCGCCTTCTATTCTTATTGCAGCCATACACTGACATAGGATTCAGCTAGTGTCAAGTTCATATTCGGCGGGCAAAGTTGCTCCCATGTTTGCAACCCGATGGCGAACCACCATGTGTTTTGCAGGTGATGGCAAGCAGGCATAGATAATGACCTTGATGGTGCTTAGAGATCAATCCTGCCGAGCCAGTGGCTTAGTGAGAATCACAGAATGTTATTGGACAAGTTCCATCAGGATCGAATGAGGACACATACACACCCATGCGAACTAAGCTAAAGAACCCGCTTCTCGGCGCGGGGGGCTTGTTTGGTGCTGGGTTTCTCGGCCCCCTCCCACGCCAAGCCCGCTGTGCCACCTCGAAGCCGACGTGTGAGACGCATAGGTGTCAGTGAACATCCCAATCCCCACTAAAATAGGTTCTAAAATGGGTGGTGAATTCACCTACCAACCAAAATGGTACCATTGGTTTTGGCTCACAGCCCCCCACTGCAAGCCGCTGTGCCTGCTACCTCGAAGCCGACAAACGTGAGTCGACGGTCTACGCTGAGGTCACCGACCTGGAGGCGAAGATGGTGGGAACCCAGGAGGATTTGGAGGAGGCGGCCAGGCAGTGGGAGGAGCAGCCGGGGTCTCGGCGGTGCCGAGAGATGTTTTTGGCGGGGAGGGGAGGGGATCATGTAGGTGTTGCCCTATTTAAGCTCACTAGGAGCAAGGTCCTTTATCATTATTATTACTGTTATTGTTGTTTTGTCTATTATCATTATTGTTATTTTTAAACATATATATATATATATATTATGAATTATTAATTTTGAAATATTTGCAGGCTTTGGAATGTAGATCTGCAGATGGAGCGAAGGGAGTCAAGGGGAGACGTGTTTGTTCGTTTTGTTTGGGATTTCCATCGCGTCGCCGATAGAGTTGTTGGATACACATTGTAAGGGTTCATATCTAAGGGCTGCCGCCCTGTGCCGCCAACCTCTCTTTTGTGTTGGTACAACCCAGGTGGAAGTGAAGAAGAAACTCGCTGGTTTTAGGTGTGAGCGAGCCACTTCTCGAATTGTTCGGTAGTGGATGATGATGATAACCACAATGATGATGCATGATGATGACTATCATCATAGCATCCTTTGCATGGCAAGACGGGTCAAACGTCATACTTGAAATGCATTTTAAACAAAGACAACACTTGAAATGTACAACAAAGAATGATAAGAAAGATAAGAAAGCTAAGAAAGACAAGAAAGATAATAAAGATAAGAAAGATAAGAAAGATGAAGATAAGACAGAGAGGCTGATGACTAGAATGCTGTCATAGCATCCCTGGCATTGCATGTAGCGCAGGCAGCCGATGAAAGATAAGAAAGATAAGAAAGATAAGAAAGATAAGAAACACAAGAAAATTAAGGAAGAGACTATGAGGACCCCAGCAGGAACTGATGATGATGATGATGATGATGATGATGATGATGATGATGATGATGATGATGATGATGATGATATGATGATGATGATGATGATGATGATGATGATGATGATGATGATGATGATGATGATGATGATGATGATGATGATGATGATGATGATGATGATGATGATGATGATGATGATGATGATGATGATGATGATGATGATGATGATGATGATGATGATGATGATGATGATGATGATGATGATGATGATGATGATGATGATGATGATGATGATGATGATGATGATGATGATGATGATGATGATGATGATGATGATGATGATGCTGATGATGATGATGATGCTGATGATGATGATGATGGTGATGGTGATGGTGATGGTGATGGTGATGGTGATGGTGATGGTGATGGTGGTGGTGGTGATGGTGATGATGCTGATGATGGTGATGATGGTGATCATGCTGATGATAATTGTAATGATGATGAAGACCCCATCAGGAATGATTCTGATTCCCTTGCAGGCAAGGGGTCAGCGGATTCAGCAAGCTCTTGTGACAATGGTGGTTTTGTCCTTTTGGAACCCTGCGTTATTTTTCCCCCTCAATCCAACCATAGGGAGGCTTCTTCAAATTCTGAAATAGCTGGCTTCCGTTTCAACAACTATGAAAAATCGGAGGGCTCCAGTTGCAGAGTGGTCCACCCTTGTTGCTGATAGGTAACGGAAGAACCCAATGTTTTTGGATAGATCAATATCCATTGAGTAAAGATACCGGTCACCCGCAGAGATGGGGGCCCCAAGCTGAAGCACATCGCCAAAATTACTGGGCTCCAGTGCTGCACAATGTGCTCAAGTTCCTAGACATCTGAGTGTGTCTTTTTTCAGAGAACCCCCCCTGAGAATGTTGGTTGTCCTTTGGGTTTCCCTTTAAAAGCACAAACAACGGGCACCCTCGAAAGAAGGCATACCCATTTGCTGATCCGGTAAGATGTGGAGCTTCTGAAAGTGAGAAGCGCCAGGCCAGACGGCAAGTCCGAGCCAAAACCGAGCAAGCCATGCGGCCATGCCGATTGAAATTCGAGAGCCAAGAGCAAACATCCACATGCAAGTGGATGCTCGCAAGGCTCCCTCCTGTCCCCCAGTCCCCCGAAACCTGCCAGCTGCCATTTAAGAGCCGGCCGGAATACTGTCGCATGCCTGCGAGTGTTCGATACAATGCGAGAAAGCTGACTCCTGGCCCCACGAACTCTTCTTTCCGAGTAAATCCGTGCGCTCAGTGCGGAATCTGGAGAAATGAACGCGCCTTCCGGGGACTGTACAGGCGACCTGTTGTCGCTCACGGGAATGCAAACCAGGTGCTTCTTCAACATAGGCCAATTGAAGTACAGTTTTATGATTTCAAGTCTGGTTGGGATGGGGACGCAGTATTTTATGTTTGGGTCCACTGCGTCGCCTGTGGGCGCCATCGGCTGGGTTGAGCTGAGGCGATCCGCGTTGGAGGCGGACAGGGACGAGTACAAGCGCTTGTACGAGAAGTGCCAAGCTGAGTCCAGGTCATTGCTCATTCCCAGCGCGAAAGTTCCAAGCAAGTTTGGGGCCTTGGCAGCTCAACCAGCCATCCGGTTCCTTTGCTTTTTGTAACCCAAAAGTTGGTCACCTTTAGCAGGGGATCTGAGGACAGCCCAGTATCGAGGTACTTTTCTTCTGGTGATTTCCTATGTAGCCTTCTTGTCAGGCTTTCAGGGCGGAAATTTGGGATGCCAAGATCCACCGGTTTTCCATAGAACCCTGTGCCTGTGAGCCCCAGCAGCTTAGTTAAATGTGTTCGTCAAACCCTTGGCGTTTCTACTTGGCTTGGACGTCAATCTAGGTTGGCAGGATGAGATGCGCTGGCACGGGTTTCAGCAAATCTTCTATGACATACATAAACCTCCACATGCCATGAGAGCTGGCAACACTCGCATTTCTCATGTCCAGTAAATTCAGCATCTATCGCAGGTTTTTTTTTGGGGAGCTGTGAGTGCTTGTGCAGAGACTACCGGAATCCACCGTCACGGTCTCAAGGTCAGAGGCCTTCAAGGCTAGTGGCTTTCGGACAGCACCAAGCACATCTCTCCCTGGAGATGCTTTGGGACCTCGCCACTTCAAGGGCTATCAATTGAAACGCCTCTAAAGGCACCAATCCGAGCCTAGAGCTCTATCCATTTTCCGAATCGATCCGCTCCCCTCCCCGCCCCGCAGCTTTCAAAGCCGAGCTGGGCCTTCAAGATGCGTTTCTCCCAGAGCAACAAGGGCCTTTGTCCACCTTCCTCTTTTCGCTTTTTCGTTTTTCCCCATGAATTCCGAGTCCCTCTTTGGACGGATCAACATTGCAGACTCCAATCCGGAGGACTGGACCTTTTCTCGTCCCTCGCCTTTTGCCATTCAAAGCAAGTTCTAATTCCACCCCTGACGACTCCAAACTCCAAACCGGAGGACCGGACATTTTCTCGCCCCTCGCCCTCCTGCAGATCCCCACCCCCCCCTCCCCCCAGCTCCAGCCGCGAGAGGTTCCTGGCGGCCCACGAGCGTGCCATGGCGGAGCTGGAAGAGTCCCAGGGAACTGCGGAGGACCAGGCTGGCGTGGTTTTTTCCTTCCTTTTTTTTTTTGGGGGGGGGGGTTGTTGGGGGGTTGTTGGGGAAGGCGGGGGGAGTTTTTTTTTTTTTTTTTGGGGGGGGGTTCGTTTTTTTTTTTTTTGAGGGGGGCGGGGGCGGGGGGGTGGGGGTTCGGGTTTTTTGGCGGGTTGACTCTTTCTTCTCTTTTTTAACTCGAGGCCATGGCGAAAGGAATTATTGGTGGACCCAAAAGATGATGGCTCTTTTTGCGGTTGATCCACCGGGGTTGGATCAACCCCTGGCGACATCTGGCGGATTTGATTAGAATTCCTTTCCGGTCGTTTTTGCTTGTCGTCTTTGAGCAACCGCTCCCTAGGAATGGTACCTTTTTGCCATTCCTGAGACAGTCAAAACACTCCTGCCACGCGCAAAGAGCAACCTCTCGGCATGGGCGCAACAACCCAAAAGACCCAGCGAGATTGCAAAAGGACTGGTTGGGGTTCCCTGGTTTCAGTCCAAAGAGCGATTTTGGCACGCACCCAGATTGGTGGGGGTTTCACAAGGGGCACCTTTGTGAACGAGCGTCCTCTCGGATAAAAACCCATAGTGTAGACGAGTGCTTGCATCATGATACCGTATCCGTCAGAATCAACATGTTGGCACTGGTGGTTGTAAGCATGGGCTTGCAACCTTCAACACTGCGGGTGTTGCCATCGTGCTGCCCGCGTTAAAATGCTACCCTGCGCCATAAAATGCGAGCGTCATGTCGCCTCAGGCCAAGAGGTTGCAGGTGCTGGGCTTAAGGTCCTCGCCAACCGCTGAAGATTGGCCACTTTGGCCACAGCTGCAGATCCATTTGGGAGGCTCAATTCGACTTCTCCACCAATTCAAGGGGCAAGGATTCGATGTTTTTGCTCGGTTCACATCCCCAACTGCAGGCACACAGTCAGTTGAGTTGCTTGCGGATTGGAGCCACGTTACGTTCCGGGGGCGATTGGCTGTGATGGGCGTTGCTTCGGTAGGTGCCATGTTTAAAAGCAGCGCTCCGGCCGGTGAGAGGTGAGCGTGACTGAGGTCTTGACAGTGGAGAAGCATCGCTTGACGGACAAGGCGTGCTGGCAGTCAGCCGTCACTGGCAAAGACGACGGCCTTGCAGTCGGCTTGCGTGGAATGGATGCCAAACTTCGCCCCCTTTTGGTCTCCTGACCTGACCCCTCATTTGGACCTGTGCCCGAGCGTATTTTGGGCTGCCTTGGCAGAATTGCTTTGCTTGATGCCGGCATGCAGGTGGAAGAGCTGGAAGATGTGCCGCCCTCAGCGGATTTGGGGTCAGCACCAACAGGGCCGACCTTTTTGTACCAGTAGCAATGTCCTCTTTTCCAAGAAATCACCGCACTCGAAATTTTCTTCCCATGGTTTCTCTTGTCTGCGTTCTGGACCTTCCGAGATAAATGACCACCCGCGCCCCTTTTTTTTCTGACGGTTCCTCGTCGCGCGCGGCCGAAGGACAAGCGCCGCATGGCCAAGCAGCTCTCAGAGCTCCGGGACGAGGCCGGCGACTGACTTCGCAACATGAGCCAAAAGATCCCTTATTTTGGTCTGTTTCAAAGGGACGCCCAACCTGAAAACCGTTTTATCTTTTGCTTTTTCTTTTGGGGGGGTCCCCTAGAGAAAGACACACCCATACATGGCCCCCTCAAATCAAGGTTGATTAACGTAAAAAGGCATCCTTCCGACGTGAAGAATGTCTTCTAAACTGGGACCACCCGAATCAACCAAGGCTGCATTAATCCTGGGTCAACAGTACTTGAATGGTCGTAGAGGTCCAGGCAGCCAGAGGCTTGAAAGGAAGGATGCATGATCTGTGCGTTTACTATGCTTATTATCATTACTTTGAAGCATTTGGGGATGCGTTTATTCTATGGGTACTGATTTACATCTTTTGAGGAACCACATAGGTATCTTTTTACATCTGGGTTTTGGGTTTACATTGTTTTAGAAGAATAAATGAGGATGGGTGCCACAAAATGTAAAGCACATATACAACAAATGTAACAACTGCAAACAATCTCGAGAACAGCCGCAAAAACACTGCCCAGACCACGTGTCAATGCCTGTCTGGCGGGTTGCCGGCCAAAATGTAAAACACGTGTTTTATTTTCATAAACCTACATGCAGCCACAGATGTAGGGTCTAGCCCTGAAAATAAAGTTTTCACCAAGCCTTTGGGTAAAACAAAACAGCATCAGGGGCCCAGGGGTATTGTGTTTTTGAGGTTCGCCTTTGCACATATTTTACGTTACATGTGTTTTTCATTTTGCTGAATCACGCCTTTGCAGTTGGCTGATTTGTGAAAGCAGACAATTGACATGCGAGCACGGGGTTGTTTTGTGCAAGCTTGGTTCGATGACAACATGTGCATGTTCTGCTGCAAGCCATGAACGTTTGCAAGCTTCCGATTCTCTTGCATAACGATGGTCACGGACATCCTGAGGGAATTCAAAGCTTTTGATAAGGAATCCTATTGGAACCACGGCGTACAGGACTTTTGACCATGGATCAACCTGACAGTTGGGTGAAGGTAGATAGCACAATCCCCCTATTTTGATTGAGTGATCCCTTTACCCACATCTTCAACGGGAATTCTGGCAACTTTCGACTATGTAACTGGGGAGTAGTTCCTTCAGGGTTTCCTCCATTTCCCTTTTTTGGAACTTGCAACAGTGGCGATCGTTTCAATGGGAACCACCGTCAGTGTGTGATCAACTTTTGATTTGGGGGACGTCCGGTGACACCGGCGCGGTTGCCTTGACTCGTGTTTTCACTGCTTGGCGCCTTGCCTTCGCTCCGTCATGGGCTTCGGGCGCCAACTCCGTCACCCTTGGCCGAAGTGGATGGTTGCGAAATCCATTTCGCACTACCTCAGAAACCCTGGAATGAGTCGTTTTTCCTCTGTGGAAGGACGCACTCCTGCACTCAGAAACCCTTCCCCGGCAAATCACGCCAAACCACGGTTTCCACCGTGGTTTCCCCGGTAAATAACGCCAAACCACGGTTTCAGCCATGGTTTCAGAGCGGTGTATCCACAGCATGTCCCCTTCGGCTTCAGCCAGGTGGCCAAGCTCAAGGCCGAGCTGCGAAGGCTCGGGTCGCAGCTGCGGGAGGCGCGACGCATGGCGCCGTTCCTGAATTCAATGTGTCCGTTTTTTTCGAAGGCCCCCCGCCCCCCCCCCCCCCACACCCCCCGCCCCAAAAAACATAGATAAAGTAACATATTCCAGCATAGACCCCAAACAAATTGTAAGAACACAATGATGCACTACGCAGGTCATGCCAACAACATGTGTGTGTGTGTGTGTTCTTGAGGGACCACCCAAAGTTGTTCTCCTCTTGGAACACTCTTGCGTGGTCACAGTGAACACGCTTGTGCGCCAGGGAACACTTTGTGCGCCGACGCTCGCTACGAAGCCGGGATTGGGGAAGGGCAACGGGCATCTTCTTCGCTCTTTTCTAACCGGAGGCATGGAGCTTACCACTTTAAGGGGCCTTACAAGCGTTTTTTCCGGAAACACGAGCCAGAATCCACTACTCCATGCCAAGTAAACCCCTCTCTCTCTCTCTCTGTCTGTCTCGACCTGAAAACGGGTGTTGTTCGGCTGCCGCGCGTCGCCTTTCGCTTCCCTGCCGCGTTGCCAGGGCGAGGTGGCGCTGCTGCTGGCGCGGTCAGAGCTGCAGCAGTTGCGGGCGGAAGCCCGGGGTACTGAGGTGGGGGGGGGTTCGCGGGCGGAGTATGGATTTATGGCTTGAACTTCTTGGGGATCAGTGGGTTTTCCATTGGACCCACAAAAGTTAAACTTTTTGCCGAGGGGTCAACAGCATCCAAGAAAAGACCCAGCAGTCGACCCTGGATTCATCGACCAGGTGCAGTATCAGGGCAACATGCCCCCCAAAAACGTGACGGTTTAGACTGAGACCCCCTTTTATTACTAGACTTTGAGGATTGTGAATCCTGGCTTCCCCTTGCTTGAGGGATGGGCCCCTCAAAGGGGCCAAGGTTCTCCTCCGGATGGCCGGAAGGGTAGGAGGATGGGCCTCAAAGCAAGAGAAGCTCTCAATGGGTTTGCACCGGCCATGCAAACTCAAGCCTGGTTTGAGACGGAACGGTTGTAAGCCCAAGTGCAGGCACAACGTCCGTTGTTGAGCTGTCATGTACCATGGGCAGCCGCGGGAAAAGTCATGCGACATGTCTTATATTCTTACAAACTTTTGCTTGACCCCCGGCCGACTGAACATCGCTCATCCTGCAAGAATATGTGTTCTTGTTTGCCTTGCGCCTGTTCGGGGCAAGCCAAGCCCGTGAGGTGTATCGTTTGTCTTGGGGCCACAGAAGCTGCGCTGACACAGACCCGTATTATGCTTTGCGCTTCCTCCCATCCAACAGCGCTTCCTAAAAGGTGTTCTATCTCAGTCGCATCTCTGAGGGCAATGGACAGTTTTGGACCCGGTACAGGGAATCCCAACCTCAGCGTGGCTATATCTACCACACTCAACAGTGGTCGACCTCGGAGTTGCCACTGGAACTGTGGTTGGAGTTGACATGAAAGACACAAAAGCACTACCTGTAAGCATGGTTGCATCCAGGTGGACTTGGCTTTCATTGCCCAGAGAGGCACAGATCCATGCTACAGTTCTTTTCCAATACATATTGGAACGAGCTTCTCATCGATGCTCTTTCGGGCCCTGAAGCCGGGCATTTTTCGCGCGAGGCGAAGGTTGACCAGCTTGGGGGCTGAGGCGGCCAGGCGGTGAGGTTTTCCGCGTCAGGACGTGGTGCCGCCGGACGGCGAGGGCCCGGGCCGGCCCGCGCTGCGGCGGCTTCTGCAGGAGAGCAGCGGCCGTGAGGCGAGGATCGCGTGCCAAAGGCCGATGGGTTTGTTGGACCTGTATCATTTGGTGGGTGAAAAAGCCGGAATTCCAAAATGGGTTGGTCTGGGGGAAACATGGACCCAAACCTGCGGTTTGCCCTTCCTGCTTAATTTTGAGCCACACCCATCTGACTATCTGACTGTGGTGGTCAAAACCAGTGGGATCCCATTTTGGTTGGTAGAATTCACCGCCCATAGAACCTATTTCAGTGTTTGGATTGGGATGGGGCTTTCGGACCTGGAAGAAGCTCTCGACCCAAAGCGTTCAGAGCACTAGGTCCCCCAGTGCATTCTCACCCTTTCTTGGGGGAGAGGTGCTTTACTAAACTAGACAGAAAAAACGTTGGTACCCTTATTGTAACCTCTCGACTGGAGGACCTAGACTATGGGTCACCCCCTTCCCGAGTAGAAGTTGGAAGCTCACTGCAAATTGAAATCGGTCTCCACTACGTTTCCCCCGCAGACTGCTTCCCCAACCGCCTTCAAGAAACACGCCGCGCAACGGAAGGCGCTAGTTGGCAGAAGCGGGACTTTGAATTTTGCCTAGTTTTTGAACCAGGTTGGTGTATTTCCCCATTCCATTCCTGTTCCAGCTTTGTTTTGGAGGCTTCAGTGTCCAAGTTCCAAGCCTTTCCTGGTGAGGCTTAGGTAGAAGCCACGGCCTGAAGTTGGGGTTCCCAACCAAATCGGGGATTTTTCTTGGGGTCGTTCCATGTCTCCTTCCCTGCCTATCGCACCAGCAAGAAATGTGTTACGGAAGGACCCCCAAGAAAGAACTCCTTTCTTCGGGAATCCCCAACTTCCGGTTCATTCAACCAACACCCGGACTCGGACTGAGGGAATCATTCCCATCCCCAGGTTCATTCCTAACGCCCGGACTATGAGGGACTGACCCCTATAAACAATCCATCCCATGGTTTCCCTTCGGGAATCCCTAAAAACGCTTCCCGAAACCCAGGCTCGGAAAAAGAAGAACAACACATCCCTCTAAATCTGGTTGTTGTTTTTTCTTCCTTGCTCCACCACACACATCCCTCTTCCCAACAAATAAACAAAAACATCACTCTTACTCCCACTTTTGGAGGCATCCCCAAAAAATACAAAAAATGGCCCAAGCATCTCTCCCCACGCACCACGCGCACCGCGCGGAAGCCGCGCGGAAGCCGCGCGGGAGCCGCGCCAGGCCGCGCTGCGGGACCGGCTGCAGGCGGCGGAGGCCACGGCGGAGGCGCGGAAGCGGCGCCCGGCGGCCCGGGCCGGCGGAGCGGAAGGGCGGCCGGACGGGCCGACTGGGCCGCTGTCTTTTTTCCTTCCCTTTTGGAGGGGGTGTCCGTGCCATGTTTCTATTTGTTTGGGGTTGGCTCCAAAAGTGGGAGTCAGAGTAAATGGATCAACTTTTTGATTTGAGGGAATCCAGTGGGTTTGACTTGGGGTCTGAAGGTTTCCGTGCTTCTGTTTGGGGTACCTCCAAAGCTGGCGATCGTTTCAATGGCAACCACCGGAAAATTACCCCACCCCTCGTTTTGAGCCCTGGCTGAACGTTTCAGGTGCCATCGGGCTGTAGACAATGCTGATGTGAGTTGGGCTTTGTTCCCAAGAGACAACATGGGCTGGTCGAGAAATAAAGTGTTTCTTTGACAGCCCCCTGCTCTGTTTCTTTTTGCGGGGAAAGCGCCCTCTTTCTGTTTTGCCTTGTTCGTTGAAAGAACATGGGTCCAATGAATGGAACGAGGCCCGCTTCTCCGCCAACAGTGAATGATGACATTCAAGAGGACCTACTAAGCTGGCCGGGGGGCCAACACAAAGTGAAGGAAACGGAAGCAAACAAAACCCATTTGTTTGTGTCATGGACATTCCTGACCATCACCAAGGCGTTGTCAATCATACGCCTCTTCACACCAAAACTCCCGGGGCCCAAGCAAAAGCAATCTCAATTAGATGAACCATCTCCAGCTCCACTTGGTTCCCAAAGATGACACGAGCGACGGTCAACATCCACCATCATCTACTCCGAAGGGGATGACGTTGGGCACTCACTGAACGAACGTTGGGCATCCGGAAATGGTTTGTCCATCCACCAAATCCGATGTCGGCCACATATGGAGCTTGGCCATCGGCCAAGGCTTGCTGGAGTTGGAAGGCTCCAAGGAACCTGATGCGGAGAAAGAGCCAGGCTCGGCCCCCCAGCGGAGGTGTCTATATCATGGTCTGTGGTAAGGGAATTGATCAAGGCCTTCTCAAGATACCATGGCGCCTGAGCACCCAAGCAATGCCTATTGAGACAGCCCTTACAATCTTAAGCCAGAGCAAACAGCTGGTGGTTTCGAAAATTGTTAGCGCCTGCAAATTGTTTTGGTTGTGCTTCGTTTGGCTGAAGTAGAGCCTCGGGACTTCAATGTTTTGCGGGCCTTGTGAATTTCAGGTGGCCGTCATGCAGTCTCATCTGTTGCCCGGAGAACCTTGCCCAGCCTGAGAGGTTCGCCTGTCGCCCTTGACCTGGCCGTTGTGGCCCCCCACAAGAGAGCCTTGCTCAGGCTGGCCAGGTGGCTCTGGCTGCTGCCACTTCCTACTCCCGGTCCAAGGAGACCCACCTGGACACGGCCGTTTGCGCCGCCCAGGGTGTGAAGTTCCAACCCTTCGTTGGGGCGACCACGGAGGCTTGGTCTCAAGAAGCTTCTGCCATCCTTCTCCAGATCTCACGGGCTGCAGCTGCCCGACTGGCTCCAGGAGCTCAGCGTGATTGCGCGCGGCCACCGCGCTCGCGCCGTCCTCCGCCGGCGTGCAGAGCTTTGCCCGGATGGGTTCGCTGCTGGGGCCTAGCCCGTCCTTTGCCTTTCCCTTGACCTGCCCTTCGGCCTTTCTCTTGCCCGCGGGACCCAGTGGCTTTGCCCGTGGGCTGCCGCTGACCGGCTGGCAGCGCCCTTTTCGCGGGCCCCTTCGTCTGCTGTCCCACGGGAGCTGGGCTTTGGGCCTCAACAAAATGGTGATGGGCGCGCGCTTTCCAGTCAGGCGTTTGTTATTTGTGGGACAGAAAAGACAGAACGACAAGAAAGACGGAAAGAATACCCATCTCGCCTTTACTTTGGACAAGTATTATTGTGAGAATGGTGACGCAGCTTTTTTTAACAGGCACATTGCCCAAGTGGTCGGGCAGGCTCAATTCCCCATGCAAACATTTGTTGGGCCGAGTCAAATTGTTTGGTTGTTCTTGTTTTCATTTGTTCTTGTTTTCTACATCATGTTCTGTTTAACACCAGCTGTTGTATGAGAATGGTGCGAAGGGCGGTCGCTTACCTCTGAGGATGCCTTCATACTTCTGCTGCAGAGGAAATTGCCTTGCAGGCTTGATGACATATTGCTGCAGAAGTGTGTCTGAAGGGGTAGCTTGATCCTGCTTCAAATATGATGTAAGTGATGATTGCATGAAACTCAAATTCTTTATGATTGTCTCAGTCTGTGTGACAAGGCTGCTGGCAGAGTTGCCAGCAGCTAATCGCATTGGTGCCACTCACGATGTTACAGTATTTTCAAAAAAACAATAAGTTTCTGCTGACAAATGCAGAATTTTGCAGACATGGCAATGCAATGCGAAACGAGCATGAAACGTCAATGAACCTCAGAGGAGAATAAACTGCTCTGACATACTATGCAGTATCAACCCGACACTCATGTCTTTGAACAACCTTAGACTGCAACAATCACTTATACAGCTGTTGCACTGAGGATGACTGATTCACACTCCAATCTTGGAGATATGTCACAGCTTGCTGAAGTGCATCAACTGCAGCGGGAAGGAGCCCGCGCTCTTGCCTTGCATGATGTTGTAAGGTACAAGGACAATATATGCCCCTGACACTTGTGCTTGGCGCCTCTCAAAATTCATTTTCCGGTGGTCCAGAGTTCCAGATTCCTTGCGTGGGGGACTCGCCGCAGGCATTCACACAGCGAAGCCTTTTGCCAAACAATAAAGACAACGAGCTAGAGAAGCATCATAGAATAGATTTCAAGTTATTCAAATACCAAATATAAAAAAAAAAAAAAAAAAAAAAAAATCCAGGAAAGGTGAAAACTATCATAAGATTTCGTTCGATTGCCAAGAACAAAGTTGTAGATTATAAAATATATGAATTGAAGGAAGTAATACATAATACAAATTGAGCAATCAAGAAACAATAATATGCCAAACATACTCTGCTAGAAAATTGGTTACAATAGAAATACAGACCTAAGAACATGTAAACAGAAGAAGATAGAACGCAACATGAACATTCGACAATGAAATAAAGGAAGAATCAACAGCTGGCAACTTCAGATTTTTGGGGGCCTTTCCTTCCGAGGCCTGGAGCCTGCCTCCAAAATAGGCGGGCGGCGATGTTTTTTCTCGTTCAGCCGCGCGGTGGTTTTTGCCGAAACGAGTTCGAGGCCTTTCACATGGTGCATGTCCCAGATACCGTTCGTAGCTGATCCAAATAGAGAGTGAAATCTGATAAGCCGGCTACAAACTGCGGGTCCTCCGATTGAATAGATCAGAACCTTGGACATTCAAGGGACAGCACCACTATAATAGGGAGTCGTTCTAAATTGCCAGTCTTAAAATTAAGTAAGGGAGGTTCTGAAGGTCTAGCGCGAAAGGAAAACACTGCATCGCGAAAGGCCGGCGAAAGGAACGCGAAAGGACTTGAAACATAACGAATACATGGTAGAACCCTCGTTTGGGCTCGGAATCAAGTTTTTCAGGACTGGTTTGTCACCGCGAAAGGAAAACACGGGGCCGCGAAAGGACCGCGAAAGGCCGGCGAAAGGGCCGTTTCCAGGAGCTTGTATTTTGAACAACCTCCAATACTCTTTTTCAATGCACTTATGCATCACTTCTCGAGGTTAGTTTGTTGCCGTTGGGCATTGCAGTAGGGTATCGCTCCAGATTGAGGCGCTTCACTATGATGTGTCGAGGCACCTTCACACAACCTTTGAGAAGCCCATGTTCCCTGATGGCATACAGACTTGCCTCATTTTTTGACATGGGTCAAAATTACAACACCAGGGGACTGCAGATTTGAGTCCATGTTTCCATTTGCCATGGTTCCATTTTGGGGTTGCCCTATTTTGATTCACAGCCATATTTTTTTTAAAATCCGATTTCCGCCACTCCGAGCGCCCAAGCGGTCGCAGGGATCCTGCCGGCGGAGCGGTGCGTGCGCCGGCACCTGGAGCGCGAGAGAGACGCCCGGCGCCCTGGATCAGAGCGAAGACCTGGGCATGGGTGAAAAGCAGGAATCGGACCGGGGATCCGCTTGGGACGCTCTCAAGAGAAGGAACACACAGGTTTGGGTGACAAGTCAAACCAGGACAGCAGGGTTTTTGTCTTTTTCCATTTGCCGAAATTCCATTTTGAGGTTTCTTGGTTTTTTGATATTAGTTTGGGGTTACACTGCTTTTTGACCCACACCCACATATCACTCGGCTGCAACGAAGGATGATCTCATCCTTTGGGCACCCGGGACCCCCGTTTTTGGTGGGCAAAAATTGAGGTGTCCTGATCCGGAAGTTTGGGTTGATGAAATCCTGCCGAGGGCATGGAGAAAGTTCTCGGCAAAAGCGCACATCGTGCTGCCGAACGCATGGTTCGTTTCAACTCCCATGGTCTGCCCATGGGATGTGTAGAGTGAAAGCCAATGCTTCCAGTATCCAGTGAATCCGTCCTTCCATCCCGATTTGCGGTGATGTGTGTGCAACATCTGGCGCATCACAGCGGCCACGGTCGACTTTCTAAATGTTGCCAGTCAAACCCACCCAAACATCCACCTAACATCCACTGACCAAAAGTCGACCTCCACTGACCAAAAGTCGACCACGTACTGCACATCATCCCTTTGACAACGGACCGCAACGGTACAGTGCCGTCTAACAAACGGGATGTTGCCAAAAAATAGTCCTGTGGTGCGCGTGGCAACAGATTTGGCCCGATATCGAAGCTGTTTTCTGGGCACATTTGCTTGGATAATCGAAAGCTAATTCTTGGCTGGACGCATTTGGAAGGGTCTAACTGGTTTAGACGCAGAACCAGCTTGTAGGTAAGCAGCCATAGGAAGAACCCTTCTTGGGCAACTGACCTCCTTCTTATCCACTGTTTGATTTCTCTGGGCCACCCAAAGCATTGAAGGAAATCAGTGGCGTGATACCCTGGCAAGGGGGGCTTGCTGATTCTTGGCAGGGAATAACGAGGGAGATGGGATCAACATTTGGCTGTGGGTCAAAACCAATGGTAATTACCATTCTGGGGTAGGTGCACCACCCATTTTAGTCTATTTTAGTGGGGATTGAGATGTTCACTGGGGGCTGGCCGCCGGGCTTTTGACCCATTGGATCAACTACTAGGCGAGAGCTCCGCTTAAAGCACAAGGGGAGGGGGAGTCGTCGAAGCCAGGAGCTCCTGGCTTTTGCGCGGGCTCTGGACACGGAGCTGGTGAGGGCGCGGGCGCCCGGCTACATCTGCCATGACCACCTATCGGTCTTGCCCTCTTCTGCCATGACCGCTGTGACCATAGGTGTCCTGTTTGGTTGCTTTGGTAGAAAAAGGGCGATTCCTAGTTTACCTGGTGGAATCATCTACCAGGGATATCCATCTATTGAAATAGCTACGCGATCCACCGACAGTGGGGTGCAAGGGATTGTAAGACCTTTTTCATTTTTTACATGGAAGTGATGCTGGGGATGCTGGACATGCAAGGGATCAATCTTCGCATCCAACATTTCACGACTTTCAGACACGCAAAATTGACCAAACACAGAAAAATACCAGAGATGTCGGGAATGCTGAGAATGCAGCCGGCTGGCCACAAAAAAGTGCCAAAAAACCAGGGATTTTTGATATTCCCCAAAATCAACCATCAAAAGCAGATATTAGCAACCCCCCTCAAATACCCTAAAAATTGACTTCCAAAAGCACGATAATGCAGGGGATGTTTCGCAGTAACTGCTCTGTACAGGTGGGGAATTGCAAAAAACACTCCGCCCAGACCCCCAACAGGCCAATTCCAACATCGCTTGCAACAGCAAAACACCATTTGTATCTGCAAAACAAAAGAGACAAGTTCATGGCAGCAAGATATATAATCCTGATGATGCCGGGGATGCAGATCCTGCGCGTCCGAGGGAACCCCCCCCCTAGAGACCTAGGCGAAACGCATATTTTTAGCACGCAGCCCCAAAAACGCTGGAAACAATACAGGGTTTTGGACACCCAGCACACCATGCCCAAAAAATGGCAGCCCCAAAAGCCTTCGGCTTTGATAAGAGATTCCGAAGGAAGACCAAGTTGCGGACTGCCATCTACACGCTCGACCAGCATCGGCGGATTTCCCATAAAAGGACGCCTATGGCTGTGACCGCAGCTGCGAAGACAAGTGTGGCAGTGTCTGTCGGCCTTGACAAGTATGGCGGACCAGACCTTGACGCTCCAACGCGCTGTAGCCATCTGTGAGCTGCCAGAACCCGGCCGTTTGCAGATGCCAGTTTCGGCTGGGGTGCCCTTGGCGGGTGCTTTTGCGCGGGACGGGTGGTAGTTTGGGTGCACCAGAAGAGCACCAAAGCCACGGACGCAGCGACTTGTAAAAAAGTGTTTGGATTCGCCAAGAAGAAGGATTCTGATCTTCGTTGCTGACACGAAAGTCGAACGATCACCACAGCTAAGGTAAAGAAAGAGTGCTTCTACACGGTGCAAGCCATCAAAAAGAAGGCTGCCCAGGCCGGATGCCGATTGCCCGTGCGGTGGCTCAGCCTGAGTAGAAGAGGTGGCGCCTGGTTCTGATGTGTTGCTTTCCTCGTCATGGTTTGTTTCCCTCCGATGCCAAAAAGGTTCAAAGAGCTTCACGTCAGGTGCTTCTCCAAGAGAAACCTTGTCTGACGGGGTAACAGCTGCCTTGCTCATGCGCATCGTTTTTGTCGAACCTGGGTCCGTCCCCAACCCCGCCGGAATTCGAGGTGTGCTTGGGCACCCAAGCAGTTCTCGGGGACTGGTATTGCCTTTTAGTCTACTGGATTCAATCTGTTGGATTGCTATCGCGTAGTATCATGCTGCATGCATACACACACACATATATACATACATATATATATATATATATATGTATGCATCTAAGAACAGCAGCAGTATCAACGATGCCCGTTGAAACTGTATCTACAAGTTGTATTTTTTTTCCGCTTGGGGATCCCATGACGCCGCGCCAAATCCTCCAGGACCTGGAGGATTTCAGGACGGGGGAACTCGCCAAAGCCCATGCCGACTTCAAGCGCCAGGCGGGGCTGAACCAAGAAAACTCTGAGCGAACATGGCGCCAATGGTGCTGTGAAAATATGGGTGCGTCTTTTTGAGGGTACCCCTTTTTGGTTGGTTTTAAAGGAAGACCAAAGGGAAACTCGCAGCCACCAAAATGGGCATGGGACATTTGGCTGTCGTTCTTTGGGAAGTCGCGCGATCTCGTCCGTGGCCGAGCCTCCGTTGAGCGAAGCTTTCGCGTTGGCAGGTGGAGGATGTCCAGCGCCAGCGGGATATGCTGCTCAAGGAGGTCGAGGCTCGCAGAGCTGCCACCGGGGCGCTCTGTGAAGCGCGGCGTCGACGAAAGATGGGGGGGACTTTTTTGTTGTGCAAGTTTGATGCATGTTTTGTTTGGAATTCAAAGATGATGGGTTATGCAGTCAGGCAAGCATTTGTTGGGAGAACAAACGCGCCAATGGATCAAATAGTTTTTGCTTGTTGATGCTTCTCTGCAGCCTTGGGTTGCAATTTCCGCTATGCTTGCCACTTCCAAAACCAGTTTAGCAAGCAAATCCAGCAGCTTTGGCAGCAGCACAACCAGCCTTTCCGCTAGACTGGTTTCCGTCTGTCAGAACCTGTATGCTATTTTTGTCTTTGTTGCTTTTCTTTCCGGCATCTTGGCTCCGACTGTGTCGCTCTGGCTACCCAACTGCACCTATCTTCCAGCCTGTCTCATCGGTGCGATGCGGACTTCCTTCGAACATTTCCTGTTTTGTTGCCTCATCTGTCCCGGTGAAAGGTATTTTGACCGCTCCACCGGTCCAGCGAATCCAAAAACTGGCGGCGTCTTTTGCCCTGGACTGCTGCCTTGTGCGCTTTGTGCATGCATGATGCTATAGGTTTGTCTGCACTTTTTGTCACTGACGTGTTATGGAAGCCAAGCCTTCCACAGCGAGGATTGAGCAGATGGCAGTATGGTTCTTCTTCATTTTGTCTTCGGGCCCTTCGTCCCCCGCCCTCATCGTTCTCTTTTCCGTTGCTGGTTCGCCTTTTCTGGCTCCCCACACAACAGGGTCAAGAAAAAACCGCCGACGGCCCGCCATTTGCCGGTTTTTGCAGCCGCGCCGTTTGCCAGGTCTTAAAACCAACATGAAAACAAGCCGACCCCTGCCATTTGCCGTTCGCAGCCGCGCTTTGCCCCCGCTTTTTGTCAGGTGGCCGACTCGCTGGGTCCGCATCTGCCCACGCTGAACCCGCTGGCCGGTGCCATCCAGGAGGGCCCGCCATGCGGTTTGGCTGAGGAACATGCCAGTGCCTATCATTTTGGCCGTGGGTCAAAAATAAGTACCCAAAATGGACCCTAGGAAAGGGGAAACATGGACCAAAACCTGCGGTGCCCTGGTGGTTTAATTCTAACCGCCCAGTTTGGTTTCAGTTTGGTTTAAGGTGAACGTGGATGATAGTTGGTTTTTGGTCTGCCAGTCCACTTTCCCCAAAGGATGCCGGGTTCGGGAAAACGGGATCAGGGGACCAGTGCAGGTCGGTACGCGCCCTTTCGAGACCTCAGATTATATCTGTTTGTAGGCTTTTTTTTGGGGAGGTGTCCCCTTTGCTTTTCACGTGAACATGATCTTTCTTGCTTTTCTGGGTCCGAGCAACGCTTGAGATCCTTGACTTTCTTCAGCTTGGGAAGAAGTGCTAGTGACGTTTAACAGGCTCGGTTGGAAGCCGTTGAGTCTCGGCCGGAGCTGACAGTGAAACCTGAATCCTGCCGGACGGTGCTGCGTCCTTAATCTTGGTTGACAGGTGCCACTGGCGGATCTCAGGAACCGCAAGAAACAGACAGCCCGCAGATCCTGCAAGGCTGTGGTTGTCAAAACCAATGGGATCCCATTTTGGTTGGTAGGTGAATTCACCACTCAGTTTAGAACCTATTTTAGTAGGGATTGGGATGTTCATCGGGGGTACGGGCTTTTGACCCGCAGATCCTGCAAAGCCTGAGAGCTTCTTTTTGTTTTGGTTTCTGCCGAGTAATTCCTGTTGGACAACTGATAATGGTCCGCATCGGGATGCTTTAGACTTTAGACTAAGGGGCCCACTGCCTGACTCTGAAAACGTTTGTATCCGATGGTCATGAGTCCCCCGATATTGTACTTGACACCGAATCGGATCCTCGCCAGGACCCGTCCAAGGTTTGCGGCATATGCTCAGCGCTTGGTGGGGGCATGCAAGAGGTGGGCAGACACGGCGGCCTTCTGTTCCAACATGTACTGAGACCCAATTCAGAGGGCATCCTTTACTTTTTGGTGGAACGCCTCCCCAATACCGCAGGTTCATGAATCCGGGCTGCTGCATTCTTGTCACATCCTCCGACTCAACAGAGACTGCTGGGGAAAGACACAACTTCGGCCTTTCGGACTGGGTGACAGAGCCTGTGAACCAGGGTAGCTGTATGTTTGATGTTCGCCATGACTTGCCACAGTTACAGATGACAAGCTTTTGGCATCTCAGCAGAGAGGGGGGATTTGTCGCGCAAATGGCACCCCACCACGCCCTGGACTCGTTTGCCCACTTGGGAGCAGTTTTTCTTGGGAACAAGTTGAAGCAGCCAGGATCTCCTGTTCTTTTGGGACTGGGGGCCGGAGATCCTTTTGGTTGGGAAGGGGATGGCTTGCGGCGCTGTCGCACGCGAGGTCGCCGGGCCATTGTGTTCGAGGGTGCGCTGAAGGTGTTCCCTCCAAAGTGAGCTGCAACGCCGTGGTTCTGGAAACCGTGCCGTGGTTCATAAAGTGTTGGCGCAAGGTCAAGATGCAGGGCTCACTTGGGGTGTGTCTCACAAAAAAGGAAATCTTCGAAAGTGGTGGCTTGCCACCTGGTTTTCCTTTGACATCGCCTAAATCAGCGTCCCCTCAAAGGAAGACGCTGACTTGGCACGGTTTCAGGACTTGTCCAAAGAAAGACAACGCAAGCTGTGCATGGCCCTATTCCGGTTTCACCCAGCGATCGCATGCATGCTCTTTCTCTCAGCTGGCCGGTGGCGTTGGGAGAAAGACGCATCGCCGGCAGAGGCGGTTTTTTACTCAGTTGTTCAAAGCGAACCAGCCCGACATGACCTTTTGGTTTCCCCCTTCTGGGTTCCCATTTTTAGTAGAGGTCTCAGAAAGTGATCACCTTTCATTTCCAGGTGCTTTGGGCAAGTGAGTTTACCAGGCTTGCACGATTTTGGGTACCTTTTCTCTGGACCCACACCTACTTGAAACCGCCAAACGTGGATATCTGATACCACTGCGCACTCACAACGTCCTTCGGAAGCGGTTCGGCGCTGCAAGCATCCTAACAAACATGAAAGCGCCAGACAGCTGAAAGACTTAATTTGTGGAACACGAGACATCTGTTTGTTGGAGGATATGCCCAGCGGTCAACAGACTAGATCATACAGTCCTAAAAGCGGCCATCAAAAAGCTCCGGCTCATCCTAGGTGCAATGGAAAGGACTAAAACTTGGAATCCCCTACCGGCTTAATTTTGACCCAAGCCCGAGTGACAAGGCGGTCGCCGAAAACGCGCCACACGTCTTCCCTGTGCTCCCGTGGCTCAACTCGGAGACGTGGCGCATCTCTCGCGATCCTTGACGCTCGCCCCATCCAACAGCCGCCTGGCAAAGTGGGTTTGTCTTTTTTGAGGGAGCCCTTTCTTTGGATGGATTCGATTAAATGGAAAATAAAGGGCCAGAGAGGTCTCGACCTTTGAGACATTCCCAAACTCAACCCTTTGGGCCTTAGGTCGTTTTGTTTGCAGCCATGTTTCTACGACATGAAGTTATGGCCCATCTGGAATTCCAATCTTTGAAGTGACAACGTGGCATCACTGTGGAGGGGGGTGACGTACCACAGAGAAGGGTTGTCCAGGTTCCCAGAAGTTGTTTCCAGGGGTGCCGGAGGGGCCGTTTTCCTCGGGCAGGCCTGCTCATCATGGCCGTCGCAGAGGGCACGTCGCGAGCCAGAAGCCCAGGTGGCGGGGAGGTTTTTGCAGGGACCGTCTACGGTGCAAGAATCACCCGAGGAAAGTATCAATTGGCCGTGGCAGAAATCACGATGATGGTGATGATGATGATGATGATGATGATGATGATGATGATGATGATGATGATGATGATGATGATGATGATGATGATGATGATGATGATGATGATGATGATGATGATGCCAGATGCGCACAAAGCAGGATATGATCATGGTGTTTTATTTGTCCCTGGCAAACACTGCCTCCCAAATGCCAAGGAGGAGAATGAGAGTGAATCATCTGAATTTTATCTCCTAGAATTCTTCTTATGTGAGAGCTATCGCTCTTCCATGAACAGACTGGGTATCACGTAAACCCGGACAGAAATTAATCGTATTCATGCGTAGCTGGAATATCATGAAGATCAAAATCTTTTTTGTCGAATTATAGAACTTTCCATTTTCCTGGCTGATAGGTTTGTCTCGTCATATCAACCTTGTGCATTCAGCAGAACTAGGATAGAAAAGACCGATCAGCAGGCAGGTCTCTCACCAACTCCCTGGATGATTTTCATTCATTGGTGAGTGTATATCCTAAGACAACCAAGAGATGACAGGGAAAAGACACAAGTTCTTCACACCACTTAACCACTTTTCATTGCTGTATCCATTCATCCTGGAGCCACCCTGAGCTGTTAGGTCCCAGGTGTCTCCTGGAAGTCAAAAACGGCGTGGGCATTGTACCCTAAATCTTGTCATGGGTCCTTTTGCTTACTTCCAGAATGCAGATGGCTGTGGGTCAATAGGTGCCCAAAATGGAAGCCTGGGAAATGGAGCCAAGGACGATGGAACCTGCGGTCCATATCCTGGTTTCATTTGGCCCCATGCCCAGAGTGAAGTTCGCTGGTCTCCAGCCCATCCCATCCGAGGTGAAGAAGGGCCTGGCGGCCATGCTGAAGGGAGGCGTCGCCGGCCCCAGGAAGTTGCGATTGCTGAAACCCTCGCCCAGTGGTTGTTGTCAAAACCGTTTTGGGATTTCCCATTTTGGTTTCTGGGTGAATTCACCACCCATTTTAGGTTTCCTATTTTAGTGGTTGGATTGAATCGGATGCTCACTGGGGGGCGAACCGGAATCTTGACCCACGGCCACATGGAAGCTCGCAGGACCCTGTTAGACTTTGGTTCCATTTGCGGAGGCCTTCTGGGAGCTGCCGACCCAACACTTGGGATGGTGAGCCATGTTGGAGTTCCTTCGAATGTTCGAATGGTCAAGCTGTGAAGCGTTTTGGCTTTCAAGCCCGCAGGACCCCATTCTTATTCATGACAAATTGACATTTCCCACTTGAATAGCTGTGAAGATGGCTCGAATGAGTACTAAGTGGGTATGCATGTGATACATTTTGTTGCGCCCTAGGACACAAGACACCCACAACACCCCGGCCAAACCGAAGAATAGACCAGCATCTGCGCCATTTGAGGCTCGGGAAAAAAACAGCCGGCCCTCCGCCCCAAAGGGGGGCGCCATGGCGCCGCCTTTTTTCCCCCCCCCCCCCCCACAGGTCATCATGGACGTGATGAACCCCGAGCAGGCCAAGATCGCGGAGGAGGCAGGCGCCTGCGCGGTGATGGCGCTGGAGCGCCCGGAGCTCCAGAAAGCGTAGACCCGTCAAACGGGTGGGGGGTGGGCGGGGTGGGGTGGGGCGTGGGGGGGTGGGGGGTGGGTGGGGTGGGGTGGGGTGGGGTGGGGGCTGGTGGGGGTGGTGTGCGGGGACGCTGGCTAGCAGGGGTGGGGTGGGGGTTAGGGTGGGGTGAGGGGGTGGGTGGGTGGTGGGGGTGGGGGTTGGTGGTTTGGGGTGGGGTTATGCAGGTTTTGGTTTTTCTTCCCCCCAATTTTTGTGGTACAACTTTTGAAAAACCGCCAAATGGGTGTGGGTCCAACGAAACCACCAGGATATGGACCGCAGGTTTTGGTCCATGCCACTTGCCAGGGCAAGCCATCATGGGTTACCCGATTTTTAACCCACAGCCAAATAAAAGCGTTGGGCGTGCCAAGCCGAGAGGGATAGGCCCCTTCAGACGCAACGAGACAGAAACCCCGGAGGTTTAAGGCCGAGACATCAAAATGCGGTTTTGTGGGTTTTTCCTCCGCCGCAAGCTTGTTTCTTTGTTGTTTGCCCTCCAAAACGGTCTTTTGTTGTTGTGTTTTTTGGAAACTGCTTTGAATATGAACATGTTCTGTTGGGAACGGACCCTTCGGTGCATGCGAAAGGTGTGGATTTGTATCCACACACCTTTGAGGATGTGCTCCGAATCAAAGTCCCTAGCCATATGCCAATTGTGGCAAGTCTGCGCCGCCAGTTCGGAGGCCTGAAGATTTGCCCATGGGCTGTTCAAAATCCAAATCGTACCCCCAGCGAGAATCCCAACCCAACCACCAGAAATCGGAAGCCCAAAAACTGGCTGGTGAATTCACCTAGAAGCCGAAACGGGAAATCCCAGAAACGGTTTTGACCGCCACAGCCATATGAACAATCACCACGGCCACGCCCGCCATATCCCAACATGGGAACTCCCAAAAACGGCTCCGATTTCCACGGCCACCTTTTTTCGCGCCCGGCGACTTCGGAGCCGACGGGACCCGGTGGAGTTCAGGTTCAAGCGCCCGTTTTTTTTTTTTAATGAGAGGTGTGATCAGGATAGGTGAACCCATTTGCTAGGTGAAGCAGTTTTGGGGCGTCCTGTTCCTTAAAATGGGCGTTCCCATAAAGCTTCCAAAAAAAAGGGACCGACCACACGGCTGCCTTCACACCGGTGGCTTTGCCACAGCCTGAGACGTGCATTCCGAGGTATCCCTGCCGATATCCGCCAGAGCAAGGCCTTTCGCCGGACGGCTTTTCGTTAGAACCGCAGGTTCTGGTCCCAAAGGAACGGATCCGGATGCCTGCGCTGTTCTTTCAGGTTTTCAACTTGGCGGTAGGTCAAAAATATAACCCCAAAATTGAACCCTGGGTGGTAACATAGACTAACACCTGCGGTCACCTGGTGGCTTATTTTTGACCCATACCCATTTCTTGTTTTTGTTTGGACTGTTTTTTCAGTTTTGTTTTTGGGTTCTGTGCATGTTTCTGGCGGCCTATTACACAGAGTTCACGTTTCTTTGGTGACATACAAGGCGTTGGGAGGGAAGCTTTGTGCTGCCTTCATCGCCCTCCTTTTTCCCGTCGAAGTGATAGACACGCCACAAGTCTGCGGCTGTCCTGCTTCTTGCAGAGCAATCAGAACTGAGAGATAGTTTAGTCCAGCATTTCAGGGATTTGCTGGCAAGAGGTGTTTCAAGAATCAGCGGCCCATGACCTTTGCCAAGCCAATGTGCAGGGGGTGGCACGAATGTCGGATCCCAAGATGATCAAGGACGGAGCCTTGTGGGCTGCCGCACGGCCCTTGTGATTGCAGATCTGAGCTATTTGCCGCGCCGCGCGGTGTTGATGAATGCCCAGGGAAAGGGGGTAGCTTAATGTGTTGTCTGGGGCTTTCGAGCGGTGTCATGATGACAGGCATGAAAGATACTTTGGGAACAAGGCTCCTTGGCTGACCGGTCGAAATGTACAAGATGCGCTGAGCTAGCTTCCAGGACATCGTGAACTCTGTGTCCATCCCTGTGCGGCTCTCAGAGTGTCACACGCCTCGGCGAGATGATGTATCCCTGTGAACAGCTTGGTCTATGTTTGGGTCTCCACCAGCCCCCAATATCTGGGCAGGTGTATATGTTTCACTGCTCCATCTCCAGACATGCGACGTGTGTGTTTGCGTGTCAAAAGTGAGGACCCCAAAAATTATTGTGTTTTCCGTTCGGTTTCCCTTTTAAGCACCCAGCAAATGGTATCCTCAAAAGACACACACACACAAACAACCCCTTGTTGCTGGCAAGGTCATGGCAAAGTGCCGCATCGGGCACTTTGTTGAGGCTCAGGCCCGGTCACGTCGAGAATGTCAGGGAGTGTTGCCGTGCGAACACTGCGCAGAGCACTTGTTGCTTGTGTTTGCGAGCTGAGCGGGGGTTTGTCGCGAGCTCCATGAAGGTCCCTTCCATGGGATGGATTTGTTGACAGTTGACAACGTGGCTGTGGGTCAAAACCAATGGTACCATTTTGGGTTAGGTGAATTCACCACCCATTTTAGAACCTATTTTACTGGGGATTGGGATGTTCACTGGGGGCGAACCGGGCTTTTGACCCATGGCCACATAATTCTAGCATTGGCGCTCCAAGGTCTTGCAGCAGGTTGGCGTGGACTGCATTGACGAGAGCGAGGTTTTGACCGTTGCCGATGAGGCTGGGCAAGTTTTTGTGCGTTCCACATGCGAGTTGGCTGTCTCTGAAGTATCAACCAAACCGAGGAACTCACTCATGTTCGCGAGCTTTTGGCAGCCACACACTTGACCGCTCAGGGCAACCACGTCAACAAGGGCAAGCCTTGCGCCCAACGTCGCCAGAGAACATGACGGTTGAAGCACTTGCTTTGTCAGAGTGCGATGTCACTCGCGGCCGAGGTTCAAGGTCCCCTTCGTGTGGGCATCTCAGTCACTGTCTGCCCTTCTCGCGACCTCTCAGGTTATTCTTTCGACGTTGGCGTCGTTTGGGGTTGATTTCGACTTTCAGATTGGTGTGACCTTCAACATTGGCGACCCGAAATCGGGGTAAAACTCGTTGGTCGCTTCGCGCCAAAAGGACCACTCAGCTGGAAGCTTAGGTGCGGTTGCCGCAACTTGGGCGAGGCTCTCCGCCGCATTGCGGAGGGTGCGCACACCCAGAGGGCTTCTTTGGGTGATTTCCCACACGGTTTTTCCAAGTTTTCCTCTAAACCAACCTAAAAGGATAGTTTCAAAACAGACACTCCCTCTTCCGCTGGGCTTCACCGAGCGGGCATAGCAAGATTCGGTCGCGGATCTGTGTGTAGGTTTTCTTGGGGCAGCGGCATCTAGCAGGACCAGGGATGGACTGGATAGCTCCCAATGGTGCTCCCCGTCTAAAAATGAACATCCTGGCTGCCTCCAGCTCCCAGTGCTTGCCCAGCGAAATTTTCGGCCCGCACAGCCCAGCTTATCTTCAAAGAGAAGTCCAAATGTGAGTTGGTTCAAAGACTTCTCTTTGAAGAGAAAGAGACAGACCACATTGTTCAAAGAGAAGTCCATTTTGTTTTTGGGTTGGTTCAACGAGAAAAACCAACAGGAATGCCCCTTGGAACGGGGGGGGGGACCGGGCGGACCTGCGCGCCGAGGCGCGAGCATGATCCGCACGAAGGGCGAGGCAGGCACCGGCGATGTGGTGGAGGCTGTGAGGCACATCCGCACCCTCCACAAGGAGCCGCGAGGGTTTCCGGGTTCCATTTTTTTGACCAGGGTAGACTCAAACGCAGGGTAGATTTTGAATCAGGGTTCCACGTTTTGACTAGGGTAGACTGAAACCCAGGCTAGACTTCATTCCAAAAGGAGAACCCCTGGTTTAAGAGAAGGCCCACGCTTTACAACCTTTTACCTCCAGGTCCTTTGGGCAGAGCTTTGCGTACCCTGCAGGGAATGCCTGTGTTGAATGGACTAGGCTTGCTGAGTCTCCTTCTCTGGGGCTTTTGGTTCACAAGCTTGGCTCTGTGAGCCTGGCTCTGGGCGAGGAGGATTTTTTTCGCCAGTGGTGCGATGGGCCTTGGATCCTTTCATCTTTACCTTGGGGCAATCTGCCCTGGGGATTTGTCGTGTTGCATGGCAGCAAAGAACATATTTTACTCCAGGCAGCAGCAACCCCTGCATTTGTCGGAAGAGCCATGTTTCTACGGGTGGATTCCTTGTCCATTCTTTTCAACCATCGTTCTTTGCGAAAACCAGCCGTTTTTTGTGGGTTCTTCATGGTTTCCTGAAAAGAAGGATTCCTGGAAAGAATGGGGAAGGTACCCCTGGAATGTTAAGGATTCCATTTGCGGGGCTGTCCACCAACTTCATGTAATGGAGTTGTGTGAGGGGGTGATGCCTGGAGCCGTCATACCTGAGCACTCATGTTCATCTCAGCAGGTGATTGAAACATTGATTCTTGTTAGCCCCTGGTTGATAACACTGCAGGCTTCCACGTTGGTGTGATGATTCTTCTGAGGTCTCCCATGGTCAGGGCAAATGGAACATGATCACGTCTGAGGGGGTGGATTGTCAAACGGAGGCCCCCTTGTTTCACTTTGTGCCACCGTTGCAGCTGGAAAAGGCTCTTGAAACACAGACACAGGGGGCTTGAGCAAAAGGTCCTTTGCATGGGATGACCATTGGGGAACCCACCAACACAAAGATATATTATATATGGTACCGGGAGGAGAAGCCCTGCTGCTGCGGTCCCCAGACCCTGGCCCCTTCACCCCCTGAACCCACACCTCGGCACACCCTGCGCCCAAACTAACATCTTTAAACCAACACTTGACACGTTCTGACACACTCTAAACCAAGCCGGAACCAACTTAATCAATCCTGAACCAACCGTACACCAACCTTAGATGAAACCAACCCCTAAGCACATATCTTAAACCAACACTACACACACACACACACGCACTCTAAACCACCCCGAAATTAACCTAAACCACCCCTGCACCAAGGATAAAAACACACAGACACACTCCTAAACCAACACTAAATACACTCTAAACCAACCTTGAACCAACCTTAAACCAGCCCGAAACACATATTTTAAACCAACACTAGACACACTCTAAACCAACCCTAAACCATCCCAAACCAGTACAACGAGATCAACCCTAAACCACGTCTAAACCACCACCCCCCCACCGGGAGGGCGGGGGGGAGTGGTCTTAGACCAACCATAAACCAACCCTGAACCACACCCCAACCACACCACAAGGGGGGGGGGGACTGGGAACCATGAGTGGGGGGGGGGGGAGGGGGGGGGACTTGCGAACCCTTGACCATATATATAACTATTATTATTATTATTTCACCACTAAATGGGAAAAGCTACCCCTGGTCGTTTTGGGGCCGAACGGCCAACTGATGGAAGATCGCGAAGGCCATCGAAGCAGCTATGATCATGGCCTCATTTGAGCGATTTGAGGGCAGACGAATGGGGGCTGATCACTATTCCTGGCCACCAAATGGGTAGCTTTTCCCATTGAGTGGGAGACATCATTTTTTGGTCCATCATACCACGTCAAGGACCTTTCGGTCAACCCCCCATTTTTAGACTCCGCGCCAAATTTTGAGATGTCGAATCCGCAGCATATGTCCCCATCGCCATTGCTCCCTTTGGATGCCGTGAGCCTAGGGGTTTTTCGGACAGGAGATGCGCATGGTGCAGATGATGGATGAGGACGAGCTGTTCACCCTCGCCAAGGACCAGCTTGGGTCAGTGGCGAAAGGGTTTTTGTGTTGCTTACCCTACAAATACGCCTACTGGGTATTGACCCCATTTAGGCACGTTTCGGGGTAAAGCCTTTGTATTTTGCATCATTATGGGTCATTTCCCAAGGGTGTATTCCCAGGGTGTAATACAAAAACTATCAGATTGGTGGCAAGGCTGCTTTGCCGATTCATTTTGGTTTCAATGGATACGTCCCATGCATCTTGCACTCTGCCGCAGTTTCAGGAGATTGGAGCTCCAGTGGATCTTTTGCAGGAGGCGAGATTGTTCGGACCCAACATGTTAGGGCGTAAGCTGCTTTGTCATGCAGCCCAAAGAGAGAGGTCCTCCAAACGTGTAAATGCTTGTCCAGCCGACCAATCTTTAAGACATCTGCAGCCCAGCGAATCTGCTTGTGCCCTGCAGCGGTGTTTTGGCGAGTGTCTCATTGAGAGCGCAGGTGAAGAAGACCGGGAAGCTCCCGGCTCGCGGCCCAGGGTTTGGCTCAAGTCGAGTGCGTAACGCGTGCCGTTGCGCGCGAGCCAAGCCGGTGAAGCTCTCGCGACCTTGCACGCTTCTTCTCTTCTCAGAAGCTCGTCCGTCTGAACTCCAGCTGCCCGGAAAGCCGAGAAAGGGGCCGTCGGTCCTTTTTGGCCATGGGTCAAAAGCCCGGTTAGCCCCCAGTGAACATCCCAATCCCCAGTAAAATAGGTTCCAAAATGGGTGGTGAATTCACCTACCCCAAAATGGTACCATTGGTTTTGACCCACAGCCTGTTTCTCCGCGGTCGATTGAACGGTTGCCCACAAAACTCGGTGTCACAAGCGTTTCATCGAGGTGGTGAACTTTGCCGCCGGCGGCGTGGCTACTCCGGCAGATGCCGCCCTTTGCACCTGGGACCTCTAGTGGCCTCCCATGGCTTTTACACGAGGCACCAGGATCTGAGCTTCGGCAGTTCTTTTTCCCCCCCCTAAGTTAAGTAGTTTGTTTGTTTTGCTCCTCATGTTTTTTTTTGTTTTTCTTTTTTCTTTTTTGCCCTGGCGTGTGTGTTTCTTCTTGTCTTTTCTTTTTTTTGGGGGGGGAACGGCTGCAAAAAGTGGTTCATGGAACCGATCTCCACTGTCCAGCGAAGGGTCCCAATCAACCTGAGGCATGCAGCTGGGCGTGGACGGCGTTTTTGCCGCTCGGCGAGGGAGTTCCTTTGCGGTCACCGCATCTCTTGACGGTGGCTTGCGGGATCAATGCAACTCTCTTTGCTCTCTCTCTCTCTCTATCTCTATCTCTCTATCTCTATCTCTCTATCTCTCTCTCTCTCTCTCTTTCTCTCTGTCTCTCTGTCTCTCTCTCTCTCTCTCTCTCTCTCTCTCTCTCTCTCTCGCTCTGGCTCTGTCTTTCCATGTGCGTGGTGTTGTGCATCTTTGTGTGGTGTGTTTGGTTGTGGAGTAGCATTGTACCTTGGTGATCGAGTGCCAGCAACTGGGAAGATTAGTGATGCTGTTGGTCTACTGCTAACTCCTGAAGGGGACAAGGGACGACCGGAGGCAGTTGTGCTGCGTGCGCAAGTGCGATTGCCTCCATGTGGTGAGCACGCGTCACGAATTTAGACCGCCCGTGTCAGGTTGGCAGTGGCATCTTCAAGTCGACCGATCCTGCGAAGCGAGCCCGCGCCATTGTCAAGGCCGCAGATCGAAATGCAATTCGGTGCCTCCCACAGTCGCCTCCGCGGCCGATCAAAGCCACGAGAAAGTCATGGCACCGTATTCTGGCGTCAGGAGCAAACCCAACGGAACTCTCGCAGAACCCAACGGCAGATCATTTGGCTGCATTCCCGTGCAGGCGGTCACGCACTTCAATGATCCCCAGGAGTGACGGACAGAGCCGCCGGGTGGAGCCCCACATGGTGTCGTTTTTAGTGGACCCCCCCCAAAAAAAACAGTGGTTCCCTTGAATCTCCCTTCAAAAGCAGCCCAAAAGGATTCCCCAGAAGAAGACACACCCACATCTTGGAAGTGGGGGGCAAGGATTGGTTATGGCTGGCTGGGCGGTTGGGTGGCTGGCCGGTCCCATCGCTTGCTCGTGTGTTCTTTCGGAAATGCTTGCCGGATGATTAGGATTGGCAGGCAGAACCAGGATATGTCATGGGTTGCTCTGGCAGGTGATCGCCGAAGTCTCCGAAGACATTGGCGAGGTGCGCGCAATGAGTCTAGAGTGGACATGAGTTCATTGCTGGATTTGGCTCGCCTTTTTGATCCCTTGTGATCCTTTTTATCTTTTTTGGTCCTGGGTTTCCATCATTTTACAATTCAGCCGCCAATAATTTGACCGTGGCCGACACTGCCCATTCCATGTGAGCAGATGCAGTTGTGAACTTGAGGCCAAAGCGGGAAAGCAGTGGTTTTTTGGCTTCCAGTCATGGCGCGATGAATTTCCAATTTTGTTGACTCCGGATGAACAAAACCCTGTATACAAAAAGGGGGGGGGGGTGCTCCCCTCCAAACGTGGTCTGAAACCCCACAACCAGGGACACCCCTATATTATGGCTGTGGCTCAAACGAGTACCATTTGTTGGCCTGGATGAAAGCAATCATCGCATTTTGCGTAGCCTGAGCACCCGCATCAATAAACCGGACCCCCCGAACGTCGAACGATTCCATGTTGATTGGTGGGAGGGTGATATATATATATATATATATACATACACATATATATATATATACATACATACATACATACATACATACATACATACATACATACATACATACATACATACATGCATACATACATGTATACAGGGGTTTTGGAGCGGCCGCGGCTTTTCCTGACACCGATAATTGAAGTTCGGTTGGGTCGAAAAGAAGCTCCGAGCACCAGGCGATGACAGGCATCAACTGCGACGGCCTCGCCACCCGCTTTGCAGACCGGGAAGGCAAGGCTGAGAGTCGAAAGGTTGTTGTGTTACACCCTGGGATTACACTTTCTTTTTTTTGAACGGCCGCTAGGAAGAGCTCGTGTGCCAAGGATTACACCATTGGGAAATGGCCCAAAATGGGCCAACATGATGGTCATTTCCCAGTGGGCGTACTCCCAGATAGAATACCAAAACCCTTAGAGAGAGAGAGAGAGAGAGAGAGCGAGAGATGAGAGACGCGACGTCCTCGGGATCATTCCGGAAGCTCATCGGTCTAAGAGCTGAAAGGTATCTTGAGCCCTTCTTTTGCCTACTCAACCCGCGGCCTTGGCAGGTTCGCTGCGACCCTGTTGGAAGAGTTGCATGTTTGAGCCTGTGACATGTTTCAACAGCTTGGCAGATGCTGGAACCGAGAAGAGAAATCTTGATCTTGGCAGGACTTTCGTTCAGATGTCAACCACTTTCACACAAGCGTGTTTACAGAGACCCCACAACTTGCTGGTCTCATGGCTTTTGCTGTGGCTACTCCCAACCGAAGAGGTCTCTTTCCCACGGCCGACACCCAAAAACGACCCCTGTGAGGTGGCAACATGCCGGCGGCCAAGAAGCCGAGGATGGAATCTTACGGAGACCACAAGGGCCTGGCAGGCGGGCCTGGCAGATGCTTCGGGGTTTGTTTAGGGCTTCTTTTGAGCAGAGGGCGAGTGGACAAAACAAGGGTAGGCCCAGTTTTGAAGTCCAACCCATTGGAAACATTTGTTTGGCACGCTAAAGAAGCGCCATCAAGCTCGAATCCTCTCTGTTTTTCCTGCAAAGATCAATTGCCTGCTTTGAGAGTATGCCTTCTGCCAACGCATGAGGGGGACCCCCAAGCAAAGTGTTGTTTCTTGACAGTCAAAGGAGCAGGCGGTGTGAACTGACCAACAGGGTTGCTCCGAACTGAACAATGGCTCAACCACAAGGGTAGGCCATTAGTGTTGGCTCTTTCGATTTTCCTTTGCCAACTTTTCTGGACTTGTGACAATCAGGTCCTCCGGAGCAACCCGGGCAATGCAGCGTGAACCACATTTTTTCCCTCTGGCCATGAGCCACGGCCTTGGTAGATGGCCACTGCAAGAAAAAACAACATGGGGAAGTCGCGATCCAAGTGACTCGGGTTTGATCATGGATGAGTTATGTAGGCCGGTTGGCCTCAGACTGGCCTGGTGCACTTGGCTCAATGTCATGCCTGCATTGAACAGACGTGGCGCAACGGATTTGAAACGGGCATGGTGTGCAGAGCAAGGAGTAATGTTGGCCCATACACGGCCGGAATTTCAACATGGATGCTTTCTGAAATTGGACTCCCCCCATGAATGAACCAGGGGTTTCGTCATCCTGGGCTCCCATTACACTTACATAAGTCGGCTTACAGGCAGCACCACTTGGAGCCCCGAACCCCAAACGGCTTCGTTTGGTCACTGTGACGCCGTGCAGGCACATCCTTTTGAGAGGCCTCAAGTTTTGATTTTCCGATCCTCTGGCCCCTGCTGGAGAGAATCTTCGCGAAGCTTCGCTCAGAGAGTTGGCCGCCGATGCGAGCCTCTGACAAGGCATCAGGTGTCTCTGGAGGAGACATTTGAACAGAGCAGAGGTCGCAGACTGTCCTGCGCCATGGACAAGTTGATACTTTTCTCTTGCTGGCGTTAGCCTGGTGTCGTCCGCCACTCACCGCGTCGGTTTGGCCGTGACACCAAAAATGCGCGGCTGATTTAGATGTTGGGCTTCGCATGGCAAGCTGCTGTCAGTGCTCAGACACAACCTGCCTTATCTCTGCCATTTGCTTTTGCAGACTCATGCTAGCGCTATTGGAGTTTCCACAGCAATGCCCCCCTACCAGCAAAGGTATAATTGTCTCTGTCTAAGCAGCATACAAAGGTCTTTGGGTCAACGCCAAGTCGCTGCAACTGCAGCGCACCAAATGCCACCACTTGGCTGTGCCAATGCCTGAAGAACAGCTGACTGTGTTACATCACGCAGCTTGCCGTGAGGACATGTCGGGCATGCCGCCTGCTTTGTGTGCAGGGCTCGCAATCAAATGCAAAGGGTTTCCCTTTGGCCTCCCAAAAGGCACACATCAAACAGCTGGTTGTCGCCAAGGTGGCAGCCACCTCCAAATTGGTTGGTGGACATCAACCCCCCGGCTAAATGATCTCCACCAAAGGGTCCCCTAGCAAGCCTTGACAACCCCCACCTAAATGCTCTCCACCAAAGGGTCCCCTAATTAAATTCACACCCATGTATTTCGTCTCGCCTCTTCCTTCAACCGACTCCAGCCATGGGCTACCGCGCAGTGCCCGAGGGCCAAATAGGGAGCCTGAGGCTGGAGACCCCAGTGGTGCTGCGGGGCGCCTTGAGGCGTCGGCGGCGGCGGATTTGGTTTTTTCCGCCCGGGCTCCGGGGCCTAACCGCCCAAATCTGACAATGATGGGGCTGTCTCTTGGTAGGTTTGGTCCAAAAAAACTTATGTATGCCCCCCAGGTTGCATGTGTTCGGGCCCATGTTTGGTGGAAAAAATAAGAAGTTCATCAATGGGCCATACGATTGAAGGAAGTGGTTCAAACATGTGGTGTCCGGATGTGTTCTTTATTCTGAACACACCCAAAGGAAGGGGCCCACGTGCCCAAGACCATGGATCCTTTTTGATGTGTCTCCGACTGCAGCCTCATCGGTGGCTTCCATTGGTTTCTGGCGAACAGCTTTCGGGCTAGGTCGCTGAGCATGTGAACCTGGCTTTAGAGAAACTTTTGTTTTACTTGTTTCTTGGCAACTTGGCGCCCCTGCTGTTTTCATTTTTTTTGTTAAATTGTCTTTCTTCGTCGTTGTTTGTCCAGCTTTCCGAATCTCCCTTTCTCCCATGCGCTGCAGGGCTTGAGGTGGAGCAGGGTTGCCAACTTCCAAACGACCAAGCAATCAGGGCGGAGAGTTGGACGGGGGGTCCTTTTGTTTCCTTTTCCAGGGATCAAGAAAAACGCTCAGCGCGTGCCTCGCAGTCACGTGGCTCAAACCGGGCGCCTTACTTGCCCACATTTACATTCTCGCATCGGCCTTGGGTGTGCGGTCAACTCCCAGATCACCAGCCCCACAGCGCACTGGGTATATGACGTGTTACATAGCATGTCTGGGAAACCCTCTTAGAGGTCAAGCGTGGTCTTTGGAGCGGTTGCCTTTGGCAGGGCAAGTTGTTGACCGTTTGCCTCCGCTGCGAGTTTCTTTGCGTGGATCACGTGCTCTTCGCTTTTTGGGGATGGCTGGTTCCGCTGAGTGGGCCCCTCCTATGGCTCCTTTGTTTCCACTGGATCAGCCCGCGTGCGCCCAGGCCCGCTTCTGCTCAACGAGCCTCAGCTTCAAGCTTCGGGACCTTGGGGCCTGGGGACCACCCCAAGACAACCGTGGTTTGCCATGCTCGTATGGGGGCTCGGCCGGCCGGGTCCTCGTAGTCTTGCTAGAACGACATGGAACGGCCAGAGGAACGGTCACGGACTATCAAAGGCCCTTGTGCCTTAGGCCAGCTTTGCTCTGGGTTTCCTTCACTTTGGACCCCCTCGTTCGGAAAGGAACGGCTTGAAAGGCGCAGATGGAAGACATGCCTGACGGGCCGCTCGCCCTTTTTTGGTCCGCACGCTGGGATGGCCTTTGATCGAAGTTCCACGAGCCCCCGAGTTTGCTGAGTTGAACGGTTCACATGTGGGCGGTGGCTCACAGCTGACATCTCTGGACCCCATGGATCCGTGCGATTAACACCATGCTCGTTCGATTCCGCGTCGAGGTACCGGTCTCCATGCGCGCCGTCCTGTCGCTGGTGACGGCGGTCGCCGCGACCTCCGAGTTGCCGCGCATCAACCTCAATGCGAAGTCCATGCTCGAGGGCAAGTGGTGGGCGCAGGCAGGGGGCAGGCTTTTGCAGAACTAAGAGCAAAGCCACGGAACAGCGGAAGACCGAACTACCTGGGTTCGGACGCAAAGAAAAACTTCGTGAGCTGCAGATGCATTCGTAAATTGAAAACAGAGCATCTCGCGGTTGGGCACTGAGCAGCTCGGAACTCTATGTCTTCCAAGGTTTCTTTGTCAAAGATCGGGAGACCCCGAGAATGGTGGTTTTCGTTTTGCGTTTGTTTGAATTCCGGGTGAAACGGGTCCAAAACCACCCCAGTGTCTCGGCTTGCAAAGCCCGCGGCTTTGCGACCAGTGAGGTGGGGGACCACGTGGTGCACACCCCACACGCCAAAACCGGGCTGAGCTCCAACGTCGGGGATTACTACTACGCATATGGCCGGCGCCTTAGGGCTTCATTGGAGCAGTTTGTCAAACCAAAGCCCTCCAAATGGTGAGCTTCCTCTTGGTTGTACCACCAGGAGGCTCCTAATTTTCGTTGAGCAACCATCAAGTGAGCCACACTCCAAACCCGGGCCGCGGTCTTGGGTTCACCAGTTCTGTACCGGGTTTTGATTTATGACTCAAGTAACACTCTTCTAAGGGTAGCTTCCCCATTCTTTCCAGGGATCCTTCTTTCTAGAAAACCACCAACCACCCTGGGAAACCAGCGATCGGTTCTTGAAAAGAGCGATGGCTGAACAGAATGGACCATTGGACTTTCCACCCCTAGAATCCCCCGACCGCGGCCCGCCAGCGCCCCATTCGCCCCTCGCCTTCCGCTTCGCTTTCTGCTCGACTCCTCGAGGCTCCCACGCGGCGCTGAGCCAGGAGCTCCAGGAGAAGCGGGTGGCCGGCGCCGGGCGGGTGCACATCTTCCACCTGCCCGAGGCTCGGGGACCGAGGGAGCGGCGGAGCGGCTCGGCCGATTCGTGGGATGCCGTGGTCAACACCGTTTTGGGTTTTTTTTTTATTTTTGGATTTTGGGGTGCGCTGGGTCAAGACCTATGGGATCCCATTCTGGTGGGTAGGTGAATTCACCACCCATGATAAAGTGTATGGTGGGGATTGGGATGTTCACTGGGGGCTAACCGGGCTTTTGACCCATGGCCAATAGAAGAAGAGGTTTGGGGCGCCCGGACGCAGGGAAGGTCTGAGACGAAGTCCTTGAGTTCTTGGGGGAACACCCCGTTTTTTTTGGGGGGGTTTATGACAAAAAAAGTCAGACGAGCCACGTGCCCAACGCGCCCAACGCGGCCGCGCGCCACTCGATCGAATCGAATGCGCACCAGGGCAAGGACGCGCTGTCCACCGCCCTGCCGAAGGTGTCCCACCGCCGGGACTCCGTGAGCGCTTTAGCGAGGGCCTCAGCTCGGTCATTTTCGCCCTGATTTGGCTGTGGGTCAAAACCAATGGGATCCCATTTTGGTTGGTAGGTGAATTCACCACCCATTTTAGAACCTATTTGTGTGGGGATTGGTTCATGTTCACTGGGGGTACCCCATGGTTATTGGGTGGTGTGAGTGGTTGGGATGCCCTTTCGCTTCCATTGGGCACGAATTTCTGAGGTGTTTGGAGCCCTGTGATTTTTTGGAGGGTATGTTCCGTGGCCTTTGCCTTCTCTTGATATATGGAAGCTGGGAGTTTGGACACTGGCGAGCCTGGAGCAAGCCATAACTTTGGGGTCGGTTTCTTATTTGGCCGCTCCTTGTGCGACAAGAGACACATTGCAATTCATTCGATTTTAGCAACGCCGTGTTTGGACCTGTGCAAACGACTGCTTGCGCTTGGCTTTGGGGCACCTCTCTCATGTGTTTTTGCCACTCGCGATGTTCCTAGTGCTGGTCAGTACTCTGTGGCTTTGATGTCTCGCTGTCAACAGTAGGCATGCTCATCAGGCGGAGAATTTGCTTGCAGTCCACGAGAGCGGCATTTGGATTTCCTTCGACTCATGGGGCTTTGGGTTGAATGACTGCCATTGATCAGGGCTCCTTAAAAGATACATTTTGCCCATTTGAAACATGGCTTTTTCCACCACAATAGAGGGAAACCACCATTTACAAGGCAATGTTCAGGTGTATAATGTAAGGACCCCTGTTGATCGCGGGTCGACGGCACTCAGGTGCAGCTGAGTCACAAGGTGGTGCCAGACTCGGTTGACTTTCCGAAGATGCCATAACGCCGACTTCAGATCATTCACAGACTGTCACAGAGCTGAGGTTCTGTCAGATGCCAAATTGTTTCCGAGCCCTGGCCGCACGCCAGATGTTCGCGACCTGTGTTCTGAGGGATGAGGGATGGTGTCCATCGTTTCGAGCGGTTCCTTCGCTTAGGGACTTCAACTTGCCGGAGGCGCGACCTTCTGCTCGTTCATCACACCCGCGGCCGGAGTTTGGGATGGAGTTGGAATCCTGAATCCTATGTGGGCTACCGGGGCACGGAGTCTTGGGTGCCTTCGATTTTGGACGCGGAAGTTTCGATCTCTATGGGCCCTATTCCCTTATTGCAATTGAAGCCTCTGACAAGCAATTTCGGTCTACCCTAAGCCTGTTTCACTTTCCAGTGCACAAATCGACAGCGGATTCATGTGCCAGGACTACGCATCCGGCCTTAGTGCGAGCGGGCAGCAGAAGGAGAAGCAGGTGCTCCGGGTCCGCGTGAAAATCGGTCTGTCGCCAAATGGAATTCTTGGGGAAATTGGGAAACTAGTTTTGACATGCCTTTGCCGTGGCCGAATTGTCAAGGACGCATTTTCGCAGAACTGCTGCAAGAAGGGCCTTCCACTTGTAGGCTTCAGCGGCTTCGGAGTTCTGGGATGCTGAAGAGACCATGTAAATTGGCAGGGTATTCCGAATTCTCGAATTTGGTATCGGCATATTGCCGTCCTTTGGCCAACTTCCCTTCGGAACCTGCGAGTTTTCCTCGCCAAGTAAGATGAGCCATGATGAGCCATGGACAGTTGAGCCGAATTCAAAAACCTGGCCAGTTGCTGGCGAGGGGGCATTCAACAATGGGGAGGACATGGGGAGACCCAAGTTCCCTGATGCAAGGGGCCGGCCCATTCTTCAACCAGGAGTTTCCCGCGGGTCCTATGATGCTTTGCATTAGAGTGCTGGACCCCTTTATCAATGGGGGGGGGGTTCAGACAACCAAAGGGATTCTTATCGAGGATCAACATGACCTCAGTTTTCTTGACCACGGCACATATGCCAGTTTTGGTGAAGGTGACAGACTCCATCACCTCCAGCGCTTTGATGCAGAAGCTCAAGGACGGGAGGGATTTCTTTCGAAGATTTCAAGGGAGGGGTATTTATTTTAGATGTTTTTCTCGTTTTTTTTTTTTTTTTTCTCTCGCTTCTGGCTTCTTGGCTTTTCGGCTTCTTGGCTTCTCGGCGCTTTTGGTGGCTTTTTGGCTTTTCGCATCCTCTGCATTCCCAGTTCCTCTTCGGCAGGTGGCATTTTGGCTTTTGCGGCTTTTCGCTGGTTTATGCGGCTTTTGGCTTTGGCTTTTCGCATCCTTTTGGCTTTTGCGCCCTTTCATTGGTTTTTGGATTTGGCTTCCCGCATCATCAGCATCACCACCTCCCTATTTCAATCCCAGATTTTTTTTTTTTTTTAAAGCGGGGGGGCTGGGGGGGGCGGCAGCCCCCCCCATGATGGTCGCAGAAGTGATGATTCGAATACGGGTGCAATTAAATCTCTGCAAAAAGTCTAAAAACTCGCGGGGGGTTTGGGGGGGGCGGCAGCCCCCCCCCCTGATGTTCAAAGAATTGATGATTCAACTAGGGGTGCAATTAAATCTCTGTAGAAAATCTAAAACGTAGCGGGGGGATTGGGGGGGGGGGGGCGGCAGCCCCCCCCATGATGTCGGAAGAAGTGATGATTCAAGTAGGGGTGCAATGATTCAAGAAAGGGTGCAATAGAATTTAAAAGGCAGCGGGAGGGTTGGCGGGGGTGGCTTCCGCTATGATGTTCGAAGAAATGCATACATACAGACATACATGGATTACACAGATTACCTAAAATGTCGTATTTTGCAGCATTTTCTCGCGAAATTGGACGCTCGAAAAAGTGATGATTCAAACAGGGGTGCAATTCAATCTCTGCAAGAAATCTAAAAAGTAACGGGGGGAGGCGGCAACCCCCCCCCATGATGTTTGAAGAAGCGTTGATTCAAATACGGGTGCAATTACTCTGCAAACAATCTAAACAGTAGCGGATGGTTTGGGCGGGGGGTTCCCCTCCCATGATGTCCGAAGAAGTGATGATTTAAATGCCCTCCTGTTTGAATCATTATTTTTTGACCCACGATTTGTTGGTAATGCTAGGGATGTTGGTCGGCGGGGATGTTGAAAACAATGCTGGGGATGTTGACGGGCTAGTGTAAAATGCATCAATTTCGCGAGAAAATGCTATAAAATACGACATTTTACTGGCCCGGACGAAAAACTAAAAACATTCAACAAAAAAAACAAAATGAATCCGCACCCGATTTCAAGTGCGGGTCATCCAAAGAGTAGGTGTTCTTGAAGCAGCAAGTAACAACGGCTTAGTCCGCCGACATTGCACCCCTGCATGTCCTTTTAAGTTCCCCCGCGTTAAGCTGAGGCAGGGTTTGCATTGCAGCGTCATTTCCCCCCCCAGAGTTGCCTCTATTTCCGTGCACTTGAACTGCAGTACCCCGTTATGCGTTGCGTACATGTTTTCCAATGTGGCTTGTGCCTGTTTTGGCACATTTTGGGCCCAAGTAAGCATTTGCAACTTTCGGGCTTTGAGCCGGGCGCCATGGTCAGCGCCTGACTTGATGACTTCGGGCTTGCCAGACGGCTCTGCATCCCCTACGCCCAGCCAACTTGGACGGCCATTTAGGCCTTCTACTGCCAAGTCATCATCTCCATTAGCAACTCCTGTTTTCCCGCGGCCTAAATCAAATGGCCCTACTCTGCTGCCACAATCGGGCGGCTTGCCAGTCCCACCGACACGCAGAGAGTTATCTCAAGCATTTTCCAGGCCGGTGGCCTCTCAGAGAACGCCAGCCATCAGCCAGCAACGCAAACGCTTGCCACCTGCGCGTGATGATGCCCTGCTACAAGTTGAAGCAGAGGCGCCGCCACTTTTGCGCGCCCGAGTTTCTAGACTACACGAGGAGCACTCTCGAGTCGCGCGCCTTTTCAAACATGAGTTGGAACAAGTCAGATTGTTTTCGCAGCTGCGTGCTGACTTGGCAATCAGCGAACTTCGATGCACACATTTTGCGGATGCTACAACGCATGGAAGAACGTCTTTGCGTGCATGAGACTTGCGCCTGGATTTTGGCAGGTTCAACTTGCAGACATGCTGCTGGCCTTGGGCTTGACCCGGCAAGATCAGAAGGAGTGTGGGGCTAGCTTCACCACGCCAATCAAAGCCGCAAGGTGGTTCTGCAAGATAGCCCAGCTGCCGGTGATCAGCACCACTACGCTTACTTCTTCTTTTAGCAAATCAAATATTCCTCATGAACGCCGCCCCTTCTCAGTATTTTTCAATGGGAACTTCGACTCCTTTCGCTGCGTTGTACACAGACTGAACTGTTGGTGATTTGGCGGGTTTCTTGCAATCTTGTCGTTGATTTTGACGTGAACGCAGTTCGGGTCATGCGCAAGGACCAAAACCACAGTTACTGCCCAGCCTTCAGGTTCCTTTGTCGGGGCTTCCTCAGCGCTGGAGAGCGCAGTCTCACGTTGCCCAGCAACCCCCACGCTCAGCGCAAGCCTCAATGCGCATCAGCGTCTACACTAACGCATCACCAGCGCCTGCCAAAACATTTCGGCTGATTGTCTTTGAATCCACGTGTTCAACAGTGATGCCAGAACAAGCAGCTTGCGCCTTACGGGCTGGAACTAAATTGGGCGGGGTTCGAAATGCGAGTCTGGCTTGCGAGGTTATGGGCAGGTACCCTGCGATCGTTACACGTCCGAATCTTTGAGCCCGACAATTTTGACCAAAACCAAAAGCTACCCGGCAGATGTTGGTCGTCAAGCAAACCTCCTAAAACTCCAACCGAGCAAAACGGTAAACCAACAACCCAGCGGCACATATGACACGCAGCGCAAAAGCAAATCATCAAACAGGCGGTTGATGTGAAACTCAGCCGACAACATCGGCGGACGCTGCTGTGAAACTTGGCTGATAAGAATGTGAATTTCGATCGACACAGTTGTGAAATTCGGCGACGTTCAGCGAACAGCCCACATTGCTGCGGCCGTCCTTTGCCAGCGGAACATCCCATGCTCAACTGCCATAACCAACCCCGGCCCACACTGCCTAAAACCCTCCCTGTCTAAACCGCTCTAGACAGACCTTCAACCCACCCGAGCCTCAACCTTAAACCAACCCGACACCAACAATAAGCCACCCCCCAAATTCACGTTCAACCACCTCTTCGCCAAACCCACCCTAAACCAACCCGCAACCCCAAAGCATTCCCACTGCAAACTAGTCTTTAAGCCCCCACACCTACACCTATAACTGCAAACAGACACCATACCCACCCTTGGACCTTGAGCCAATCCCAAACCAACAGCCTAAAACGATGCCAAAACCCAATTGATAGGCGTGGGCCAACGGGCTCTAGACAACGAGGGCAGGTCGTGGGTCGTCAGGGTGCAAATAAACCTGTCACGACCAAGAGCAGCCGCGCCCCACCTTCCGTAGAATCAAAGAAGACAAATCGAGCTGTCAACCCTCAGTCTGCCTTGAACAAGTGAAGAGGAAGTAACGCAAGTTACATGCTACGCACGCGCTGCTCGTTTGCAGGGCAGTGGGCGCAGGTGCAGTCCGACGTTGCAGGATCGAGGCTGGAGATCCGAAGCAAGTCAGCGGCAGGGTACTGGCCAGAGATGAAGACCGCGCTGGAGCACGTCTTTGTCGTGGTCGGCAAAAGTTTGGCGCGAAGGAGATCAACTTCCAACACATCCTGAAGGAGGCCGAAGCTGCCGGGTTGTTCAGGTGCGGGGGCGTTCCAACAACGAAGCCCCTGGCTGGAAGTTCCACAATTGGGCAGGCTTACGCGCAACTTCGGAGCGAGCAACAAGTCCACGCATAGTTTCAGTCCCACACTCTGTGAAGCGTGCGCCTTGGGGCGGCGGCGAAGGCGCAAGCTTGGATGTCGTTTCGTGAACCCACAACTGCCGCCCAATGCAGCCGTGATTCAAGTGGTCCAGGAAATGTCCGCCAAAGATGTTCAAAGTCTTGGCCTTCGAGCTGTTGGTAGTTTTGACTCTCGCATTTGACGCCTCTCGGATCGAGACAGAGTCTGTCCGCAAAAAACTGGCTTGCGCCATGCGCACGTGGAACGAGAGAGACAACGTTCCTGTGGATGCCGAGGGCGCGGTGGTCCGCGCGTCGCAGCTGGTTCCGCGCCAAGAAAGCTTGGTCTACCCTTTGTTCCAGGTGGCGCTCATGCCGTGGGGCGCATCAGCAGCAGTCCGGTAAGTTCACCCCTCTTGGAGCAAAGAGCTCCTTGGCTTTAGATAAGTTCTTGTCGCTGCCAAAGGCGGCCGGGGTTGCCCTTGCCTTCGAGTAGGGGCCAGCGTGCACTTTCTGCTTGGAGTCGCCGGATGCCAGAGAAGGATCCCCTGGGCATCGGCTATTGATTTAAATCAATGGGAAGTTCATGTTCTGAATTGATATTGATTTTTGTCGTTTCTATTGATTAAATCAATATTTGAAGTATGTTGTGTTTTCCCAAATTCTGTTGATATTAATTTGTCATTTTCTTCTTGCTTTCTATTGATTTTTTTTGACAATTCTATTGATGTGAGTTTGGGTCCTGTGCCTCTGGAACTTGGGCTCAAATCCTAGAATGCTTGTGCACATGGGCAACCCTTGATAAAAGGGATTGCTTGCCAGCGCCCTTGGTAAAAGGTATAGTGCCCTTGGTAAAAGGTCACTAGTGCCCTTGGTAAAAGGGTCATGAGTGTTGGCAAAGGTGGGGCCAGGCACACCCCCAAACCTCACATAGACCCAGGACTGCTCCTCAAGGAGATTTCCAAGCACTCAGGCTTGAACTGTCACCCATATGTGAGATTCATGGGGCTTGCCTCAGGCAAGCTATGTTTCAAGTCTTGCTGGGTGAGCCCTCCTTGAACAACACCAAATGGAATGGATCAGTGTGGGTGGGGCTGAAGGTGGAGCGAATAACAATCCTCCTGTCCCACATGAGGCGGCTCCTGGGGCAAAATGAGATGCAAGCATGTGCCTCCAAGCTGACTGGGGCTGAATTCCTGCAGTTGCAGGAAGTTGTGAAGATGATCAAGCAGAAAACGCAAGTGGCAGCAGACCCCACCCTTGCTGAAAGGGAAAAAGGAAACTCCACCCTTGTTGAAAGGGAAAAAGCAGACCCCACCCTTGCTGAAAGGGAAGCATCACACACACCCCTTCCTGAAAGGCCAGAAGAAGAGGGCAGCGCCAGAAAGCTCAAGAAAGAGGTTTCTGAGGCAACTGTTGATTCTGAAGGCTTTCCATTGGCCTTACAAACACCTGACAAAAGCCAAAGCCCCTTGGTAAAAGGGGATGGGGTGGACAAGGGGGGGAATGAAATCCTACGGCAGCCACCCTCTTTCAAAAGGAGGAGGAAAGGCAGCTTAGCAACACAACCAGCAGCCACAGAAGAGGGCAAACAAAGGTTAAAAGATGCCTTGGGCATTGGCAAGGCCAAAAAGGCAAAGACCAAAGCAAGGAACCACAAAGCAAGTTCTTCCACAAAACCCTTGGTAAAAGGGAAAGGCTCCAGAAAGAAAAAGCCATTGGTAAAAGGTGCAAAGCCCTTGGTAAAAGGTGCAGCTGTAAGAAAGCCATGGGCAAAGCTCTATGTCACCCAAACTGCAAAGCCACCATGGAGAGCTTACATAACAGGCACTACAGACCCAAAGGGGAAGCCAAAACTAGTTGTGGAAACAACAGAGAGGAACCATCCAAAGTACAAAGAGATCTTGCAGAACATCAAGCAGCAGTTGCAAGAGGAGCACCTCACAAAGGCAGAAGCTGTGGAGTTGAGGGCAAGCCTCTACAAAACACACCCTTGCTAAAAGGTGACAACGTGAAAGTTTTAATGGCGTCACCCTTGGTAAAAGGGAAGGGTTACCTGTACAGCTATACCCTTGGTAAAAGGGGCAGAGCACAGCAGCTTGGTGTCAAAAACAGTGCGTGCAGAATTGTTGCCCCCTCCCCGCCCCCCCAGGGTGAGACACATATGTTGTTTTTTTGTTTGTGCCCCAAGGGTAGTTTAAATGGACTGCCTTCTAATGATGCCCAAACACATGTTCACCTGTCATTTTTGAGGGTTCCCTGTCAACATGTTTTTCTTGGGCAGTGATGTTCCAACATGACATCCTTGAGCCAAAGAGACCCTGCAGCCATTTGCATATGCTCAAGCTTGTGTTTTTGCTAGTTTTTTGCTGTCCTTGGTAAAAGGACAATAGGGGCCAGCCTTGGTAAAAGGCCAATGCCTGGCTACACATGGCATGGCTACACATGGAACAACAAAGGCAGGCCCTCAGGCACTGGCACAGTGAGCAGGGCAAGAGCAGAAAAGTTCAAGAAAAAGGGCGAAGAAAGAGTAGCCAGAGAAAAAGCTGAGGCTGAGGAAAGAAAGGCCAGGCAAGAAGAACAAGAACAATCTGCACCTGCAGGGCCCAGCACCCTTGATAAAAGGGAAGAGGGGCAGCCAGCAGCACCCAGCTCCCTTGCTAAAAGGGAAGAAGAGAAGCCTGCAGAGACCAGCACCCTTGATAAAAGGGAAGAGGGGCAGCCAGCAGCACCCAGCTCCCTTGCTAAAAGGGAAGAAGAGAAGCCTGCAGAGCCCACCCTTGATAAAAGGGAAGAGGGGCAGCCAGCAGCATCCAGCACCCTTCTTAAAAGGGAAGAAGAGAAGCCTCTTGATAAAAGGGAAGGGGAACAGCCAGCACCATCCACCCTTGTTGAAAGGGAAGAAGAAAAGCCTGCAGAGCCTAGCCCCCTTGATAAAAGGGAAGAAACAAAAGAGCAGAAAGCTCAAGACAAGGAGCCAACAAGTGAGGCTCTTGGCAAGGCCCCTTCAAAGAACAAGCAGGCAAAGGACCAAAAGCAAGGGGCCCTGGTCCTTGGCCCCAGCCCTGCCCAAAAAAGCAAAGAGCTTGTTGCAGCTGAGTCCTCCTCGGAGGAGTCTGTTGACTGGGGCACCTCCTCAGAAACAGAAAGCTCCAGCACCCCTGCAGCCAAGCCCCAGGCAAGCAAAAAGGGAACTGCCACCCTTTGTAAAAGGGGAAGTGTGTTCAGCCCTGAGAGGCAAGCCCAGCCTACCCTTGAAAAAAGGGCAAGAACAAACACGGCCACAACCCCTGCAACAAAGAGAAAAGCCCCCCTTGATGAAAGGAGGGAACGCCCAATGTGGCGGCTGAAAAACGTCCCCAAAGCTAGTGTGGCAGTGGACTGGCACAATGTCATTTGCTGCAATGATGTGGTGCCCTCCAGCTCCATCAATGCCTTGGAGAAGCTGGACCTTGCTGGGTATACAGTCCACATGGTGTCCTACTGTGGCTATGCAAGGGAACAGCAAGTGAGAAAACAGCTCGCTGAATTGAAATTCCGCTTTGCCAGTGTTACCTTTACAAGGAGCAGGGACAAGTCAGGGGGCAAGGGTGAATGGTGCCAGCAGCACAGGGTCGAGGTCATCTTTGATGACTCCATGGAGGTGCTGAATGACTGCTGGGCCAGGGGGCTCTGGGTGTATTGCATCCAAACAAACTACAACAGAAAAAGGTGGAAGTCTGATTCCTACCCCACTTTCATGGATGCTGTGGAAAAATTCCTGGAGACAAGCTCCTAAAACAAAGGGCTGGCACCACTTTTTGTTGATAAGAGGGATGCCTTCCATTACCCTTGTTAAAAGGGAATTGCAAATGGCCCCAACGCAAGCTGCCCTTGATAAAAGGGAGAGTGGTGGAACCTACACCCCCTTGATAAAAGGGAAGCCAGCTGAGCCCTCCCCCCCTTGATGAAAGGGTGAAGTTTGGCCAAAATGGCTTCTGCAGCTGCAGGCTTTGGGCTGTGGCAAAAGTGCATGTGCTCAGGGAATGGGCAGGGCTGCCACCTTTTGGGCTAGTACAGGAAGTCAAACAGTTTCAATTTTGCAACTGGTCCCTTTTCTCAAGGGTGCAAGGGTGCTTTTCTCCAGGGAATGGGCAGGGCTTCTGGTGTGTTGCCCCCTTTTGGGCTAGACAGTTTCAATTTTGCAACTGGCCCCTTTTCTCAAGGGTGCAAGGGTGCTTTTCTCCAGGGTCCCTTTGGGGCTTGGGCTGGGGGAACCTTTTTTCTGAAGGGTGTCAATACCATTTTTGGGTTGGGGTTGAATTGGGAAGCCCTTCTCTAAGTGATTCTTTGGGATTGGGAGTGGGGGGTATGACACATGTTTCCATTGCCAAGGTGCCCTTTTACCAAGGGCAGCATTGCAACTTGCTGTAGTTGTAGAAAAGGCAAATTCCCTTGATGAAACTTGTTTTTACTGGTGTATGTGGCTAGCCCTTTGCAAAAAACACAGTCACCAGCATGGAATCTCATGTCATTGTGGCAGTTTCCAAATCCAATGTGTAAAGGAAACCAAATCCACAACTTTGATCAATGTTGGTCAATGTTGGTCAAATTTGATCAATTTTGGTCAGTTTTGGTCAAAACCATGGTTTTGATCAAATGTGACCAAAATTGACCAAAATTGATCAAAATTGATCAAAGTTGGCCAGGCTTGGAAACCCCACCCACGTGGAACATGGTTTGTGCACCGCAGCTTTCCTACCTGTCAAGCTTGCAGCATTTTTGGGAAAAGCAATGGCACCAAAGGCAAAGTCCAAAACATCAAAGGGCTCTCCCTTGAAAAAAGGGACCATCAAGCAACCCCCCTTGATAAAAGGGACTGGCCAAGGAAGTGCAACAAAGGCCATGAAGGCCATGAAGGCTATGAATACTATGAAATTGCAGCTGAAAAAAAAACACTTGGCCAAACTTGGCAAGATGACCTTGGCAGAGAAGATTAAGAAAGCAGGGGAAGAGGCTGACACCCCTGAAGAGGCAGCTACTGAGTTGAGAAAAATGCTTGGCAAACAAGAACACACCAGGGTTTGGTCCAAGTACCAAACAGCCTTGAAAGGCAAGCCCAAAAAAGAACAAGACGATTTCCAGAACAAGAGCAAGCATGAGAAGGGCTTCGAAGCAGCACTGGCCCTTGTGAAGACTGAGGTCCCCAAGTTCTTCCACTACAATGAGTCCATGGAACACGCCACCTCCCTTGCTAAAAGGGAAAAATGGGTATCAGAGAAAAAGATGCTGGAGCTTCATGGGGAAGATGATTTCTGGGCCCACATGGAGTCAGGAAGGATTATTTACAGAGCAGACCCACTCACACCAAATGTGTGGAATTACCAAGACACAGGCGACTTTGAAAAACAAACCCATGTGAAAAAGGCTCAGCACTGGTCATTAGGCCAGGAGTATGAACCGACTGCAGAAGACCAGCAAGAATGGCAAAGTTTCCTGCAAAAGGACAATTATAGCCATTTGAGGGCTATTGGCAAGGGATCTTCCTTGATAAAAGGAAAAGGGAAAGGCAAAGGAAAGACAAAAGGAAAGACAAAAGGAAAGCCAAGACGTTTGTTGGCCTTGGAGGATGGCACAGAAGAATATCCAGAAGAGACAACTGAAGAAGAACAGTGGAAGGAGCTCTTGGCAAAAGCAAAGAGGGCAAGAGACCAAGCTGGGCAGGCCAAAGATGATTGTGAGGCTGCCCTCACTAAAGCTGACCTTGCTAAAAGGTTAACCAAAGCAGCCAAGAGAGACACTACAAGCAAGTTGGAAATTCTGGCCAAAAAGGTAAAGGTTGTCAAAGACATCTTGGCCAAGCAAGATCAGTCAATGCCCTTGCAAAAAGCAAAACAAGTGCTTGTGGATACCATGACAGCAAGCAAAGCCAGCAAGGGCTCCAAGAAGTGAACTTAGGAAACACCCTTGCTAAAAGGGTAGCCTGGGATGTTCTTGCTAAAAGGGTGGCTTCTGGTACCTTTGCTACAATGCTAGCCCAAATGCCCTTGGTGAAAGGGAACCTGTTTAGATAGGGATGGCAATTGTCTATCCCACCCCCCTTGCTAAAAGGGTTTGGCAGCAGCTGGCACCGACAGGCAAAAAGAGTTTTCCACCAAGTGCTCTGAAGGGATGGGGTGGGGGGGGGGGAAGGTTCCAAACACAAAGAAATAGTATAGTCTGTTCTGGGGCTTGCTTGTTGAACCAACCCCCAAAGGCTTTGGGGTGTAAAAGGTCAGCATGCTTTTTTAGGGGTTGCTTTGAGTGCCAAGGGCTAGCATGCATCATGCTTGAAATGCAGGCCCTTTGGCTCCAGGGTAACTTATAATATTTGATGGCCTTGATAAAAGGCAGCCCCCTTGATGAAAGGGGAATTTGCCATGGAGAGGCCTCCCAAAAGGCTGAAAGGCTGGAAGTTAGACCAGTCAAGGGAACATCCTTGTGAAAAGGATGAAAAGCTTGAGCCAAACAAGTCCAGCCCTTTGTGCACAAGGCTGCTTGAACTTTGGTCCCTGGGAAAAATATCAGCAGTCCAGGCTGCAGAGATAGCACACTTGGCCATTTTGGAAGGAAGCTCTTCTGCTGACACCATGGCCTTGGCCAAATGTGGTAACTTTGGCCAAAACCCTGGCAGTGCCCACAGGGACTTGGTCAGCCACTTTTGCAAAGACATCAAAGTATGTGACCCAATGCCAGTCACTGTTGATGTCCTTGACCCCAACACCAGGAAGCACACCAAGGAAGAAGCCTCCCTGTTTCTTCCCCACATTCTTTTCAGCAACCTTGCTGAGCACTACACAGAGGTTTTCTTGGACCTGTTCTGCTTCAATGAAGCAGAATCTTTTTGGCAATGTGCTGAGAGGTCCAAGGACCCCAGGCTTGCCCCACCAATCACCCTTGGTAAAAGGGTCAAGGATCCTTCCCACACATGCCCTATCTTTGTTCATGGTGATGGTGTGGAATACCAAAACCGAGACAGCCTGATGACATGGTCATGGGGCCCTTTGCTCAGCCAAAAGGAGAGCTTAGCAGCCCACCTGCTCCTGGTTGCCTTTCCAAAGAACTGCTCTGTGCCCACAACTTGGGGGCCTCTTCATGACTGGATTGCCTGGAGCTTTGCAGCCTTGATAAAAGGCAAGCACCCTTCCCAAGATCCATATGGGAATGGCCTGCCACCTTCACTGGCAGAGCTGGCTGGCCTGCCCTTGACACCAGGCAACCACAGAGCTTGCATCTACAGCATACAGGGTGACCAAGAATTCTTCTCAAACATCTTGAAGATGCCACACTGGCAAAACAAATTCCCCTGTGCAGAATGCGATGCCCAAAAGCCTGCATTCAAGGGCATTAAGTGTCCTGATGGGAAGAGTGTCAAGCTTCTCAGGCAAGCTGATCAAAAGTTTGTATATGTCTCCCCTGAGCAAGCCCTCCTTGTTAAAAGGAGTGCCCATCCACTTTTTCAGGTGCCAGGCATCAGCGCAGCCATGGTGCGAGGAGACTCCCTCCACATCCTGTACTCCAGAGGAGTTGCTTCACACCTTGCAGGCTCTTTGATCCATTACTTGTGCTACTTTGATGGTGTGAAAGCAAGGCAGGCAGTGCCACCCAGCCAAAGGCTCCAAAAGCTGTTTGGCAGAATTAAGGAGCTCTATGTCCAAAATCAGGTCTCCTCCAGGTTGACCAACCTTCGCCTCTCCATGACTTGCCCTGATGCTGCCAAGCCTCACAAAAGCTTTGCGTGCCTTGAGGCAAAGGCTGCTGAGACTAAGCACCTGCTGCCCTGTCTGTTGCAGGTGTTGCGAGAAGCTCTGCCAGAAGATGACCCCATTCATCAAGCCATGCTGGCCTGCCTAGAAGAATTGATTCAGATTGCTGATCTGTATGATGCAATTGGGCTTTTTCCTACTTCTGAGGAGTTCTTGCAAGCCGCCAACCTTGCCAAAAGGTTCTTCAGCAACTACCATGATCTGAACCAGTGGGCCTTGCTAAAAGGCAGAAAGCTCTTTCACATCACTCACAAATCCCATTCCTTTCATCATCTCATCCTGAATTCAAAATATTTGAATTATAGAATCCATTCCAATTACAGAGCAGAGCACTTTGTGGGCAGAATGAGTGTGTTGACACATTCCACTGCCTTTGGGGTAAAATCCTCCAAGCTCAGCTCCAAGCTTGCAGTGAAATATAAATTTCTTCTTCACCTGCAACTCAGCAGGCCAGGTTTTGGCCAAGAGGGACAAGCCAGCTGACTATTGACTGCACAAGCTTCTGCTATAGAGGGTGCCCTTGCTAAAAGGGTGGCAGGCTGCTCTCCTTGTCCTGCTGCTGCAGGAAATGCCCTTGCTAAAAGGGTGGCAGGCCCCCATCCCTTTCCTGCTGCTACAGGAATGCCCTTGCTGAAAGGGTGACAAGCTCATCCCCTTTGCTAGAAGGTGAAAAGCACCTTCTCCTGCTTCTGTAGGCATGCCCTTGCTGAAAGGGGGACAAGCTCCTACACTGCCATTGTGGAAAAAAGGGGGTGTGCCGCATTGCAAACCTTATTGATATTTGCTTTTGATTTACCATCTAAAAATGAGGACATGTTTAATTGATTTGTTTCGCAATCTTGCTTTTGATTTTGGTCGCCTAGAACCACATGTTTCTTATTGAAAAAAAGGGCATATCAATAGAACAAGAAACCTATTGATTTAAATCAATAGCCGATGCCCAGGGTCCGACCCGCGCTGCCATTTCTGCCTCAAGCCTTCTGGGGTCGGGTTTGATCCCTCTCTTTTTCGATGGATGGCTCGTGCGTATTGGCCAGGCGCCTTGGGCCGCGGTCTTGCGCTGCGTCTCCGGATGGCGCCGCGGAGCACTTGGGCAACCCGGCTATTCGGATTTGTTAAGGCCTTCTGGATGGTGTGGCAGTCCTTTGGAAGACCGTTCCTTGAATGCAGCTCTCCACGAGAAGCCGGACACGTGGGCCAGCGTGCAGGCAGACTAAATCAAAGAAAGGCGACCCTCCCAGCCACGTGGCGCGAGCTGGGAAATCGCTTGAAGGACAGCCATGGCCGTTTGTCGCGCAGCTCACGTGCATGACGACAGGGCAGTGGCGGGCTGGGTCGCTTGGGATGTCAACTTGGTTGCTTGGTCTTGCTCAAGAAAGGAAGCGCGCCGAGCCTGCGCCAGCGCCGCCAAAAACCGCCAAAAGTCCCTGCCGTCATCTTGCTGCTTGGTGCACAATGACAAACCCCCCCCTCCCCTAAACCCTATGTAGGCGACACGCCGAACACCGTCGGTGGACAGGCGGCTTCTTTACTCCATACTAGGAACTGCCCACATGTCGATTGAATGTCAGCCAGCCCTTTTTTCTTTGGACGCCGTCTCGGATGCGTCGGAATTGGTGCTCCATTCTATTATATTCAACCCCATTACCCACCCACCCCACTGCGCTCCACCCCACTCCGTTCCATTCTCTTCCATTCCATTCCACTCCATATTGTGTCAAGCCCCTTTCGTGCTTATTTCCGTTCCACGCAATCTGACGTCACTCCCTTTGCGGCGTCTATTCCTTTGGCACGACAGGAGCTTACGGAGCTGGGAGATGGCAGCACACACACTAGGCGCGAGAACATCGCCTCCAGTGGAGTTGTCGAGTGGTTCTGAGTGGACGTGGATGTCATTTTTTACTACGGGCCCATGTCCACCACAATCCAAAAATGAGGCGGTTCCCTTTTTTTCTTCTTTTTTAAACTTCATTGCCACCTGTTTTTCTGGGCACCTGAGCGAACACCTTTGCCAAGAGAACACCAACATCAAACTTGCATGAGCTTAGGCACCTGCACGTAGGCTGTGAGCAGCATGTCAGCATCCCGCAAGCTTTACGAAGCCCCACGATTTGAGGGCGACATTTCTGGGCCACCGCCTCCGGGCTCAGATTTTCTCACCCTGACACTCACAAAATTATCCATGCCGCGCCCCAGGAGTTACTCCAACCCAAAGGCAACTGCCAATGCAGTGAGCTTTTTGGAGAAGGAGTTTCAGGAGATCCTGCAGTCAGATGTCCACAGTGTGTGCTGTGAGTCGGCCTTGTCGTTTGTTTTTGATCGATGATCCTACTGCCAAACCTTTTATTTTCGCTCAGTGATCCTACTGCAAAAGATTTACGCAGGATTGTTGCTGGTCTATGGGGCGGCTGCGAATATCAAGAGCAGAAGGTGTTTGACTTTTCTGCTTTCTCCTGTTTGTAGCACTTTTCTCCACCGTCTGTGCTCTTCCTGGGTTTGCTGTACTGCATGCCTTCCTTGCATTCCAGAAGACGGTTTTGTTTCTTGGGCCACAATCGACACCCGCCAGAGTCGAGGTTTGGGGTAGATGCCGTTGCCAGGTTTTGTGTCAAACCAGCATCTGAAACTCGCAACACCCAAACCACCTGCTATACCAAAGACACCAGAGCTCCCCGCCCACTTCGCGCGCAATTTGGGGAGGGGGCGACCCGCAGGACGAAAGGTCCGGGGTTTTGCGCTGACCTCCACCCGGTTTTTTTCGGCTGCCAGGAGATGGGCTACCGCACCTGCCGCCAGACCTTCGGGGACCAGGCGGATGTGGTGGCCTTTCTGCCGGCCCGGGCCTCAGTCATTTGGAGGCAGGGGGCCACAGAAGCCCCAAGTCCGGGGATGGTGGGAGGTTTGGTGGGAGGAGGTGTAGGGTTCTTGATGGTCTTCCCAAATCAAGCGAGTGTGCTGTGTTCCTGAAGAGGCCCGTTTGATGGGTAGCTTTTGGCAAGAATAGTCAGGAATTGTCAGCGATTCCTGGGAGTTCGGACTGGCAGACACCATTCTTGGTGATTTTCGCCGGCTCGTTTGAGAGCAGGTTCCCAGCACGCAGCAGTCAAAGGACAGAAGTTTCTGACGTTTTAGCAGAACCTGATGCCCGGACCTTGGCCAGCTGTCAACACATGCAACCGCAATTTGCTGGTGGTGACGACGACGGCAACAAGCACGATGATCATACTAGTTATGTCCGACTTAGCTACTGTGATCAACATGCTCGTCATTGACACAATGGTCATCATCATGTCTCCGTTGTCATTTTCGTCGATGTCATGGTCGCGGTTGGGGTCGTGGTGGTGTTGGTGGTGGTTGTAGTGGCGGCTGTTTGTTGTAGTTTGCCATTTGTTGTTTGTTGGTCGTTGGTCTTTGCTTCTTGTTTGTTGTTTATAGGTTGTTGCATATTGCTAGTTGCTTGTTGCTGGTTGCTCATTGTTGGCTTTTGTTGTTTCTTGCTTCTTGTTTGTTCTTGGTCTTGGTCTTGATCTTGGCGGCGGCGGCGGCCGCGATGGTAGAGGTAGAGTCGTAGAGGTGCAGAGTGGTAGAGTGGTAGAGTGGTAGAATGTAATTAGAGTGGTGAGGGCGACTGACAAGGTGATGTTGAGCTCAGTGAAAGCAGTGAGCATAGTCAAATGTTTAGTTTGACAAGCATGAAAACCACCAAATAAGGGTTCCCCCAAAATGGGAGGTTCCCTTTTGCTTTCCATTAAAGCGAAGCCAACAATCGTTTCCTCAGATTTGCACTGGATGCGAGTTCATGGGTCGTTTGTCATTGATGAACCGTGCTTAGGGCAGTGACGCCGACAGTGGCAGCGTCACCGTCGGAGCGCACTACGACTCCAGACCCTTTGAGGCGCAAATGTATTCAACCTGCAGCGACCTCACTTTCTTTTGTTGAAAAGTGCTGACTTTGAGGCAGTTCTGTGCATGGACAAAGTCTGTTCGCATCATCGTTCAGAAACCATGGAATCATAGTTCCTCTGTAAATACCAACAAACAATGGTTTCAACCACGGTTTCAAAGTGGTGCTTTCTCGGATTTTGTCCATCCACAGTACTGCTGTGAGGCTCTTTCAGTCAATTCTTTGAGTGCCTTGCTTGCTTGATTGCCTGCTCCCTTGCTTTCGGTATTGGCAAGGGACTAACGAGTCACATTAGATGAACGCATCTAGGCATGCTTGTGGAAAACAAGGCTTTCTGTGATCCTAAGCAGGGGCCATCCCTAAACTAACCACATTGTCACTTTGACGGGGATTCCCTTGGTATCGCAGAACATGGGCCGACGTCTCATTTCCACTACCATGCATCTGCAGGAGTCAAATGAACGGGAGAGAAATTCAACTAAGATGAACATGGAGCTACTCAACTCAAGCCAAGCCAAACCAACCAGGTGCAGCGATAAGGTTTCAGCTGGGACCAAGCTGAGCCAACGGCCCGTGAGCCACGCCGTGAGCCACGCGTCGCGCCCCCGTGCCAAACCGTCGGTCCTTGGCCCTTGGCCGCGAGGGCCTGGCGCCTGGCGCGGTGGACAACGGCAGTGGAGCCACCGCTGTGCCTCGGCGAGGGCGAGTGCACGCGCAATGAGATGAGGTGGGTGAGACACGGAGTTGTCAAGAACCGGCCCAAGCAACTAGCCATTAAGCCAGACCTTCAAGGGATCATTAACACCACTCATGACACATCGGATTTTTGGAAGGAATGCATCAACTCGTTTGGACAAGTTGTTTCTTTCCTGGCAAAGGAGGCTGTCCAATCTGGGATTCTGGCAGACCTGGCCTCCCTGAAGGTTCTGGCAGATTTCCCTTCTGGTTCTGGCAGAGGCTGTTCCCACGAATGCCGGCGTGAACTATGAGAGACTCAGACAAGCTTCTTAGTACGGGCATCAGCCAAAACACTGCTTCCTGGTGTGAATTTGTGGATATACAAGGAGTCTGACACCAATCAGCCTATACTGACGAATGCCCATGAAAAACGCTACAGACCTTTAAGCAACACCTCTACGTTACCATCAATCCATCGAACCCATCGGCTTTTGGGCCCAGCCTGGCAGACGTGGGGCGCCGCCAACCCCGCCACCCCCACGCTGAGGTCTTGGAAATTGCCAAGGCCTTTGCTGCCGCCGGCGTGGCCCCGCCACGCTTTTGGGTCAAAGGGTTTGGCATCCAAAGCTCGAGACGATCGAGGACGCGGGTGTGTGTCTTTCTCCAAGGGACACCCTTTTAGTTTTGGCTTGTGGATCACCAAAAAGGAACAGTTCACTATGTTAGGGTTTTATTGGTTTTAAAGAGAAAGCAATAGGGGCCAGAAAGGATGAAGGACAATGGGTCACCCAGATGTGCATGACACGTGCTAGCACATCGCCACGTTCAAGCTAACTTGGCACGGACGTTGACCCACATCGAACTCCAGCTGCAGGGATTGGGGTAATAGCAAAAGCAGTTTGCCAGCAGCAATTCGGACATATGCGCTTTACCCGCATTTTAGCAAAAACAACGTTCTTCCCACATCCTAGTCAACCGGGATGTAACGAGACGTGCCAATACATTCTGGGATTGAAGATATAAGATTGATGAATCCGCGGAGTCTTCGATCCCACATCTTTGTTTCAATACTTTGCACTACATCCCCTCGACCAGGAGGTAGGATTGCAGATGTTAAGGACATGCCCGGAACCTTCAATCTTTCTTCTTCAATCCGGGGATGCATTGATACTCTCAACACCTCATCTGCGGAACATGGATGCGGCTGGGTGCCGCATGCCTCTGCCTGAGACCAAGGCACCAAGGAGCTCGGCTCGAGCATGGACTACGGCCCTGTTTTGGATGGTATCGGTCCTTGGCACTTCCCACAGATAAGTTAAGGTGTACTCCCAGCCACTCGCGCGGTGGCACCCTTTTCCCGTTTCGTCTGGTTTCCCACCAAACATGGTGAAGCTGCAAGGGTTCCCTACCAGGGTCACTGGCCGCGTATTTCCGCGAGCTTCCGGCTCAGAGCCGGGAGGGCCGGGCCGGGCGCTTCGGCCCTTGGGCCAAACGGCCGCTTGGCATTGGCAAGGGTCTGTTTGAGACCGAGGGGTCGCCTTGTGGAAAGCCATGACACCCGGGAGAGGCGGCCGGGCCGGTGTTTTTTTGGCGCTTTTGCGCGACATCCCTTGCCTCTGACTGGTGCTTGTTCGCTTGGAGGTGCTCGGACACTTTGCTGCCCAGTGACTATGTCAAAAAGACTCTCCTTGGGACCCCTGCATTTACCAATCACAGAGCAACCACTACGTCAACATGACTTGCCCTTGCAGACTCCTGGTTTGGCAGCTGTTCTGCCTCACTGGAAAGTAGCTGTGACAAACACCCTTCTGCAACGCTCAGGATGTCCCTGCGGGAGCGCGCCGATCGCTTCTGCGAAAGCACCGGCAGGAAGCGATGCGTCCAGCTGCCAGAGGAGAGACTCGTGACCCATGGCTGACGGCTTGCCAAAGCGATGTCCACCCCTTTCCGCCATTCATATCTCCTCCATTAGGAACCTCCACGGACACCCAAACAAGAAAAGGTTTGGGTAGGGGCACCGTCCCCAGAATCTGCGCTTGAGTTTCTAGTGAACCTGCACCTTTCTTTCTGGCCCCCTTTCGGGACGGCCATCGTCCAAGCCTTGCTCTGTGTTTGGTGCACAGGAGGCGCTGGGCTGGGATGAACGTGAATGCGACCTCTGGTTTTATTCCGACGGACTCTTGCCTGAAAGAGCTGATCCTTTCTTATGCGGTTCCTGGTTTTCCTTTGTGCGAGGTGTTGCACCTCTCGCGCAAATATGTGGAAGGAGCTGATGGAACACCCAGAGATTCCATGTAGAGGGGGGGGGGAGGGAGAGGGAGAGAGCCTAGGTGACTTCAACCCTCGAGAAGCACCTGCGGGCAACTGGCAGTTTGTTGGAGCAAAGGCTCCTTTGCTGCAGCTGCGTTTTCTGGTGGTCTGGCAAGAAACTAGTGACGTCCACCCCTGACGCCTTTTTGGCCCTTTGGATTGATATGCGAGCATGGGAGTTGCTCCTAAAAGTGAAGGACAGCCTCCCTGCGAATCGTTTATCCATCTTTGGTCACCACACATCCCGCGCCTCCCACTGGCCTAGGGCCAGCCTGGGAGGATCTCTGTGGTCACGGTGACCACTGGGGAGCCTTCGGCTGCATCGGGTGAGGTAGGATGACTTGCTAAAGGTGAAGCTGAATGCAGGGGACGATACCCACTTGCAGGGAACCTGAGGTCCTATAGGGAGCCGGCCTGGGAACCCATGGTGGTCTGGACAGAGGGAGGATCTACAGATCACCTAATGTTGGGAATGGCAGAGACTGGAGATCCATCTATGTTCAGAACGGAGAACTCTTATCGATTTGCAGCAACATGAAAGGTCTCAGCCAACAAATGGACCCAGCTCTGAAGCAATGAAGCTCATTGGTTTATTCCTGAGGGTTGTCAAGGAGGCTTGGATTCCCAGGTTCTGTTCCTGTTTAATACTGCGTGCCGAAACGCCTGCCCCTAGCTGTTCATGTCTTTTTGGCAGTGAAGGGAGTAGATGAGCACATTGCTACTAGATTTCGGCCTCCAGAACATCCAAGCTTTGGCGCATTGCTGGCTGGTAGGATTCGAGGCCCACGAAAGCGCAACGGGATTTTGGCCGACTCGAGAAGCACGGTGGCTTGAAGGCAGAAGCTTGCCGGTTAGCAACTTCGCGCTAAGGACAGGCACCGGTTTCACGAGTTGCTGTTTTGGAACTTCCAGTGCCAAGCGTGGGAGGACAAGGCCAGGATTGGGGCCGATGGGGCGCTTCCGGCGTTTCTCACACTGGGAGCTGATGCACGGACATAAGATATTCGCTAAGACGTGCAGTCCAGTTGAAGGGTTATGCCCGAAAGAGGAATGAAGAAGGGCAAGCAGGGACATGTAGGTGCTGCAGCTTCGTTTCGAAAGAGGCTGACGAAAGACGAAAGGGGCATGGGAGAACCTGGTCGCGCAGGGTTTGCCGGGATTTGCACGACAGGAGCTGGTCGTAGTCGAGACCTACGAGGACGAGCCGAGCTCCTTTCTCTCAGGCAAAGCTGCATGGGCCAGCAACATGAGGATCATCAGCCGCTCGGCCTGTCCCGTTCTTTCGGCAATTCGATTGTCTGGACCCATATGGAGCAAAAGTGGTCCGTGGACACAATTAATTAGAATTCATACCCTTATGGACCCACATGGATATGAATTTTGACCTGGATGGTCTTCCACAATTTAGCCAGGAGGCGGCTATCTTTTGACCCCCGCCCTTTCCAGTTGCCCCGGGGGGGGAGGAGGGGTTGGATGAATGTTTGTGCCAAACTGTTAAACATGTGGTGCATAATCATTACGTTCGTCGCTCAAGGGAACCCTCTGACAAGTTAAACACATGGCATAGAAAGTCTTGTTTGTCAGGGGGTTCCCTTGAACGACGAACATGTTGTGCCACGTGTTTACTCTTTGATCCACAGTCTTGAAACCTCCACCTCCTGCCAGCCAAGGATGTTACCCACATGGCATGCAGACTCTGGGGGTGAGGCCCAAACAGGTCTTCCCGAAGAAAATGCCCTGTTCAGCAGGCGAGCTTGGCGGGTTATTTGAAGGCTTTTGGGCATCATCATGAGGGTATATGCTATCCACGGTTCGTGCTATGCGTTTACCTTTAAAAAAATCCCTTGAACGACGAAGCTAGACTTTCTGTGCCATGTGTTTGAACCACGAAGGTAAAGATCACGCGCTTTGCACGTTTTACTTGCTAGGAAGTTCCTTTGAACGGCGCATGAAAAAAAACTAACACATGTTCACAAGCAAAAACACATACCAAAACGTCACAAACGTCCCAAACCATAACCATACCAAAACACATACCAAACCCTTGGCACCGCCAGCATACCAACCGTCACGCACGCCTCAGGGCCTGGCTTCAGACCATGGCACGAGCCGAGGCTTACAGCGGCTGCCAGGCGACGACTTGTCTATTGGCGTGAAGAGGCGGAGCATTCGCTGCGTCAGAGGTGGTGCCCTCCAGGTGAAACTGCCCTGAGACAAACCCATTTGAGAAGCGCTCAAGATCTGCATGTTTGACGGCGGTGTAGCCAGGGCTGTGTAAACCTTGACAACTATGTGGGTAGCAGCAAATGTCAATGTGCTGCTCATTTCAATCTAGATCTGCCTGCGACATTTTGGCCATTTTGGACATGTTGCTTGAGAGCCTACCTCTTCAAGCGAGGGTCTGCGGCCAGGAACATTGGCGTCCATGCGGCCAGCGGTGAGTTCGTGGCGCACTTTGATGATGATGACCTTTATGCCCCAGGAGCGACTTGAACCGACGAATTGGTATGCCGGTCCCATTTGTTCGGACAACAAGGGTTGATTTCTTTGGTCAGGCACCCATTTCGGAGCTCGCTGTTTTCGAGCGACATCGGGACAGTCAAGTGAGAGCTTGCAGTCAGGAGGCCCTTGGGCCACGGGAAAAAAGCTCTGGCTTTTTGCTGAGTGATTTGACAAAAGGAATGGGAACTCTCTACAACTTGTGTTCACCCTGCAGCGATTCAAAGGACACCGACCGCAGACAAGTGGGTCATTCATGTTTTCATGTCCAACTTGCCAGGATATTTGCCCTTTATGTCGAACAGGCGCGGGTGAAGTTCGGGCCATTCGATGCTCTGCAGAACCAGCGCAGGTCACTGGATGTTCTTCTTGTTCGGACGGCCATGTTTTTTTCTTCTTCTGTTTTTTTTTGTTTCTTCTTCTCGCGATGTTTTGTTTTTCTCCGGGCTGGCTTTTTGGCTTTTGTGGCGTCTTGTGACTGTGAGTTTTCGTGGCTTTTGTTCGCTTTTGTGGCTTTGGCTTTCCGCATCCTCAGCATCACCAGACACACTCCCAGAATCAACGGCTTTTGGCCTTTTGGCTTTTTGCTTTCGTGGCTTCTTGTAGGTGCCTGTTATTTGGCCCCTTGGCTTTTTGGCTTTTTGGCTTCTCAGCTTCTTAGAGCACCTTGTTCGTAATTGCGCACTTTCTTCATTCGTTTCCATATTGCTTTCTAGTGGCCCCCCCCCCCCCCGGCCCCCGCGCTCCTTTATAGGGTCATAGTTCGGCTTTGTGATGATCTTAGAACCGTGTTTGAAATGGTGCACTTTCTCCATTAGTGTCCTTGTTTATGTTCTAATGGAGGGGCGCTGTGAGACCCCCTCCCCCAACCCCCGCCGGTTCATGTGATGACAACCCCAACCCCCTGAACGAAACCTAAAGAATCCAAAGCCAGCTTTTGGTTTTTTGCAACCAACCCTAAACCACCCTAAGAAAACAGACCAAAAAAACAGAAGCTGTGGGGTCCTTTTCTCGTGTTTTCCTTCAGCCAACCCAACCGGTCGCAGCGCCAGGCTGTCGCACTTTGAGGGCGCCGCGGCTCTCAAGCTCTCGAGCTGGCATGTGGGCAACGCGGAGGCCGGATGGACATGGGGCCCGGGGAACTTTTTCAGTGCCATCGATTTGTCCAAGGCTTGTTACTTTGTCGTTTCTGGGGTTCGAACAAAAATCCTCGCAATTGTTTTGTTGGATCGTTTTGGCTACAAGAAAACAGCTTTGATTCATGGAGTTGGACGAACCATGTTCGATCATCATGATGCTACTGGACAAAATCACATTTAAGAAGCCCTGGTTGATGTTTCGATTCCCCTGTAAATACCAACCAACGTTATGTTTTCTTACCATGGTTTCAAAGTGGTACTAATTTAACCTTGGTTTGGATCGTGGTGCGAAGGGATTTCGCAACCATCAGCATCAAGGGATCGCATCCACCTCGACCCCAAATCTGTCATTGCTTTCCTTTGGGTGTCTCCTGACAAGAGCCAACAGGGAAACCAATCACCATTCTGGGGAAAAGATCAGACCTACCGTCTTTTCGGTGGTTTTTCTTTGGTGTTTTTGTTTGGCGTTTTGTCCGCGGGTCTGGGTGAAAACCTCCCCCCCAAAACTTCGGCTCAGCGGATCGGACGCACGGCGCGTTGGCGCCCAGGTGGGCGCCTTTGGCTTCTGCGACGCTGCGCGCCTGGGGCGCCGGCGCCGGGGACGCCCAGCGAGGGGTCGAGGGCTCGCGGGGGCTTTTGTCGGTGCCATAGGTTTAGGTGCGATTTAGGTGTTTGTGCCATCAAATGGTGGGTCAAAACCAATGGGATTCCATTTTGGGGTAGGTGCACCACCCATTTTAGAACCTATAGTGGGGGTTGGGATGTTCACTGGGGGCTAACCGGGGTTTTGACCCATAGCCAAATGGGTGGATGGTCCTTTGGGTTGGGGAACCAAGCTCTTTGGTTTTAACAGGAACATGAAAGGAGGAGCACCGTTTTGTGGGTCTAAGAAAAGAGATTCGGTGCTGTTCCTTGTGCTGGTTCCCTTCCGCTTGCAAGCTCAAGAGCCACCCAAAGAAACCTAGAACGAAGACTCCCAACCCTATGGGTTTCCTTCCGGCTTTCTTAAAGCACCTGAAAAGGGAATCGTCAAAACACGATCCCATATATTCCTTTTGGTTGTAAGCATCACTCACCTTCTGCCTCATAGGGTGATGTTTTACGGGGGGAAGAGTGGGAACCCTGTTGCTCCCATGCAGGTCCCGTAAGACTGAGTTTCCCATGGCACAATTGCTGGTAACTCGCAAACGAGATCATTTTATGCCTTTGGTTTCGTTTCAATTGCAAGGGACCCCGCGGAACGTGTCGGGAAACCCCACCCTCCCGCTTTGGTTGAGATTCCGCCGTCCTTTTGCCCCCATGGGCGTTGCATCGTGGCAAGCTACCGGGGCACATAGCTCCCCTCCTCTGGCGGAAGTTCACTGGGGGGTACGGGATTTTGACCCATGGCCATATGTATTGGGTGGAATAGGGATTCTACTGTTACTCGCATGGTTTCTTATCTACAGGTGTCTAGCGGCGCTTGGCCATTGGCCCCGCAAGGCCACATGAGCAGAAGAACGCCGGAGGTAAAGTGTGGCCTTTACTCGCAGAGGCCTCAGCTCCATGGGATATCACCGGAAGCATCGGGGGATCGCAGGCTTGTTTTTTTTCTCGATTTGCGAGGCCTGAGTTTGAACAAACAGCCCGCGATGTTGAACACATCCTACTTGTGTATGCTCATTGGGGACTATTGATGAGGAGACTTAGAGGAACATTGGCTTCAAGTGCCCACGTCGTCAAGCAGCATGAGATTCATGAGATGACTTGCGACTTGAAACGGGCTTGCATCATTGCGACCTACGGGCCATATGACTCCAGGGAGTAATCACGCTTGTTGCTCATTTAGGGGGCGTCGCTTATCCGTTCTGAGGTTCGGCTTCACACTCTTCTACCAGAGAGAAGCAGCATTGACGATTCCATTTCCTGACAAGAATCTGGGAGAGGACTACGACTGGTGCATGGATTTGATCGCGCCCGGGCTGACACAAGCTGGCCCTGGTCTTGAGGCAGAGGTCGCAGGTGACTGAGGGGTGAACAGGCCTAAGGCACGCACCCGTTCATTTTGTTTGAGAAGGGGTTTCGGAAGGTTCGGAAGTCTATGTTTCAATTGAAGTGGTTGTGCGGAAACGGAGTTGGCAAGAGCACTGACCTTGTACAGTCGGCGACACTAGACAGCGCTCCATATTGTGAAATGCACCTGGGGTATTTCTGTGAGCCCCTGGATCTCTGTTCGAATTTTCTGAATCCACCAGAGAGGGTCCCTCATTTGGATGTGCTTCTCTTACCTAGATTTGGTTGAAAGCAGATGACCCTGCTTTCAGGTTGGTTCTCATTATTTAGTGACCCAAGTCACTTCTCTTGGGTCACTTCCCGGTGCCATTCAATTCCAAAGGACACCAAGGTTCTTTTGACTTGCGAGGGTTTCTGGTCCCGAGGCGAAGCTCGGGCAGAAGAGCCTCGCTTTGATGCGCCTTGCCGCACTTGTTTTTTCTTCCGCGTTATTCTCCCGAGCCAATGGTTGGAGGCGCATGCGGATGAGGTGCGCCTTCGTGCCTGAATCTTTATGCTTTTTTGTGACGCGTGTGTTTGGATGGGTTGCTTCTCACATCTTTCAAAACCAGTAGAGCCACTGTAGTATAGCAGAGTTTCACTTGAGTCACTTGGATCCTTGTAGATCATTTGTGGATTTGCGAGCCATATTGTGACTCAAGAAGGGAAGTTTACGCTGAAACCCGCGAGCCTTAGGTTGGAGTTGATTCATGACTTCAGGGGCCACCTGGTGGATTTGGCGACGCTTCCCCAAAGGGGTTCCCCTTGCCAACCAAAGGCTTTGGTTCCGAGCCCAAAGTGACTCCTATGCTGCAGGATGCATGGCTTGCAACCCTCAGCTTGTTTTAAGTGATACCCTTCGCGTTGAAGCGCATTGAACCCCAGGCCAGACGAGTTTGGCGTGTGTTTGCACGTGCAGCCACCTGGCAACGCAGAGTCAGATGACTTTTGTCATGTACTGCCACTGCCTAGAACAGTTGTTTTTTTGTTATCTGGGAATTAGGAGAGCATGGCATGGTGACTTTCTCGGCAAGAACCTGAATGAGGCTGCTGGAAGACATATTTATCTCAAAGGTGGCTGTTTTTTGGAGGTTTCATGCTTTTGAAAGGAGGGTCAGCACTAATAAACATTCATAAGCGGCGAAACGAGCTCAGACATTGGCAAGGTCAGTCATATCATTGCAAATGATTCCATTTGGCTGCTCTCTGGCCTGGACCGAAGCAACTTCGTCAATTTTGTTTCTGTTTGTGTGTGTGTTCCCCCCCTCCCCCCTCTTTGCAGATGCTTTGGGACATGCACCCTGGTTTTCAAAGATATGAAGCCTTGGCAGGCTGCCCTGTCGACAATCGCATGACTAAGAGCATCCATCGGCAGGCGCTGTTTCAGAGTGGTTTCTTGTTGTTTTTGTTTTTCTTCTTTCCGGTCTTGGATCAGGCTCAACATGGTTCGCGTCGATTGGCTCGCCCTCCCATTCCGGCAGAGCATGCAGAATGCCTCTAGCAAACCGAACACAAGAACGCGGAGTAGTTGACCGCAGATCCCAAATGAGCAACTGGAGGTGGACAGATATGAGCCGTGTTTTGTGTCCAGACCTTGCGGCGAAATTTTGTGCGTTGGCAGAGTGGGCTTAGGGCAGAGTCTCGATTCCAAATCTGTTGCCGCCCTCCCACGTCTTTGGCACTGGCTCCCCTTCACAGAGCCCATAGGCTACCCTCGGACACGACACTGGCTCCCGCTGGCCACCCCTATCTGAGCATGTCTAAGGGTCGATCAACGTCAGAAACTTTTGCTCTTGCTTGAACCACTTATGATGACTTTGATCATGGTGAACAATTGGGCCAGCTTCATTCCCAGCGATGCATGGGGTTCCCGAGAGCTCCCCGGAATTTCCAGTGCCCTGTGCCTGTGCGGCTTTCGCCCGGGAACCTGTAGGGAACCGCCACTAAACCCCGCTTCCTTTGGTTCCCCCTGGCACCTCGCCCACGGCTCCACGGGGATTTTCGTGTCGATTCCCACTCGAGGCACGGGGACAACGTCTCGGACATCGACCCCTTCGTCTACGCGGAGGTGCCCCTCTCTGAGGTGAAGAGCCTCAAGGTGGTGGCGCCTTGGACGGAGTCGAAGAGATTGGAAGCCTGAAAGGAAGCTTCAAACAAGGCTCCGGGTCTGTACAAATCACGTGGAGAGAGATGTGTTGCTCTCCTTTCTTTTTGCATGTTCCACTGTAGGGTTCTTTGGGTTCCATGGTTGTCGTGGATGCTGGTTCTCTTTTTGCCTCGCCCTCCTGGCATTCATGCAAGTTGTTTGTGTACAAACCAGTATTCCTTGATCACCTCTTTTGTGTATTCCTTTGTTCTCCTTCTTTCCAATTGGATTTGTCTCCCAGCTTGATTCGGTGTTGGATAATTTGCTCGCTGCCCTGGGGCGATTCGCTCCTGTTGTGCCGTTCACTGTTTTTTTAGTGCTCTTACCAGCTGGTGCCAGCTGATGCGTTATCACGTTGCAGTTGTTTTGTTTTCTCCGAATGTTGCATTCGCGTTCTCTTTGCGCAGTCATTGGGATTGACCAGGCTGCTTCAGGAGCAGGCTTCATTCATCACTTGGGAACCCAACTTTCCGCAACTTTCCGCAACCTTCCGCAACATTCCGCAACCTTCCGCAACCTTCCGCAACCTTCCGCAACCTTCCGCAACCTTCCGAAACCTTCCGCAAACGCCCACTCCAAAGTTCAGGAATCGCCTGGCTTCCCTTCCTTCATCAAGCTTGCCGAGTTGGTGGTCAAGGTGGAGGAAGCCCGAGAAGGCAGGGGATCTCCCGGCGATTGGCTCAGAAAATCTGTCCAGAGACGCCTCCCAGAATTTGCTTTCAGGGTGCATTTGTCCAGAAATCCCCGAATTTGCTTTGAGGGAGGTTCATGTTTCATGACCTCTCGCCGACCTCAGGCGGCGGAGCTTTGCCTGCAAAGCTCGCCAAGGAAGCCCGGGACGCTGGCATCCTCAGCGACGCCGCTCCTTGTCCCATTGCGGGCGGGTGCGTACTGTCGGTGGCCAGGGCACAGCCGCGAGACTGGGGGGCCAAAGACGTGCGGGCAGATTAGATGCATCCGGCAACTGTTTTGGAGACCATTAGAGAATCGATGGTTGTGTGTAACACACATAATGCACACGCACACGCCTACAGCGGGCATTTGGTTCATTCACCGTGGAAGCCAGCAGGAAGTAAGCGGGAGGGGAAGATACCGAAAGTATTGATCTGTGTCTTTGTGCATCACTTTGAGGTTCGGTCAAATTAGCTGTGGTGTATGGTCCAGTTGGGAGAGACATAGATAGACTCATCACGGGGACTCACGAATGCTCAAATTTGTCCTTTGAACGCATACTTTGACCTGGTCAATGTGTGTTTTAAGCAGGAGCGGGTCCGCGGATTTGGGTCCAAGTGCAGCATGGCTACAGTAGGACGTCCGAATTGTATGGCGAGCAGCCCAACGTAATCTGACAGATCCGCAAAGAAAGGAAGAAAGAAAGAAAGAAAGACAGAAAGAAAGAAAGAAAGAAACAAAGACATAAAGAAAGAAAGAAAGAAACAAAGACATAAAGAAAGAAAGAAAGAAACAAAGACAGAAAGAAAGAAAGAAATAAATAAAGAAAGAAAGAACGAAATAAAGAAAGAAATAAAGATAACATGTACCGAACAAAAGAGCAAAACAAAGAAATCCCTAGATGCAGACCGAACCACCGACAGATATATTCAGCGACATAACACAGTAAAAACGATATCAAACAAAGGAGATCATGGTAGAACACATGAATACAAATCGACAAAGAAGGATGAACTAAAAGCCATGCAGCACACACACATAAATACACCCAGAGCGCAACAACTAGGATCATTCCAAGTAACCAGACACAACGAACACACGCACACAAATGCCACAATTGAATGAATGCAAAATAGTTAAACACCCAAATTAAATTGAGCTCCACGTCCTGTGGCCTCTCTGATTCTCTCCTTCGTGCCTACTTCGCAATCTATGTATTGTCCTCATATCCTCGGTGTTTCTCTCCGAACAGCTTGTGACAGATCGGATTTGTCGCCTGGGGAAGCCAACCGCCAAGAGTCAGCAGCGGCCCGGCCCGACATTTCCCACAGCTGCCTTCGACCTTTGCCGTGAGAGACGTGGGGCCATGGCTGAAGGAAAGTGCCCTTTGCCCGAGCCAAGGAGGAGGGCGGCGAGATCTCCTGAGTTCTCGGAGGGCTGCGCTTTCATCTCAGCGCGCCATGTGTATATGCTGATTCCCGGAGATTGCAAGTGAACCAGCGAAAGGGGGATCATGAAGCTTGGATGCAAGTCTTGCCTGCATGCTCCGAGCCCACTGAACTCAGGGCTGTTTAAAGTGAATCGCGCCTGCAACTTGCAATCTTTGGCGACTCGACCGTCGAGGAATGGTTGACAGTCGAGTGAGACGAAGCGGAGCGGAAATCCTGCATTGTCTCAGCGTGAGGGGAGCCTTGATGGGTGCGTGGCAGCCTTTGGTAGCTCCCAACCGTCGGTCCAATTTGTTGGTTGTTTTGGTTGTATGTCCATGCATTTGCTGTCTTAGCCAACTTAGCCGGCTCACGGCAAACAGAGGCTTGAGGCTGCCATTGTAGAAAGAGCGGGATAGAGAGAGAGAGAGAGAGAGAGAGAGAGCAGAGAGAGAGAGAGAGAGAGAGAGAGAGAGAGAGAGAGAGAGAGAGACAGAGAGAGAGAGAGAGAGAGAGAGAGAGCGAGAGAGAAAGAGAGAGAGCGAGAGACAAAGAGAGAGAGAGAGAGAGATAGACAGAGGGATATATTTTGCAACGAAGGGACAGCAAACTTGGCGTTGCACGCCTTACCGACATCACTATTGAATTGTGCGGCTTAAGGCAGGTGCAACCATCCTGCATATAGCCTATCTTACCGTATAGGAACTGTGATGAAGAGAAAACAGACGACACAAACAAAGTGGAACGATTGGGACTTGGCACCAGCAAGGCTTGCAGTGGTTTTCATTCCTGAAGAAGCCGTGAGTCCAGGATTTCGCTGTCAGTCCGGTCAGACAGGTTGGTGTTTCCAAGGGGTACCTTGTCATTATGCTGGTTTGCCCTTGCATTCTCTGGCCCTAGCTAAAAGGGAGTCACCGGAATTTTAGGACCCGTCAAGGTCGAGCCTTTTTCCATTTGGGCACCATTCCATGTCATTCCATCACGTCTTTTCCCTTCTCAAGCTTCAAGCGAGACCCCCCCCCGTTTTTTGATTCGATGCGCCAGGTGAGGCCCAAGAAGACCATCATGTTCGTTTGCTTCGCGGCGGAAGAGCCGGGCTTGCTGGGCTCCGCGGAGCCGATTGGGGGGGGGTTGGGAGTGGGGGGGGGCGAGGGGCGGGGCGGTTTGGAGGGAGGGGGGGGGGTTGGAGGAAAAATGGAGAAAGTAGGGGGCCTGGGGGGTGGTCTGTTGATGGTTGCCTGTTATGGTTTTTATGTTCATCTCAAATCTATGTTCCCCCTTATTCGTTTTTAAAAGAGGGTTTTTAGGGAGCTTATTTATCGTTTTCGTTAAGGTAATCATTTGGGTAAATTGTCGCCTTGTTCATTGTTGGGCTGGGGGCAAACATTTTTTTCATTTGAAAGAGGTAGCCCTTTTAGTAGTTATCAAGTTCTGGGGTGTTGGTGGGTCGTTTGTTTTCTTTGACGTTTATCTCTACAATTATGTATTTTCGTTCTACACTCTTGACAATATTTATGTCTTCTTCCACTTTTTACATTTCCAAATACCATAGTCTTCTTTTGCTTTTTCTTCTATCATTCTATAATTATTCATTATAGTTTGCTTCACAACCATTCTTAATATATCTTAACAACTTCTTGTTATGTGATTTTTATGTGATTGTCTAGCTATGTTTTATAGGTTAAAAGTTCGCTATAATTATAACATATAAGAATATAAAGGTTATAATTATGGTTTAGTTTTGAATTACACACGTCTCGGGGTGTAAATTGCTTCATCTCATTCCTCCAATTGCAATACTCTAATTGTCAGAGCCTTTTGTGTTAATTGCGCAATTTGGAAACCCCATCTAAATTGACCATTTCGGGGTTCTAATTGCGATGTTATGCAATTCTAATTGCGGTGTTATGCAATTCCAATTGCGGTGTTATGCAATTCCAATTGCGGTGTTCAGCAATTGACACTGTTTCCCACCACAACAACAACCCCAACCCAACGTGTGAGTCCTGTTTGTCAGAAGGCACCTCCCTCGACGACTACAAGGTATCGGGCGGATAGGTTTTAACAAGTATATCACTAATCAAATCAGTAGGAATTTTATACAACTCATCTTGTTTATGTTTGATGTATCCCTCACCCCAATCTGATTTTTTACCCGATGGCAGTTTCAAAATGTTTCCCATTCCTAATTTTCCCACAATCCCTTTTGCATAATGGTCTGGGTTTCCATGTTTCAATGTTTGACCACAACCTCGTTCGCTTCCTGTAGTTCATGCCATATTTACATTAATCCACATCATAGTATTTCAACCCACTCATAAACGGTTGTTCCTTTAATAGTCCTGTTTGGGGATTTTCTATTATCCAGCATTTAGGCTTAAAATAATCTATAATTTCAAGGGTTTTTAAAACGATACTATTTGCATAATCAATCTTACGGACACCAGTAGTTTTAGCACGACTGTATTCAGTGCATGGAGGAGATGCCCACACAACATCAAACTCGCCCACATCAAACTCACGATAATCCCAACTCAAAATATCAGTATTGATATTTGCATTTTTCAAATCAAGGGAAATAACACTAAAACCCAAATCCCGAGCAACTGGACCAACCGAGCCTGTCCCGCTAAACATCTCTAATAATTTCATTCTTATTAGAGATATTTAGATATTAATATTTTCACATACATATCGTTGATGTTTGTCGCTTCGCTCGTGCCTTCTTATATCACATTTCCTAAAAACACCACCACATTCACATTCAATAGTTTCTTTTCTTTTTTCAAGGATTGTTTCTTTGTTTTGATGGTAATGTTCCCTACTTTTATCACATATATGTTCCTTGTTCTTTTCCGAGTATTCCTTCCTCATATTTTGATAGTGTTCCTTATTGTCTTCCTTCCACTCATTAATTGTTCTACCTGCCAAACATCTATTCACACAATCATTATTTTGAATGTAATAACCTTCTCTTTTCAATAACTGTTCTCTGTTTTCACATGGGTAGTCTTCTAATAATTCAATCTTACAGTTGTCCATTCCATATTCATCAAACAACAAACGACAGTTTGTTTTATTATTCCATTGTTCTGCCTTGTTATAATTTTGTCTATGTCTTGCCATTCTTCGGCTCAAGCTTTCACAGGTGCTTCCGATGTAGCACTTATTATAACCTATATCAGTTATTTTGTAAATCTTTGCATTTCTATATTTACTGCTATCCATTAATAACCTAATGTATCTTTTCTTTAACGCAGTTTATAATGTCCATAAGGCAGTGAATTGAAAGCATCAATGTAAAACCTTTTATTTTCATAATTACTGAGTGATTGCTTGACTTGAGACATTGAAAATAATTGATGGTTGCGACTACGAATAAAATTATATGTTATTTCATGCTTTTTGTTTTGAAATAATGCTTCGTGGTAGTTTTGGTAAGTCAGTTCTTTCTTCACCTTGTGTTTCACTACACCTTTTGATTTCTTTTGTTCTTCTTCTTCACCGTGTATTGTAAAAGCATACGATTTGGGCTTTAACCCTATGAATTGTGTTATTGTTTGACCGTTGCACTCATCCTTGAAATAACCGAGTTTTTTCTTATTTGTTTTGTCATGGCAGGGGTGTTCAGGTGGATAATCGCTAAAGTCCATATATTGGTTTAATTCTTTGAAGTCCTTGTAGATGTCCTCAGTGAATGTTTGAATTACATAACTGTCAGTATCAGTATAAACCAGTTTGATGTTTTCATTGTATTTCTTCTTAAGAACATCATAGTAGAACTGATACATATGTAATTTACTGATGTCAAGGATTGTCATTCCTAAGAAAATCGGTTTGTCCAGTTTCAGTTTCGCTTTAGTTTTTTCAACTCCTACAAGGTTTTCATTAATAATAAATCTATTTTTGAATGTTGGATTATTAACACATTTTTCATATCTTACCTCATTATCAACTAATTCAAAGTCCATATGATTTCGTTTGTCTTCCATAGTTTTTCCATACACAGAATTGTTCATTAATTTGAATAAATCTTTCTCAAAATCGCTTTTGGCTTCTTTCCTTTTACCAGTGTTGAAGTCAATCCACGGTTTCAACCATGCCCTCTGTTGAAATTTTATTATCCTATGGACTTTGGTCATTTTCAATCCCATTTTCAAATAATACTGTAAAGTCTTAATATGAACCACATATTTTTCTTTATCCTTTAGATTTAATATTAACTTACTTGTTTTCTCGTCCTTGGGACTTTTACCATCATAATATATTTTGTAGACTTGCTTTTGATAATCGGAAAGCATACTAACATTTACATTCATTATTTCAGGCGCTAGTGGATAGTCAGAGTGGAAGTCGTGCAATGTTTCGGGATATTCCAAATCAACTTCCATAATATAACCGAACTCATCGTTTTCATTCCATTTTTCAACAATGGGAGTTTTCTTTGTCCACTTGATATTTTTTAGCGGCAACTTCTGGGACATTGCTAAACCATACAAGTTATTAGCATCCAAGTAACTAATATAATTTGATGGCTTGTTCTCATCATATGCTTCCTCCATATACTTATTATTTGCCACTGCTAATTTATGACTGACTTGACACATACCACCTCTCATTCCCTTTTCAACCATCTCAAACATTTCTTGGTCATGCAATTGTTCTATTTCAACGCCAGTTTTTAGAAGCATCGCGTCCCATGCGAAATTTGGCAATGTGTAATAATGAGCGGGGTCTAAACCGTAGTATTCCATACACAAGTCTCTAAAGTTTTCAAATACATCGGTCAGTAGTAAAACATCAGTTCTTAAATACAAGTCGTGATACTGCCCGAGTGTTCTAATCCCGAAGTGCTTCCATACTTTCAGTGCCCTTTCATAATCTTTATCGCTTACATGTTCTTCACTCAATTTACTGTAAAACGCTTCTTTCGGTGGTAAAGCCCTTTCCTTAAATCTTTCAAAATCATCAAAGTAGTCATAGGGATAAATACCCTTATCAGTCAATAAATCCAAATCTTCATCGGTTTTAACATACGGGTTTCTAACGCTGTATCTGAAATTGTTCTTCCAATTCTCACGCTTTTTATCATCCTCGTATTTACTCAACCTGACCAACTTATCCAACGAAGACGATAAGAAACTGAAACTGTCCTTGAAACAAAGATTTTTAAAACCAAAGGTTATAAACTTTTCGCTGTTCTGAGCGATACATTCTATTTTAGAATTCTTGTTCAGTTCGTGAGCCTTGTTGATGATTAAGTGGGCATCGTAGTTTTTAAGATTATGAAGAAACACAGGGATTTTATAATATCTCATACTAAATCGTAGATTGCAGTCCTCGTGGGCGCATCCTCTATACTGCCCCGTAAAGTGGCAATGGTCCCAACACTTCTTTTCTCCTTCCTCAAATTTGTTTCCACAAATGAAGCAGTTAGTGGCATTATTGAAGTCCTCCCAGTCCTTCTCGGTTTCAATACGGTCTTTGTCCTCCTTCATTTTCTCCAAAACTTCCTCTCTGACTTTATTGATTTTCTCAACAAATTTATCCATACAATCCTGACCTCTATATAAGTAAGGCTCACTACTTCCGGTTATAGCATTGACTACATTAATCATAAAACCACACGGACGATGATTTTGATATGATGTAGTTTTAGCTTTTGCCGATTTGCTTTTAACATCAATTGGCACAGTTAAACATTCAAAGTCGGCATAGATTACGAATGGAGCTTTAAGTTTCTTGAAATGGTTTTTGAATACTATTGTTTCACCTGCTTCTGGCATTTCTATTTTTTGACCCTCAACTGCTAGACATCCTTGTTCTTCGTGTTTCTTTAAAAGTTCTTCGGTCTTGAAACCATGTGAGCAGGTTCTACAGTGATACTTCTTCGCCTTCATCTTGTTAGTCTGACTACTCATTAACTTATCATAATTTTTGATATAAGCGTAATGGGATTTAACATCATCAGTCAATTTAATCAAATCGATTTTGTGTTGTGCTTGTGGGTTGTTGCTTCTTTTGTATAATAAAATAGTTTTACTATTCGTATCGGGGTTTATGTAATAAACATTGACCGATATGTGTTTGTTCTGTTCTTCAAATAGTTCAATCTCATCATTACCTACTGGAAAGTCAATATTATCCCATTTGATAAATTTGTCATCTACATATTTCTTATAATGATACATCTCGCAGGGATGGTCTTTTTTGAATAACTCATAAAATCCACATTGAACGGAATATTTAAAACATAAGTCGTCCTCATTTTTAATGTTAATACAAGCCTTTTTGTTTGCCACCCAGTCGGGCAATGGAATAAAGGATGAACCACGGGTAGGATTGTACCTATCATAACTGATGACTAACTTTTCAACTTGACCAAGAACCAATCCCGACTGAATGTATTCGGTTATTTCAATTTGTGTCTCAATGTCGTGCCCAATGTTGTTTAAGACGGTGTTCAACTCGTCGGGATTATGAATATTGTATCTTCTGCTTCTTAACCGCCTTTGAATAAGTTCGTTGGCGGGATTTTTGAATGATAAATCGGTTTCCACGATTATTTTCATGTTCGGGTTTCTGTTCAGGAATTCGGCCAGTCGTTGCTTCTGGTATTTTAAGTAGGATAAACCTTTCATTCCCTTTAATCTTATATCACTTACCGAGTAGGTGTTGGCGTATCCCTTGAACGCTTGTTGCTCGTCTGTGATTTTGGACTTGAAACGCTTGACATAATCCTGTAAGGGTCTACCTCTCGTTAGTTTTAGATAATTAGCACCTTTCATTAAAAGGCCATGCTTTCTATATCCATCACTCCTTGCCACTTCCTTTAGTTTCGTGTTCAATACGTTTGAAACTGGTTTGTTCTTATCATATCTGTAGGTCTTATCACCTATTTTGAGTTTTTGTGTTTGCCTCCCTTCTTTTTGTATTAGTTCGCCTTGTTGGCTGTTTAAAATGAAATCTATAATTTTTCCTTCTGTCATGGAAACCATAATACTATACTCTATATAATATAAGGTATTTTCTCTTTAAGTAGTTTTTCGGGCTGGGGTTGACTGTTGGAGAAAATGGGTTTCGGGTTGAGAATGAACGCATTAATCTCATTAAGTGTTTTTAATAAGATGAATGATTATTATTTTTTCATAATGCGCATTGTCGCGAAGCTTGCGAACAAATTTTAGATTTCTTGTGTTTAGATAAATTTGATTTGCTTGATATCGTCCTTCCGCAGTCCTCACACGTGTAAGACTGTTTTAGGTTTTTGTTGTAGTAATTCTGGTGGTAGTTCTTCTGGTCGTCCCTCCACCTCACGGGTTGCTCACTGTCATCGCTCGAAGTCTGTTTCTGTTCGCTTATCATCTGTAAGACTAAGTCGTTTTCTGCTTTCATCAGTTCAACCATCATATCAAATTCGTCATTCGTTATTCTCTGTTTACTATTACCGTTAATAAAAATTCCTGTCATTTTACTATATTAGGGCGTTTTGTCTTTAAGTAGTTTTTATTTTTTCTTCTTGCCTCGGCTACTTTTTGTATTTGTGCTTTCTGGGCTTCTACTCCTGCTTCTTGTTTCCATTTGTTCCCTCGTCCATTCACTACCTCTAGCTATTTCTTGGGGTGAGTTGCTCCTGCTTCTTGTTTCTAATTGTCTTCTGTTCATTTGATTACCTCTTGCTCTTTCTTCTGGTGAGTGGCTTCTGCTTCTTGCTTCTACCTGTCGTCTTGACCAGAATGATGCCCTCGGTTGTTCTTCTTCCTGTTCCCTTGATTGTTCTGATGGTGTGGATGTCTTCTTGTCTCGTTTGAATAGTTCAAATACGCTCTTGTCTTCTCCACCTAAAAATATGTTTCTTAACGATTTGATTTCTCGGCTTTCCTCTTTCTTATCTTTTTCGGTTGATGCTGATGACGATGATGATGTTAAATGAAGACTTTGTAAATCTTCCTGCTTTTCATCTTTTGGTTCATCTTTTGGTTCATCTTTTGGTTCATCTTTTGGTTCATCTTTTGGTCCTGAAGTTGCATTACTATAAATTTCATCAGCAAAATCTTTTGCTATATATCGTGTTGTTTGTGCGTCTGCCTCGTTGTTTTCATATAACTGTGATGTTGGCGCTACTTCATCAAACATATCAGGGAACAATTCGTGTTGAAGAACTTGTTCATCAGTTTGAACCCTAGCATTCAACCGTAGTCTCCTATCGTATTTTGAAAGGTCAAAATCGTCAAAATCTATATTGTTGATTGACAAGTCAATTACCTGTCTTTCGGGGATGATTTCAATTTTTAATCTGTGCGTCATCGCTTCCTTTAGCATTTCTTCAAAAGTAGGGCGTCGGCGTAATCCATAATATTTATTAGTCATATTAAATATTATATATTTTATTAAACTTCCACAGGAATTTCTTTAACCGAACCATCCATCACGGTTGGACTATCTTCTTTTTCCTTAGGTCGTGGGTGGAAAACTGAGTAATACACTTTATCATTGTAAAACCTTACTAATTTCAATCTGTGTTCCTTCTTGATAAAATCACCATCGCTATTAATTAAAGCATTATATAACTCAGTGAATTCTTCATGAACACTGTCTTTAATCTTTCTAAATCCTTTCAGTTTGTCCATGACTGTTTTCATCTCTTCTGGTCTGCTTGCAAGATAAGCGGGTGTTAGTTCAGACGCTCTTTTCTTAAACACGTTGTAATCATAAGCGTCTTCTGCTTTTGATTCTACTTCAACAACTGGGTCGTCTTCTCGTTCATCTTCTTCTTCGCCTTCCTCTAATGGTTCTAATTCTGGCATTTCATCAGCGGACACCATTGAATGAACTTCTACACCGGCAGGATATGAACTCTTTGAAACAGCGCTTGCCATTTCTTCGTGTTGTTCTCTCCAAAGTCTCATTTTTTCTGCAAGTTCTTCTTTCTGTTTCTGTGCTTCCGTTAGTCCTTCTTGAATGAAAGACTGGTGTTGTTTCAGTCTGTCAGCAAGTTTCAATTCATCATTAAGTTTAGCTCTTACACTACCATCGTCCGACATTGCTCCTTTCATAACTTCTCCTCTCCGGTCTAGTTCTTGTTTCTTTTGAATGTCTAAGGCTTCCTTATTATCAAACTGACTACCGTATTGGTTTAATCTGTATCTTGTCGCTTTTCTGTCTATCACATTTTCAATTGATGGACGGTTCTCATCTCCTACCAACGTTTCTTTCAATAATTCATCATAAGAAGGTCTCAAATGTAGTTGTGATTTCAATGACCCTACTTTTACCGGTCCTACTGTATTCAATCTACTAATTGATTTAATCATAGTATATTAATTATTTAGAAAAATAAATTAATCAGATATATTCTTAATCATTTCTTCTAAATGCTTCTTTCTTACAGTTAGTTGTTCCTTCGTTTGTATTCCATCTGGTGTCCGTGTGTTGTCTAATATGTTTCTTATTCTGTCTAACTCTTTTCTATAACTTTCGGTTCTGTTGCTTTCAACTAAATCGTTTCTATACTTTATTAATGCTCCTTGTGATTGTTTCGCTTCCAGTGTGTCCTTCAACTGTTTAAAGTAATTCATACGCGAGGCAACTCCCCATAAATCTGAAACGTCATAATGACGTTCTACTTGTGGCGCCCTTTTAAATTCTACATTTCTATGACTTCTCATAAGCATGATTAATATATATTATAATTAGATTATTATTTAAAACATTGATGAAGATAATTTGTTTATTTTTTCTTGTTTATCTTGTTTTTTCTTCTGTTTAAGTTCTTCATAATGTTGGTTTAATAGTTCTGTTGCCGTGGGTTTCTTAATAGTTTCTTTAATCACTTCTTGTTTAATCTCATTCTTAATCTCTGAAATAACTTCAGGTTGTATCTTTCTAATATTCTTTTGTGGATTGACTGGTAATAACTCAGTAGGTGCTCCCTTACAATTTTTGGGATGTGAGTGTCTCAAACTTTTCAATGTCATCTTTTTAGAGCATTGTTCACATTCTACTAATTCAACTTCTTTTTTAGTTCTTGGTAATGCTTTTGCTTTCGCTTTTGGTTCAGGAATAACTTCTTCTGACGTTGGTTCTTCATTAACTGTTTCATTTTGTTCAACGACTTCATTATTAACAGGTGCTTCTTCTGTTTTAGTTTCATTATTAACATCTACTACCTCAATACTTGACATATAATATATATAGATTTTCCATATGGAAAATCTATATATTATTTAAATAATATCGCTTTTTACGAAAAGTAGACTCAGACTAACATTTACACCGTTTAAATTAATTTCATTTCCTAATGAATTAGACAACCAAAAGTCTAACTGTTTAAAGCTTCTATTTGATACATCCAAGTAGTCGAGAGGGTTCATTTCATTATCAAAGACAATTCCCGCGTGTGGTGCTGAGACTGGCACTTTCTTAACAACTGTGCTATCGCCTGTCCTTAAATTTACTTGATTATAATTAGACAATTGAGAAGAATGAATATAAATATTTCTAATGGGTTGAAGATTAACGAAACCAGAAACATAAGGATTATTATATTGATAAACTACCATTTGATAATTTCCTAAAACTTCATTAACAGACTGTAAGTTATTAACATTAAAACTTCCATTCCATATATAATCTGCATATGTTAGTTTCATTTGTTCATCAGTTAATACAGCGAACTTTCTATCAGCATAGTTTGAATAAATTGTTATTTTATTAGTTTTTACACTGTAAGAAATTTCATAAGTATTTGAGAAATTAGCATTATCAACAATACCATTTATTTTTGCCTTTAATTCTGTCGCTAGTTCTGTGCCAGTATATACTCCTTCGTCCAATTGTAACGCTAAATAATGGACATTAGTATTATCTTCATCTGGAACTAACGGAGAAGAATAAAAGTATAGTATATTATTTAATCCTGACTGTATTGAATACCACGAGTTAGGTAATGTTATTTCGTGAATGTAGCAATGTACTCCGTTGTCTGTTTGTAATGTTTCCGGCAATTCAACTTTGAAATTTGATGATGTACCACTAATTCTATGAGCGCTGTCAATATAGACCTTCTTGTAAGTCAACATAATATGTTTGATTAGAAAATAAATTTTCTAATCAAAAAATATTATGTTGCTTAGGACTACGTCGTAAGTCAACTTTTCTATATGAAAAGTTGCTTAGAGCAAAGCTGTAAGTCAGCATTATTAATTAATTGAGAAATTAATTTATAACTTTAATTATATGATTAATAATAAAAAGTTAATTTATGACATGAAGCATGGGAAAATTAAACATTATCAACCTTATAAGAAAACAACTAAAATAACTAATGTTATGAAACAAACTGACAAAATATTAAATAGTTATTATCCTAATTCAAATTTAACTGATGCACAAGGATTGAGTAGAGCATATGGCAATGGTCAGGGTTTTTATATTGATGGTGATAAAATGTATATAAGCGGAACATTTGGAAAAGGAACTTTTGGAGGTGCTATTAATGACATTCTGGCAGATGTAGGACTTCCCTTTAAAATGACAAAATATTCACAACGATATAAAGACACATCAACAGCATTGGATGAAAACAATGAAGTTAAACATCTTATAACACATAGTCTCGGTTCAAGTGTAGGGGCACAGATAACAAAAGATTACCCTGAAAGAGAATTAACTTTAACCACTTATGGAGCGCCGTTTATATCACGAAGGTCTAAAATTACCGATGATTACATTAATTTTAGAAGTATCTTAGACCCTGTCAGTATTGCTGACCGTGGCGCTATAACTGTTTATACTGGTTCATTAAATCCATTTACTAACCACGATTACATAACTGGATATGGAGACCAAGGCAAAGATGTTTCAAGAAGCATTGAACCGGTCAGGGAGATAATATAGTTAAATAAGTACTTAAATATATAGCTATATAATATTATATATGTATAATCAGTTAAAAGAAAACTTGACAGAAAGTGAAACAAACTTTAAACCATTAACACTTGTAGAAAGATTAAGGGATTTAAATAGAGATAATAAACGAACACATGTAAAATGTCTGTGTGGATGTTTCATTATTAGGAGTGTCAGAGTTAGACCTGACTATTTTGAGTATAACTGGATTACTTCAATTTATAATATGATTGTACCAAAATATATAAATGGTTATGTCCTCATCAATGACAACACTAACAATTGTAATCATACTCAATCAGACCTTGATGAAATAGTAAAAAGAAAAAACGCAAAACTATTTTCATATTATTGTTATGATACAACGTAAGAAATATGACAATGAAACAACGGATGATATGATTAAGAATGAAAATAAAAAGTATAAGAAAAGTACATATGAAGAAATTAGAGAATTAGTAATGGAGAAAGAAAAAGGGAATAATCCAGTTGAAGATAAGATTAAGAAAAAGAAAATGAAAATATTTAAAAATAATAACTCTAATCAAAAGGATTACACTAAATTATTCAATTTGTAAAACATATATAAAATATGTTTTAGAAAATAATGAAATTACAATTTCATCAATTTGTAAATCATAATTCTTAATTATGATTTAGAAATTAATGAAATTACAATTTCATCAATTTGTAAAACATATATAAAATATGTTTTAGAAATTAATGAAATTAAAATTTCATCAATTTGTAAATCATAATTATTAATTCTGTTTTAGAAATTAATAAATGTATAAATTTATCAATTTAGTTTAGTTTAAATTATTTCTAAATTAAATTATATATAGCAATGGAAACTTTTAGTGCTGAAGATATTCTAATTGACAACCTCTCATTCAAATTAAATAAAGGTGCAAGTTATATCAACGACCGTCGTTCTGTCTCGTTTTTTCCTTCTGGGAGTAATATCTACACCCCTTCATCTGGTCAACGTGTGTTGAAAATAGCATTAAATGCTGAAGATAATACTTGGCTTGACCCGCAGAGTGTAATGGTTTATATGACTGTTGAAAACACTGACTCGTCAGACAATAAACGCTTACGTCCTCTGTCTCCTGCTTATTCCTTTTTTAGAAGAGCAAGACTAATTGCTGGTAATCAACTTGTTGAAGACATTGATTATTACAACCGAAATCATCACATGATGAGTTGCATGATGTCAAAAGGAGCAAGAGACAATGAAGACGCCCAGAGTTTTGGTTATAGATATGATGATGATTTAAACACACGTCGAGCAGTTCCTGCATCGGGTCATATTGGTCCTGCATATGACGCTTACACAATTCCAGGCTTTAACAGAAAAATGGTTGTAGGATTTAAACCGATGCTTGGTTTATTCAATCAATATAAGTATATCCCGTTAAAAGCGTGTCCTCTTGTTTTAGAACTTGAACTAGTTTCAAATTTTACTGATTGTGTTGTTTCAGCGGGCGGGTCGAGGTTTCCAGAAAGTGGCAACGCAGACTCAAGCCTTCATACAAATGAGCAGTTCTCAATTAGTAATGCATTCCTTCAAACTGATTTGGTAAGCTTGGACAACGACCTTCATAATAAATATGTTGCACACCTACTTGATGGGAAAGAATTACCTATTACTTATAATACTTACATTTGTCAATCTAATCAAGTTCCCGATGGTTCGTCGTCAATTAACACTACTGTTGTTCGTTCAGTGTCTAAACTCGCTACCGCGTTCATCTCTTTCAGTAAAAGCGGAGTAGGTGATATTCACGTTATGAAAGAATACAACAACTTCTATCATCCTATGTATTATTTGAACTACCAAGAAAGCGGATACTACAATCACGACCTTGATTTAGAATTTCAACTTCAATTAGGGTCAAAACTATATCCTGAGTATCCATGCCGTTCATTAACACAAGCATTCTATTATTTACGAAAAGCATTAAATTTACCATTGTTCCATCAACACCATTTATCGATTGAATATTCTGCTTATCGTGTTGATAAGTTTATCTTTGCTATGGATTTCGAAAAGGTTCCCGATAGTTCATATACTGGAATTAACACAAAAGCAGGGCAACAGCTTTTAATTCGTGTGAAACCTGTTGGAAATATGGTATCAGCAAATATGCCAGACACGATATATATAACATTAGTATCAGAACAAATATTATCCATTCGCGATGCAGGTTGCCAGATACTTGATTAACTCATTCATTTTTACTTGAAAACATATATAAACAAATATCATCTTATAATATATTATAAGATAATATGCCAGTTAAACCCATAGATTACTCAAAAACTCATTTTTATAAGATTGTTTGTAAAGATTTGAATATCAAAGATTGTTATGTAGGACATACAACCGATTTTACCAAAAGAAAGTCAAACCACAAACGAGCATATACAAATGAAAATGATAGACACTACAATATTTACTTATACCAGTTTATTCGTGAAAATGGAGGACTTGATAATTTTGATATGGTTTTGATACAAACAGTGAAATGTGAAAATGGAATGGAGGCAAGAGCAAAAGAAAGAGAATACATTGTAGAACTAAACGCTACATTAAATAAAGTGCAAAGACCCATAGTATCACAGCGAGAGGAGCAAGAGAGAAAAAAACAATGGAAGGAAAACAATAAAGGATATGTTAAACAAAGAGACCATCAATATTATGAAAACAACAAAGAAAGATACGCTGAAAACTCTAAACAATATAGAGAAAAACATAAGGAAGAACTGAAAGCAAAGAAAAAACAATACTATGAAGACAACAAACCTGAACTATTAGAAAAGCAACGGGAGAAATACCAAGAACAAAAAGATGTAGTCAATAAACGAAGTAAGAAATGGAGAGACGAGCATAAACCAGAACAACAAGAATATTTCAAACAATATAGAGAAAAAAACAAAGACAAAATGAAAGAATGGAAAGAGACTAAAATCGAATGTCAATGCGGGTCTGTTTATAGACAAGACCATAAAGCACAACACGAAAAGACTAAAAAACATCAAGAATACATTAACGATAATAATTAATATAATTAATTTCTACAATTAATTATATCGATTATGCCTTCAATAAATTTAACAAACTTTGAGAATGTTGTAGCACACACAATTAGCGAAATCAATTCTACAAGTGGGATAACAAACATTAGAAACATATATGCTAATCAATCAGATATAATTGATTTACTCAACAATAAAGCAGACCAAGTAGATACTTACACAAAAGCACAGATTGACGCTAATTTTTATGATATAAATCAATCATACAATAAGACGGAAGTTAATGTATTATCAAATAATATTAGTTCAAATACATTTTTAATAGGTAATCTAACAATAACTTCAAATACAAATTTTAATAATATTTCATCAAATACAAATTTAATAAATAATTTAAATTCTACTATAACATCTAATTTTAATAATATTTCTTCAAATACTAATTTAATTAATTCAAATATTAATAATATTTCATCTAATACACATTTAATAAATAATTTGAATTCTACTATAACAACTAATTTTAATAATATTTCTTCTAATACACATTTAATAAATAATTTAAATTCTACTATGACAACTAATTTTAATAATATTTCTTCAAATACTAATTTAATAACAGGATTAAATAGTACAGTCAGTTCACATATTTCAGCCATATCAGATTTACAGAATGGAGGTTCACTTAATGAAGCAGATTATTATAATAAAATAACGACTAATAATTTATTATCAAATAAGTTAAATACATCAATATTAAATAATACATTAATACATAATATAACAACTAATTCAACTTTCAAAATAGCAGAATTTGGAAATTATAATTATTATCATGAATTATACAATAATTATATTGATACTTATGTTTATGGAAGTTTAACAGGAGCGACAATGTTTTTAAATCAAAGAGGTTTTGGAGATGTAGAAATTAATAATTCTTCAACTTTTCAAAATGATAAAATAATATTAAATCATAATACTACAATATTAAGTAATTTACAAGTATCAGGTTTATTTTCGTGTTATCTATTTTAGATATAGCAGGTTCTGATGCTCGTTATGTTTTACAATCAGATGGATTAAGTGGATTAATAACGGGAAATACAAATACAATTAATTCAATAATTACAAATGATAGCGCACAAGATACAGTAATAAGTCAAAAATTAGACAAAGTTAATACAACATTACAGACAGTGAATTCGCCATTAATTATTAGTTTAACAGATAATACTAATCCTATATTAAGAATTCAAGATGCTGTAAGTAATCAACGTTTAGAATTTAAAAGAGGTTGTCAGTTGGACTCTTATCAAGGACTAACAGGTGCTACGCCTTATCGATTATTACTTGGGTGGAATACGGGAGATGTCATTATTGGAAGGCCTAATAATGCTTCAAGAATTACAATTAATGGTAATGTTCATACTTCATATAATTTTGCGCAGATGCACGGAACATCATATTTTGAAGGTGCTGTTTATATGAAAGGAAATTTATTTACAAATAATGATTTTTCAACGGATATTAAAACAAAAATAGATAATATCAATACTTCAATAAATGGATTAGAACCATATTTAGAAACATATACACCAGATGCAACAGAAGGTTTTTATATACATCATCCTAATTTTGTAGCGTGTAGTGTCGGAGATATAACCAATGCTTCTAACCAATATTTTATGGCTGATGGGCTTGTAGGAAAAACAATTTTTTCCAAGCCTATAGATGTACTAGGTAATATATACACAAATGCTTCTGTTAATTGTGATAATGTTAATATTGATACTGATGGTAAATTAACAATTGACACAAACTGCGAGCTATACCGATATGTTAGTGCTTTTTCATCTTTTGATATGAGGAATACTGATGCTAATTCTTCAATTAGATTTATTTGTGGGGACCCGGCTGTCCAGTCTAACATAGTCGGAGCAGTTAATATTACTAGTGGATGGACTTTTAACACTTCTACTGCTGATTTTATGGGTAATTTATTTGCTGATGATGTTTATGTTAAAACTAATGGAGCATTAAGGAGCAATCATTTAGCACCTAACGGAGGAACATTAATAACCGTTGATACTAACTTAGCAGTTCAAAATGCTTATTTAGCAACTAATACCATTCAATCATTTGATTTAACAACAGTTTCATTTTTAAATAATATTTCAATGACTACTGGAACTGATATTAAAATGGGAACAAGTGAAATATCGACTTATTACGATACTACTAGTTTAAGCACTATTGATATAATATTCCGAACATCAAACACAGCTTTTCGAGTTTCAGATGCTTCAAGTACACCTTCAGTTTTATTATCTATTGATAAGACATTTGGAACAACAGTAAATACTGAAAGTTTTACAAATAATGCTCCATCAACTTTTAATGAAAACATAACGGTTGCAGGAACGAAAAAAATGCTATGTAATTTAATTGAACCATCAACAGGAACTAATATAGATTTAACAGCAACAACCGTAACGATTAACGGAACGTTTGTTGATTCATCTGATTCAAGATTGAAATATGATATAGACAATATCAAATCTAATTGTATGAATGTTATTAAGAAATTTAAACCAAAGAAGTTTAAGAGACACGATAGAAATGATGGTGGTAAAACTCATATAGGTTATATCGCAGATGAAGTATTAAAAGCAATTCCAAAAGAGTTTGAAAATATTGTATGTCAGGACAGAGAATATTTAGGATTAAATTATTTAGTTTTACCCGTGTTGGTTCATAAAGCAGTATTAGAATTAAATGATAAAATAGATAAACTTGAAAAAGAAGTTAAGGAATTGAAAAAAGAAAAATCTAAATAATAATATATAATGGGTATTGGTCAAAGCAAAAACGAAGAAAATAACAGTATGGAAGACATCAAAAATTTAAGAGTAGATGAAAAAACGAGAGCGGATACTTTAATAATAAAATCTATTCAAGAATGTGTAGCGAGAATAGAAAAGTTAGAAAATCAAAAATCGGACAAACTATTATATAAATTACCTGCGTTGAATTTATGCAACGCTTCATTGATTTAAATTAATAATATTAATATGATTCATTAACATTATTAATTAAACAAATATGAATAAAATTTACTAATAAAACTTTGTCTTTCTTAATTGATGACTTTAATAGTTATTTTTTTCACTTGTAATGAAATAAAATTAACCACATTGTCCCTATACACTAAATTAGTTTTATAAAGGTCTTTATTAAGAAAATAATAAATATCAAATAAATTATTTGATGTTAAAGTACGATTACGAAGATGATTAAAAAAAGTAAATGAGGTAGATTAACAAATATATCATATTCAATTAATAATTTTAATGGTTTATGTTTTTGATGTAATTTATCTAACTCACTTAAGTTAAAAATATATGATATGCCGTTTTTGATAATATTTTTCATAATGATATTATCAATTTCAAAATACTGTGAATTCTTTAATTTGTAAGACTTATACACTGGTTTAAATTTACTAATATAATTTTTAATAATATTATTATTTTTTATTTTTAATAATCTAACATCACCTAAATTATAAGATAATACAAGGTTTTTAATGTCTAATGGTAAATCATAAAATATCATAATATATTTCAATCTTTATTTTATTTTAAATGCTTTTTCAAATCTAACATAAAACATATTATTAACATCTTTGGAATTCATATTAACATAAAAGAAGGAGTATGGTTTATCATCTACCGCTTTATGATACATATTTAACAGTTGCTCTTTATCAACAATGGCGGAGTTTTCCTCAATGAATGACATTAACTCTGATACATTCTTTAACTTAAAGATATACAACGAACTAGAATTCAACCTAATGATTGGAGCAAGGACACGATATTTTTGAACACTTAAGCAAAAACTAATGGCGTCGTGTCTGCCTCTCGTTGCCAGTCCATGTAATAACTTGCTGTATCTAACAAATTTAGGGTCGTCTGCAAAATCATCAACAATGATTAAAATTGAATGTAGTTTCTTCATCTTCTGTTCTTTCATATAATGAATTATCTTTCTTTGTGTGTTAATTATTTCTTCCAGTTCTTCAGGTTGGTAGGTGTCATAATATAACTTTTCTTTTTCATCATCAACCTTCATATTATCTTTTTGATATTTCTTGACTTCAACGAAGGTAGGGTCATTATGAACCGACGGGCTAAAAATGAATATACGGGCGAAGCAGTCCCTATAAACATTTAGGATAAGGTTTTGAATTAAAACTGTTTTGCCACCCGTTGATGAAGCAACAACAATTGAGCGAAAAGGTAGTTTTGGTACATGTTCATATTTAGATTGTTTGAAATCGTAATCAGTTATATTTATTGGTTTTATTATTGGAACATCAGACATAATAAAATAATATTAAAGTTATTTAGAAAATATTTTATATTTATTATTTTATATGAATAGAAGTTATTCAGATTATATTGATATAATAGATAAAGTAGAAAATATAGAACAAGTAATAATAACCGATAATAAAATTAAGAAATGTTGTTATTATTCATTAGAATTAATTAAGTTAGGAATACAATATATTAAAAATATAAATATTAATATAGATGGGAAGAAAGAAAAAGAATAAGTCCGAGCCAGTTGTTTCTTCGACTGATGAAGAAAAAGAAGAAATTGTTAAAGAAACATCAGTTATTGAGTTTGCTTGTCCAATGTGTAAAAAAATCTTAGAAATGAAAAATGAATTAGAAATACAAAAGAAAGGAAACTGTAAATGTTCGTGTATTCCGTCAAGTTTCAAAATAAGTAAGAATGATAAGAAAATGAATATTGATAAAACTAAAGACAGTATAAATCTGGAAACGGATGTTCATAATATAACTTTTAAATGGGGTAAGGATGCATCACTTTCGGAAAATGGTGATATCGAAACTCAGGAAACTATACGTGAAATGATGAAAAAATAGTATTTAAAGAGTAGATTTAACATAATTGCAACATTTAGTTTTAAAAGTTTAGTTTTATAATTTAGTATATATGGAGGAACATTTAGCGAACATTGACAGTAGTTTAGAGTTGTTGTTTCCAAGATTAGAAAAAGTGTTGGAGCAAAATGAAAACATACTGAAAATCTTAAAGAGCTTGAATATTAAACCTACATATGATAACAATAACAATTATCAAGCAAAAGAAGTAGATAGAGACAGTAGCGAATACAAAAATAAACGAAACATTTATGTTAAAAAACTGAATGAAAAAATCATAAAAGAACCTAAACAATCAAGTCTGGATTACTATCAAGTCAAGTATAAAGAAGACACCAAGAAATACGTTTAATCATTAACTAACAAAATTTCGTGTCTCAAAAGCGGTTTGTTTATTTCTGCTACTTTGTAAGTTTTATTACCCATAATATCATATTCAATTTTATCGATATTGAATATTTTATTAGACCATTTAGAGTTATACTCCTTTCTGTCGGTGTAATTACCCCTTTTCTTTTGAAACACTTTTACCTTGTCGTTCTCCACTATTCTGGGATACTTTCTTTTGTTTTTTTCTCGTAGTTTAAGATTGACCTTTACATTTATTTCATTCTCGTCCTTGTGTGCTTCAGACGGTGTCATCCTTGTTGATGAGTGAGATGTGCTGTTATACTGTTTCAATGCCGGCGTTAGGGCGTCGGTCCATTTCATGTTGTTAAACCTAACTCTATCGTGAATTTTGTTTTTCATCGTTCTAATAAAACGCTCGGCCACATTTGCGTGGGTCTTCGTAACGATGTGGTTTATTCCTTCACTGTTGAAGAAATCCTGAACGTGATTTTTAGTTGCAAACGCTCCGTCGTCATCAGAATACACGGACATCGGATAACCCATCTTTTTAAAGCTTGCTCTCAACGCCTTCAAAACGTTCTCTCCGTCTCTTTCCTCCATCGGTATTACATCTGCTAATTTACTGAAGATGTCAATCACGACTAAAGCATACTGTGGAACGTTCTTGTCTTTTGCTAAAGGAGACATATGCATTATGTCTATTTGATATTCATATCGTGCGAATGGAGCGGTATAGGAATTAGTTCCTCTATAATTTTTGATTTGTTTATTTGGCTGTTTCTTTAAGAAAGACTTTACATCGTCTAATGTTATTGTTGGGTCTTCTTCCTTTGCCTTCTTGTGTGTCGCTTGTGTGCTTCCGAAACCCTCGTCTAAGTCGTAATAGATGTTGCTGATTATTTGGTCTTTTGTTAATCTCGCCATTATATTAAATTGTTAGAAAATATTTTTTCAATAAAAACCCCGCCCCTTAACATAAAATAAAAAACTACTTAAAGAAATATTAACTTATTATATTAAGTGAAAATATGACTGAAAATGTCGGAGTGATTGCTGACTTATCAAACTGGGTGCTATCAGACGAAGAAGATGATGATAATGACAGTTATAAAAAGGAATTAGATGACGAGTTAAACAAAATAAAGGATTTCGTCAAAAGACACCCTTTGCCATCAGTTGATGAAAACGAAGAATTCTGGAAAGATGTTATTAACAGGTTTAGGGATAATAGCGGATTAAACTTGATGACAATATACTCATTTGTTAGGTTTGACATCATGAAAGAAATGTATGAAAACCTAACAGATGAAAACATCATAAAAGACTGTGGTAAAAAGTTAAACCGAGATGGGCAGTTTAATGCTATGATTATTAATCACTATATCTTATCGGGAGCGATACGGAAACTAAACACAGAAGACAGTCTAGTAGATGGACAGATGCGAATTATTGAATTCTGGTGGGATGGAATAGGTGGATGGAAAGCGTGAGTGATTTAGTTTAATGATATTATTCAATTATAATATGATTAAACCTAGTTTTTATAATCTAACAATGAGGTTAAGACATTTAAATTAAACCTGAAACCCAGACCAGCCGACCAGCAACCCCCTAGCCAAAACTACTTAAAGAAATATTACCTTATATATTAAGAGAAAAATGAGTAAGGGTAAAATGTCAGAGAATAATTTTATGGTTGTGAATTGCGCTAGCTTACCTGAAGGCTTAGTTTCAATCATCACTACTTACATTAATGGTAGTGAAGGGTGGCAAAGACTAAAACAGTGTAAAGCATTAAGGGTCTTACAAAGGAAATGGAAACCGTCTATTTACACTGAACGAGTAGGAGAAAGTAGATATTATGTTGAGATTCGCAATAAATGCTTAAAAGGTGATAAAGCGCTTTCATATGCGTTGAAACCACCAAAAGAATTATTAAGAATGATGAAGTATGATGAAGAAATACAGGTTGGAATAGTAGTTAGTTCAAAAATTATGTATAATAATAATATTTGCAACAGTCGTTCTTATTCATCATCTAAACAGAATAAGATTTCAAGTAGAGCGTCATTACAATACCATATTGAACAAGCAGTTGAAGAAACCAAACAGACTATGAAACGACACGAAATCATTACTATCGAACATGTTGCAATTGAAATTTATAGAAAACAGAAACAATGATTTCATGGCTTAATCATAATATTTAATTATAATATGATTAAACAGTGTAAACTTTTATAACCTTTCATTATACTGTAATTTCAACCTATAAAACATAACTAGACAATCACATAAAAATCACATAAAAAGAAGTTGTTAAGATATATTAAGAAATGGTTGTGAAGCAAACTATAATGAATAATTATGGAATGACAGAAGAAAAAGCAACAGAAGACTATGGTGAATTCTTCAAATGCAACAGATGTCTTTATGATAAAACAATTGATGAATTTGGAAATGTAAAAAGTGGAAGAAGATATAAATATTGTCAAGAGTGTAGAACAAAAATAAATAATTGTAGAGATAAACGTCAAAGAAACAAACGACCCACCAACACCCCAGAACTTGATAACTACTAAAAGGGCTACCTCTTTCAAATGAAAAAAATGTTTGCCCCCAGCCCAACAATGAACAAGGCGACAATTTACCCAAATGATTACCTTAACGAAAACGATAAATAAGCTCCCTAAAAACCCTCTTTTAAAAACGAATAAGGGGGAACATAGATTTGAGATGAACATAAAAACCATAACAGGCAACCATCAACAGACCACCCCCCAGGCCCCCTACTTTCTCCATTTTTTGGAGGGGGGGGGGGGTTGGACGTTGGGGAGGCTGAAAGGGTTGGGATTTCAAAGGGTTGGGTTTGAAAGGGTTGGGAGGGTTGGCTTCTTGGGCTGCGCGCTCCAGATCGAATGACCCGATCTGCGCTTTGGTCCAAGTCTTATTCCAGCTTTTCGGGGGGCTCCTAGCCGCGTGGAACCTAACTGCTTGCCGGGGTCAAAAAGAAACGAACAGGGGGGTTGGGGTGGGGGTGGGAAAGCCGAGTCAAGACCAACGTCAGGAGTTTGCCAAGCGGCTGAGCTCCGCAGCTGCATCGAGCTTTGTGCAGGAGGGTGGTTCGGTTTGGGTCGGCTGGAGCGTCACCCGATGTTTGGCTCAAGCAACGTTGAGTTGCCATGTTTGAGAGGATTCTCCATATTCCTTGCCTTGGGGGATTTTAGGTCTGTTTACTTTTGGACCAACTCCATGGGGGGTCTGCCTGAGCACCCCCTTTCTGTGCCATATGCTCCGCAGATGACTCCAGCGAATTTTGCACACGCTTGGACTTGAAAGGTGAGACAGTGCCTGTGCCTGAGGCCAGTCCCCCTTGTCTTTTGTCTTTAACGGTGTTTGCGGGTTGCCTGCTACGGAGCCCATGGTTTCGAGTTCCTGGAACCGAACAACCCTGAAGCTTAGAGAATCACCGGGGGTCACTCGGGGAATGACCAGTACCCACAGGGTTGACCGAGCTACTCCGGTGACTACCACTTGGTTGTGAGATGCATTCATTGGCCGCGCAGAATCTTTGGTCAGTAGGACGGCAGGACAGTGAAAGGAAGCACCCCCCCCGGAGAGTCCATCGAACGTTGTTTTTTTTCTTCTCGGCTCACGGCAGGATGGCATGAATGCCTCTTCCCAGCTGGTGTCAAGGAGCCGAAGCAATGTTTGGCTTTGGATGGTTGAGTTCTTCACTGCGATGCACACACACAAACCGGCGTGTCGAAACCTGGGAATATCGTTGGGGTGCAAAACACGGTACAGGACTCCAAGATGAAACCTCAGCATGTGGAATGCTGGGCTTTGACACACAAAGTTCGGAGTACTCCGGAGCGTACCAGTCGCATAAATTGCTACGCACCAAGTCTCAATGAATGCGAAGTGTTGGGCTTCAGTCGATCAAGCTTTCGCGAAACAATGGGGGTGTCTCCTTGAACGGGGAAGCAATGCACAGCCAGAGGGGGCAGAGTCCAGCCTCGAAGTTCTGTCAAAGGATTGGGCATGAGGCAGAACCCTCTCGGCCATGGCACGGGGATGCTCTGAGATTAACCTTCCAGGTACCCTCCCGCAAGTGTTCTGGAAATAGGAGAAAATGCAGGACCCTGAGCCTCTCAGTTTGCGCATGGAAGGCAATAGCCGAAGAGCATCCTGGTCAAAACGTATTGTTTTTGTGTTTTTGGATATAAGGAGTGTAGCCAAACCAACATTCTCCATACAGCAGGAGTTATGCCAAGGGCCAAGCTAGCCCGGCTTGGGCATACCCATTCTTACCTCCTTTTTAAGGTCTAAAGAGATGAATCTCAGATTTTGAAAGTCGATCAAGCTTGGCCACTTCGGAACCTCAAACCCTGACAGAGCCCTGGTCTATGTCACGTTGAAGTGTTTCCACAGGAATTGGAAGGCCATCCGATCATGTGGCAGCAGCTTGAGGCAGCCCTTTGCTTTGCACACCAATTGCCTGCTGGACGTTCCAGTGAAATCTGTCAGGATGTGTGGCAGCGATTCGGGGTCCCTCGCCTTCATGCAGGAATCGCGGAGTCGGCATTTTCTGGGGGGCTGTTTGGGCAAATATCCGGAGGTGTGGAGGAAGCAGGTGGGGTGGGCATCCAGCTGCTGATCTACACTGCGAGCGCTGAGAATCAACAGGGTTCGTCCCAGTGGGGCGAGGTGAACCGAGGGAATCCGACAAAAAGATCACAGGACACTTTGCACTGGTGCGACATGGCATGTTCAGAAACAAGTCCAAGCTGGGCCACTTTTTGTGATACCAAGTATCCCCTTTGAACTGATCAAGTAGTCACAGACAGGATGATTTCCGCAATGATGCGGTTCAGGGCAGAGGGAGCCAGCGCCTCCAAACCATTGCCTTTTTGTCCGCCCCTTTTTGGGCGCCGATCCTACCCACGAGCTTGGGACCTCCAGCGCCAAAGCGCGCCGCAGGCGCAGTCCTCGGCTGCCACGATGAGGCGCCGGTCCAGGCACGAGAAGCACGAGGCGGCTGAAGAGCCGGAGCGGATGGGTTGGAACTTGGTGGGTGCATCATCCTTTCTGTTCGATTTGTTTTTCTTCTGTTGGGTCATCTAAGGACATACAAAACGTCAGCAACATACGTCCCCTCTGCAGTATTTTTGGAATCCCTACAAGGGGGTGGTCCAAGGGTGTTTCCCCAAGGCTCCCCAAGGCTCCCCAAGGCTCCCCAAGGCTCCCTAAGGCTCCTTAAGGAACCCTCCCAGCTACCCCCCCCCCCGTATACCTACCCCCTTAAGGAATTCCATAAAGTCAGGACTCGCACGCTTTGCGACCCTTTCTCACTGTTGGGACATTTAAGGACATATTTGCCCCAGGGAAGTAACGTCCTCTCCTGGCAGTCGCTGATCCCGTGAGGATGGCCAGATGCACCGATGGTTCCTTCATGACTGTTTGTGAAGGACAAACAAGTTTTTGCAGTAAATGAGCATCATGCTTGCATTTATGCACTCCCATCTACCTTTGGACTACTCTCATCTAGCTTACAGTGCTCACATCACCTGGGAATACGTCCATCAACCTTGGTATGCTCCCGTCGCGGCTTTGGAATGTTGCACGCTGAAGTTGGCTTTGCTTGCCGCTCGGTTTTCCTAGGCGCTGGTGATGGACGAGGTCGCCTGGAAGAGCCCCAACATCGACGACTCCCTGGGACCCTCGCCTTGCATCGATTGGACTCATTCCTTGGATCGAAGTAAGGCATGTCTTTGCTCAATGTACAAACTAAATAGTAGATATAGAAACAAAATAAAGAAAGGGGTTGCATTTTGTGGGTCCACGCTTCCCCAGCAAAAAAGTGAGGGTCCCGTGCTCACCTTTGGTTGGCTGCCGCCCTGGGTTTGCGTGGCGGCGTGGTGCACGGAGCCCGAGGGCAACAACAAGTCCCACCATCAATCCCTCCTAGGTCCCCCAGTAGTGCTCTTTTACCCCTTTTTTTGGGGAGGGCTTTTCTACTAAAATAGACTACAGAAAAAAAAGGGTACTCTTCTTCTACCCTCTCTGCTGGAGGACCTAGCCTCCCAAACAGCCATCTTCATCTCCAGTGCCACCAACTCCACAGACGCGCACACACTGCCCCCCACACTACTTCATTTCAACTTGCTGCCATAGCGCGTCAGCATGGTGTCCCACCGGGAATTTCTGAGGCGCGGTGGTGAACCTGGAGCGCCTCGGCAGGGATGGATGCACGTTTTTGCCTCTCAGCGTGTGTCTCAAGGTCGACAGAGTCGGGTCGTTTCAGAAGTCTGGGATGCCCTCAATGTTGCAGGGTCTTGTTGCCTTTGTTTTTTTGCAGCCAACAGCGAAAGAGGGGTCTTGAGGAAGCGCTCATTTGAGGTAACTAGCGGTTCTGGACCTAAAGAGGCCAGGTCCAAGTTCGTTTGCGGAGGAGAATGGGGGCGCAACCATTTCCCAGAATAATTACCAATTTACCCACATTTTTCATGTCCTCTTGGCCAAAGAATATTGAAGGGCTATCTACTTTGACCTCCGGTTTGATCAGCTTGGCCCTGCGCTACAGCAATCCCAACCTAAAACGACCCCAGTACCATAAGTACAGCGCAGATGTTTTGCCCTGCAGTTTACGTGCATGGTCCAAAAGCTCAACCCGACGTGGCAACTGGAGTCGATCAGGTTGAGTGCCGGGTCAAATGTTTCTATCAAAGCCGACCGCTTTGATCGATCCCAATGCGTACCAACAGGCTGGGACCCATTCAGGATCCCACCTGAAAGCAACCCGAATCCTCTTTGCCACTAACTTGGCACCTGAGAGTCCCTCCAATCGGAAATTTGATCTTCCAGGTATCCTTCAGGTGCCAGGTGAGCGGGAGGGAGGGAAACCCGGAACCTTCTGAAGTGGTACCTCAAGTTGGCAGGAAAGCTCCCTAGGAACCCTAGAAAAGGGATGTATGAGTCCTGAAGGTTCCTCCAATCGAAATTTAATCCAGGTATCCCAAGAATTTGATCTAGGTATCCCACAGTTGCCTTCCTTTTGTGAGCGGGAGGGAAACCCTTAAACCTTCTGAAGCGGTTGGCAGGAAACTCCCTAAAATATTTCGGAGCCCTAAAGCAGGAAGACTCCCTAGAATATTTAGGAACCCGAAAGAGTGGCTATAGGAGTGCTAAAGGTTCCCATCCCAGGAATTCGATCCCAGGAATTTGATCGATCCCAAGATTTTCACGCAAAGCCCTAAGGTTTGATTCCCCATTCTCTTCACCCATCGTTCTCCAGAAGAAACCGCCTGTGTTGCAGGTGTTTGGCCCATTTGAGGAGCAGGATCCCTAAAACGAGAATGGGGAGGGTCCACAAAAAATTCACTCGTTCTCTTTAGAAACCACTTGTTTTGCAGGTGTTTGGCCAGAATGGGGAGGGTACCACAAAAGCGGTAGAGGTCAACTTTGCCACGGGAGAGGTCCTACGACTGGGCCACGGAGCCTTTGAAGCACCTGGCCGGCGCCTCCCGCGCAGCCAACGGGGAGAGGCTGAAGGTGACGCCCGGAGCCCCAAAAATTTGACGGGTCGGAAGTCGAGGGGTCGAGTGGGCTGGAGAAAGAGAACGACTCATAGTTGGTTTGGTTTTTTGGTTTGGTTTGTTTTTTGTTTGGTTTGGTGTGGGTTGGTTTGTTTTTTGTTTGGTTTGGTTTGGTTGATTGGGGTTGGTTGATTTGGTTTGGTTGGTTGGTTGGGTGTAGGAATCTAGGTTCTTCGGGTTCCACCCTCCAAGTTTTTTTTGGGGGTTTGCTGGGTTCCTGACTGAACATGTTCAACCCGCCAAAAGCCCAAATCCCCGTTTTTGGGTTTGGGCCTCTAGGCTTCGGAAAAGCGCCGAAAAGGCCACGGTGGTCGGGCCCGCACTGAGTGGTCGTGTTGGCTTCATGTTGGTTTCCCCGATTGAGACCAGCCAACGGGGGAAAAAGAGGGGGGGGGGGAATACCCCTCACACAAGGTGCATACCCGTTTCGCCAGATTGGATGACATTGGGGGGAAACAAACATGCCCAAAGATGCAGGAGCCGCATGCTTTTCAGGGCGCGTTGGAATCTTCCTCATTTGAACGCAGAGAGAAGCGACATGGGAAGCGGTGTAGATTGGGCCACGTTGAATTGGCGGGTTGGCAGCTTGTTTGGCAGATCGCATGTATCGTGTTTGGTTGCATACAGTATCCGCATCTCTGTTCAAGCACAGCCGACCGTGCGGCGAGTACAGGAAGAATAGAGATTACGAGTCAATTTACCTGCAATTCAAAAGTGACCCCAACAGAATGGCAGGCCGTGGCAGACAGCCTGACATCAATAATCAACCATGTTTGCAGAACAAAGCTAGCTGATAGTTTCCAGTTTCCAGTGGCACAAATGTATCCAAGGCCTTAAGATATTACAGACACTATTCTCGGCAGATGTGAGGGAGTTTGCTGCAGTCCCTTCCGATTTTAGGCACAGCAGCAACCCCTTCGGCTCCGACCACATGAGCTTTCTGGAGAAGGGCATGCAGAGTGCCGCTTGGCGCGGGACGTTTTCAGCTTTTCCAGGTGGGTGTGGCTCAAAATTAAACAGCTGGGGCTACGCAGGTTTTAGTCTACCTTTCTATGTACCAGGGTTCCATTTTGGACCCCATGTTTGAGCCACACCCAGGTGTTTGCAGAAGGTTTCACCGCAAAAAACTGTTGTGAAGACGTGGGGGGTTTGGTATCCCAGGGTCAAAACGAGAGGCGTGGCCATGTGCCAGTGAGAAACATCGTCCAAGGTCCTGTCCATCCATGGGGATGATGAGAATTATCCCCACTACCACCAGTCCTCGGACGCCATGGACCAGGCAGGATCTTGTTGGTTTTGTGGCGAAGAGATCGCAGGGCAAGCTTTCCCCGGATTTTGCCGGGCAAAGTTTCTCCACAACTCCAACGGGTTGCTCTACAGTGCACAGCCGACCAAAATCAATCCGCCGAACTGCCGGGGGAGGGATGGCGGTGGGCTTTGGGGCTGTGGGGTGGTGCCCAAAAAAGCGTCAGGTGAGCCACAATCAAAACCCGGGTAGATGAATTTTGTAAGGGGCAGTCCCAGCCAGAAATAGTTGCGGATATCCGCCTTCTTAGTTCTTTACATGGTTCTGGGCTTGGACCATTTGAATACCGGGTTTTGATTGTCACTCAGGTGAACTCAGAGCTCTACACCATGATCGCCAAGATGAACGCAGGCGGGCACGCGCCGCTCGCTTTTCCTTTTTTTGGTTTGGACGCTCAGTGGGGTTGGAGGCGGGGGGGGATCCACAAAACGGGGCAATGGCTTGTGCGAATTTGGGCCTCTGGTAGGTGTAGTATGTCGGGAACCTTGCCCTCGTTTAGGGACCTTTAGCTGTGGAGACAACACCCGCTTGCAGTTTGGTTGAAGCCTGTCACGTGCTGCCACATGTGTCCTTGTGAAAGGGGCACCAAGGCTTGAAATCTGATCCACGGGTTTTCATAGAACATATCATATTGTCTAGTGGCTTCCTCCGGAAGTCGCATGATTTTGGAGTTCCGAGACCAGATAGATCGACAAAGACCAGCGAGAACCCATGATATACCCAAGCGATACTTTTGACCGCCTTCCTGGCAAAATGGAAAAGGAAGGGACCCCCTTGCAGAGCTTTTGGTTGCATTTTTAGGACAACAAGGGGGGGAAAGACACATCGTTCACCGGAAATGTGTACCAACCCAGCTTGCCACGGGGCTTTGGGCAGGAGCAGCCATCCGCTTGGCGGGGCACGCATGAGCGAGCGTAGCCAGAATATCTTCGTCTCACCATTGTGAAACGCGAGCGCGGAGGCTTCCCAGTTTCTGCCGCTCGAACCAGTCAAAGGGTCAAGAAAGTTGCATGTGAGCCAAACGAATGGGACTTTCTTTATGTGATGCTGAAGAAAAAACCGTTCGATCACCACCAGCCAAGTGTGCCTTCGCTTGGTTGCCAAGCCGGAAACAAACTCCAGTACCTTTTGAAGCAAAGGATCAGTCGATCCAGCTCGACGTTGAGCCGTCCATAAATGTTAGCGTAGGTGAGCGCTGTGTTCGGCTGCCAAGCAGCGGTGTCATGCTTACCGAATCACTGGCATCATGAGGGGACAAGAAGCGGCATTTGTGGGGCAAGGACTTCTGCTTCTTTGGAATAGCTAAGACATGCTAGATTATTTTAGACAACAACGCTAGTGATTGCTAGAAGTGTCGACCAATTTAGTCAAAGTATTCGGCATGTACGTTTTGTTGAACAGAAGACATTTTTCCAGAGTGGATCGATGTCCAACGTCTACGGTTAGCCAACGCAATACATTTTACCTGACTAAAACGATACAAGCGTGTCTGGCATCAGCGTTGGTGACCGCAAGCTATCCTTGGAGACCAACATGATGGTGTCGACCAACTGAGCATCCGACATCTGCATTTACTCCACGAAAGACAGCTTTCTACTACATTTACTCAAGGAGATGCTGGGGGGTGTCGACCACTCAAGCCTGTGAGGCAGAGAAGCCTGTGAGGTTGAGAGAAATTAGAGGTTAGTGGTGACCAACATTTGCCGGCACTTTCTTGGGTCAGACTCCCCCTCTTCAACCTCTAAGAACATAGCTTGCCCCTGCGCCAGAGTGGTGGCTTGGAGGTCTGGCGCGGAAATCAACCTCATTCCCCAGATAGCTGAAAGCTATAGGGGTTCTAACTTCTAATAAAGAGCGGTTCTAACTTCTAAAGCTATAGGGGTTCTATGCTGGTGTAATCCTTATATTTGTTTACGAAATCTGTGACCCACAAGACCTGCCTATTTGGTGGACCGAATCGCACTCCACGATTGTGCCGTGTCCTCGTCAGTGATTCTGGTGCCTTGACAATCTCGCCAGCCGCAGTGAAAAGGGTCCGCGGCCCACGCTGGCGCTGGAATACCTTGGTTGCATGCCACCTCGTGGCTGGGTCATCCAGCTACTGCTGGAATCTTGGCTTGTGGTACTGTGGATTCCCGAAGTATTGCAAGTGGGAAGAAGGGATGGCCCAGTGTGTGACCCTGCTTTATTGCTGGTATACTTGCAACAGGTGGGAAAGCTATGGGCTATACTCTTCGCCACGAATCATCGCATTTGCAGGGAGTTTCTGTCCCACCAGCGAGTGGGTCCGATAGACCGTGAGAGAAGCAAGTGCCTACCCCGGAGACCCGCTGTGCCCGGCCACATTCCCTTTGCTTGCCTCCTTGAAAATCCATTGAAAAGTTCTTTGATTTTCAAAGGTTCCCATTTTCCCCTGACCCCCCTTCCTTTTGGCCTCTAATTTTTGGGTGATTCCAGACTTGAGCATCCTTGTGCTTGTGTGTAATTAACCATAAGGAGGTGCCCTGCCAAAAGGGCCATTCCTCGACGCGAAGAGCGAGCATGCTCTTTCAGAGCCGGCCACTTGCAGAGTGCCTCGATGCGTTCGCGTTTGGATCGGGGGCGATGCCTTTCTTCCCCGACACCTTGCCTTGAAGTATGCCATGGCTCGATTGGGGCAAAGGGCATCCTTCAACAACATCACTTGCCCAAAGCGAATCGACTTTCTGTACCTTTTGGTGTTCCTTTTTTGGCCGATGTTGAGTCATGGCCCCTTTCAGGCGATCACCTTTTTCCAGATCCTTTGGGCACCAAGCCACAGCACGCTTCAGTCACACTCAACTTGGGAACATCTTCCTCTTGGCCTCCAACCGGGGAATCGGTTCTGCGGCGATTTTTTTTTTCCTCGGCAGAACCTGCTCCTGGCCTGCCCTACGCTGGGCCAGCATGGAGGCAGGCCGACCGCGTGACCACCGGCGTGGGGATTGGAGAGGCTGTGAAAGAGAACCATCTGTTTTTGTTTCTTATTCTTTTTGTTTTGGTTTTTGAGACATCATCAGTTTTTGTTTTGATCGGGAGGTGTTCATTTCTTGCCACCATCAGTTTTGGTTTTGATAAAGAGAAAAGCATTGCATGCAGGTGTTGTTTTGCCCATGGCTCACAGCCGTACCTTTGGAAGACTTTCTTCCAAAGAGCTAAGCTGAACTTTGCCCCCACAAAGCGCGCCGGTTTGTACATCTTCCTGCCCACTTCCTCCCGTTTGGTGGTTTGGCGCCCGTTGGTTTGGTGGTTTTGATTGGGGTTTCCCATTTACCCTCTACAAGAACCAGGGGTGCAAATTTTGCACCACCAATCGAAGCCGAATCGGGTGGCCTGCTTCGTGGTTTGTTTGCGACAGCTGCTCAGGCGCTCCGGCTGGAGCAGGCTCCTTAGAGTTTGGCAGTTGGATTTCAGCATTTTCAGGGGTCATATGGCGACTGCGCCCATATGACGTATACATGTAAATCTATATAGATATACAAATGTATTGAGGATAATCTTTGGACCAGACCCCGAGACTGCTTGGGAGCACTTCCCCCGCCGCATGCTGCGGTGCACTCCCAGGTAAATTCCCTTGGCCTGAGATTCATGTGACATGTAACAAGATGCAACGCATTGACCTGCTGAAGTTCAATGCAACGTATTGCACAACGTGTGCAATGTGTAGCGCCAAGCAATGCTGTGCAATGCACTGTGTAAGCTACTGTAATGTAACGCAGTGTGACGTAGGGTAAAAATAGTGTAATTTAGTGTACGAGAGTGTGATGTAGAATAATGTAGTGTGATGTAGTGTAAAGCAGTGTCGCGATGCAATGAAGTCTACTGCAACAAATCGCAACGCACCGCAATGTAGTGTACTGAAATGGCATTCAATGCAATGGAATGCAATGCGACGCGATGCTATGTGTTGTAGTAGTGCAACATCAGTCAGCCAAAGTACAATGTAATTTGACGCAATGTGATGCAAGGCAATGTCGTGTTATGTAGTGTCATGTAGAGTAGTGGAGCGTAATGCAACGTAGTTCAATGTAATGTAATGTACTGTAATGTAATGTATTGTATGCAATGCAACAGGTAATGTAGTGTGTTGTCATCTTAATTTCAACATCTTGATACTACATTCACATTAAACCATGAAATCTAATCATTATGATTATCTTCAATACATAATTACAAATTCGACATATTATAATTTTGACATGTGGAACACGTCCAAAGAACCATCAATCAAACGATTCGATCTCAATCCCATGTCGAGTCTCTGCGTTCAGCTTCCGGCCGTTTCGTCGTTTCTGTGTCGGGGCCGTTTAGGGTTGTGTCCATTGTTCTAGGATATATTGCAATGCAAGGAAAGGTACTTTGAAATGCAATGCAATGCAATACATTGCAATGTAATGCAATGCACCAGAATACAAAGCAAGGTCATTCAATGTACTTCAGTGCAAAGCCTTGTAATGCAATACACTGCAGGGCAGTGTGGTGCAATGCAACATATTTCATGTACACCTACCTACACATCATGTTTCAGCCACTTTTTAAATTTTGCGCTGCCAAAGATAGATTAAGGCAGTGAAAGGACAGGTTATGGGTGTCTCTCAACTCAGCATTGACCGCTAGAGTAGCAAGGGTCCCCTTGCTCTGAGGAACAAATCAAACAGTTCGGGCTCTCACTTTCGCTGTCACTCTCACTTCTTTTTTTGCGCGACCACAGCGATTTGGTCAATGTTGCCCCAAGGAAAGTCTCCACAACCTTTTCGCTCATGGATGTGAAGGAACAACTCAAAAATGTTGGTTCTCGAAATGTGACCCAGAAATCGGCCGTCTCCTTTGTGTACCATCAGTCTCCTTCTGGTTTCCCTTTGAACCCATCCCTGAAAGGGGTAACCTCAAACAGACTGGCGCTTAGTGTTGCGGCAGACACTTCCAGCGAGTCGTGAGGCTGGGCCAGCGCCGTGTCGCCCTGCGCTTTGCGCGACATGCTGGCAATGCAACAGCCTCGGACTGCCTGGCGGGTGTCGAAAGCAAATTTGTGTCATGTGCAAAAAGCTCGTATTTTTTCAGGGGGTTGGGCGGATTAGTTAGGAAGGGGGAGCTTGAAGACGCGATTTACCTCAGGTTCCGGTTTCTTTTGGGGAAATCATGACCCACATATGGAGTTTGATGGCATTGAAAGTCATACTGTAGCTCATTGGTCGCTTTTTGCTTGAGCGTGGACGACATGGTGACAGCTTTACTGCTGCAGCCCAGGCGAGTCGGACACCTTGGGAGGCCGGCGTGCTTTCAGATTGAAACTTTGCATGCCCCACAGCTTTCTGGGTGTGCCCGTTGTTTTGGGGTAGCCTTCTTCAAGCTGGTTTAAAGCGAAGCCAAAAGGAAAACTACTGTTCATGGGCTCCCCCCCCATTGCATCATGCGCCATAGCGTTCTGGGTGTGTTGTTTTAGGTTGCCTTTCTTCAGGCTGGTTTAAAGGGAAGCTAAAGAGGAAAACCATTGTTTTTGGGTCCCCCCCCATTCTAGCAGATACCCTTCCTTTGCCCCTTGCTGCACTGGCACGCTGACCCAGGGGCAATGCGAGCGCCTAGACGGAGTACCGGTGAGAGACTTCTGTGATTGGCTGCAGGGAAAGGCGCCGAAGCCGCAGCGTTACGCGTTGCAGGGTTTTGATTCCAAGGCGTTACGCTTACGCCCAGGAGAACCAAGCGGGTGTTGATATCAATTTTCCCTTGACAGGCCCCCAAATATGACTATGGGTAACCTTTCCATGCGGGACATATCATTTGTTGGGGGGGGGGGTTCCCCAATGGTCAAACTCTGGATTTAAACCTACCCCATTTGCGGTTTTGGGGGAAACTGACCAACTTTTTGTGATTTTTAGTGGGGGAAGCTTACCAACTCTGGATTTAAGCCTACCCGGGGTTCTCCAAAATGGAACCCTGGTTGTGGGTGTCATTTGTGCGCTGGTTTGGGAAGAGGGATAAGGACGAGCACTGCGTACGGAGAAAGGGGCCAGACTTGGACCCAGGCCGGACTTACCAATCGATCTGACCCCCCCCCCCCCGGTTTGGCTCTTTTTCAGGTTTCCCAGCATCAACCCTGGAGTTATGTGAGGGGAGTATCAGGGTCCGGCGTTCCGTGTCCAAGTTGGGGCCTTTGCTGTGGCCGAAAACGCCCCAACGCCCGCCCGCCCCCCGAGGAGGTGGCAACCATCCCGTTCCAGCAGGACGCGTGGTGGGGTGCAGCGCCCATCGTGTGAGCAGATGTCTCACTTCCTGAGTTGGTGGACTTTGAACTTTTTGGAAAGACCATTTTAGTGGTAAATAAAAAAGTTCAGACTTTTCTTGGCCAGTCAACCTGGGAAGTGAGATGTTGTGACGGTCGAACAAGGGAGCTTTGCGAGTTTGTCAGGGACTATCGAAGGGATCCAATCCCTCAGACCCTCAGACCCTCAGACCCTCAGACCAGCGGCCTCGTCCTGTTTAGACATTCCAAACGCCTGCTGAAGGTGGCGTTCCAGGTGCTCGCTTGGCAACACAAGCAGACTCTTTGCAGAAACAGACCCGTGCCCCGATGTGTCTCGCGCTTCCACGGTGTTATGTTTGGAATTGAATAGGCCTTGATATGATTGTGGACAGCGGAGCATGGGCCTTTTACTGCAGGCATCGCTACTGTGGATGAACGAAATCCAAGAAGGCACCACTTTGAAACCATGGATGGGAAACCAATGATTTGTTGGTATTTGCAGAGGAAGCGTAATTCCATCCTTTCTGAACTGTGGGGCGAAATGGATCTCGTCCATCCACAGTAGCATCTTCCCCTGCGGCAATGGCGTCTGAGGCTACTGCTCCTACCAGCACTTTGAGGCCAACTCGCCCAGGGATGTTGTTTCATTCAGCGCCCAATGAGTCGAGAGTTCTGTTTGTTGACGAGTTCTGAAGCATTTCAGACTCGACCTTTAAACCATCCACAATCACTCCCTAACATGCTTGAAGGTGAGAGGGACAGTTTTCAGCAATCTCGCATATATTTTTGCCCCTTTCTCATATCTTTGTGCCCATTTCGTCAAATCTTTGGGTACTGGCGCCCGGGGCTCTCAGGTCCTTTTCCCGGACTTGGCGGACCACAACCGCGCTGCCGCGGACTTCGCCCAGCTGGCGGCCGAGGCATCGGCTTGGGAAAAGCTGGGCCAATCCCTTGGAGCCGCGGAGTCGTAGTCCAGGTCGTTCATATGGCTGTGGTTGTCAAAACCAATGGGATCCCATTTTAGTTGGGATTGGTGAATTCACCACCCATTTTAGAACCTATTTTGCTGGGGATTGAGTCGGATGTTCACTGGGGGTACGATTTGGATTTGACCCATGGCCATATCCAATATGCGGGCGGCGTCTATTTTTGGTGGATCCCTTTTTGGGTTGGTGAAGGGAAACGAAAAGGAAGCGGGGGGTCTAAGAAAAGGACGCACCCATGTGTGTGCAGTAAATGTTTGGGCTGAAGTTGGACTGTGGTTTGAAGATCGTGTCCAAGCCTGGGTTCAACCTTTAGCGGGAATTGTCTCCTAGGTCATGTACCCCCTTCGCATGATCTGTGAGTTGCACACGGACCGGTGCCCATACCAGGTCTCAGGGGTTTCGCCCAGTGATGCTGGTATGGCTCATCAAAATGGTTCCCCAAATCCGTCCACGCGCTTGTACTTACACTTACCCGTACCCATACACATACACACACAAACACGTGCGCACGCAAACACACAAACAGACAACCACACAAGCCCACAAGCACACAAACAAAAACACCACAAACACTCAGACCCACAAACGCGCACGCGCATGCACACAAATACAAAAAAGCAACACACACACACAAACACAATCACACACGCACACAAGCACGCAAGCACTTTCAAGCATAAACACACACACACACAAACCCAAAACCAACAGCAAAGACACAAAGAACAAAAACAGAAAACACACATTTACACACGCACAAGCACACGCAGCCGTCCATTTGGGCACATGGCAGTTTCTGGCGCCTGAGCTTGGGATCGCGCGATTTACGGCGCCAGGCGCTTGGCCCGGGCCCGGGCGGCCCGGGCGGCCCGGGCGGCCCGGGCGCGCCGACGCTGTGGCTGGGTGCGGGGCCCATGGGGAGCGGCGTTGAGCTCCAGCGTTTGGGTAAGTTTGGAGATTCCGGGCATGGCTCAAATTGAGTGGCTTTTCTTGGCAAGCTTGAGCACTGCGCTTGGAAAAATGGGGTGGCCAACCACAACCTGAACAGCCATAAGGACATGAGAGCTTGTGGCTGTGATGGGACATGCCTCTACATCCTATGCAAGGATTCCCAATGAAAGCCACACATGTCACTTTCCCCTCAGCGGGTTTCACACGGCACCTTCAAGCTGTCCAGGAAACCAATCCTGGAAATGACCTGGGCACCCGAAATGTATGGACCCCTGGATGATATTGGGAGTGTAGTTGGCTGGGTGGGTTTCTGTTAGTTGCACCCTGCACTTCCCATGAAAGCCAACTCTTGTGATCTTTGCGCTGCCCCTTTGAGTGGGAAAGCACGTGCGCACACGGATGAAACGAGGTCGTGGCTCAGCCCGAGTCGTGGAAACAGGGCCTTCGGCTTCAGGCTCGCGGGGCGCCCGCACTCCGTGCCGCGCTCTGAGTGCGGGTTGAGCGTCAAGAAACGAATGAGAAGGGCAAACCTGGCTTTGTTGCTTGCCTCAGGCTGTCTTTCCCTCCGGGTTCACTGGACACAAATTTCGCCAATAGCGTGAGCCTCTCGCAATGCGGTGTTTGTTGCTCCAAGCTGAGATGTGGAGCCCCTTGACCCGACCAAGACATTGCAGATAGGCCACACCTCTCTTGCAACTCACCGAGCCTGAAAGAAGCAGCTTTGCACATTTTGCTATCTCACATGTCGCAAACAACCAGACGCACCAAGAGCTCACTCTTCAAGATACAGGCCAGGTCTTCAACGCACATCCCACGCGTTCAGCGCCCATCCGGCGGGCGCAGAGCCAGAGCGGTCGCACGCCGTTCCCCGGCGCTTCGTTGCGATGGCGGAAGCTGATGCGGCAGCTGCGATGGCGCTGGCCGTGACGCAGGCGCCCAAAAGAAGCGCCAGCTTCGGCAAAGAAAATGTGGCCATGGGTCAAAAGCCCGGACCCCCAGTGAACATCCCAATCCCCACTAAAATAGACTAAAATAGGTGCTGCACCTACCCCAAAATGGTGCCATCCCACAGCCAAGTGAAAATCCGACGCGCATTTTCCCGGGCTGGCGCGCGTTTTGTCGGGGTTTTTCGGAGTGGGGCTGTGGATTTTATGTGCTTTCACTGGCTTGCTTACCTGCCTGCTTGCTTGCTCTGTTCCCAGCCATCCCTTGAGTTTATGATTCTTCTTCTTCTTCTTATTATTATGATTTATTATTATTATTTTTGGAGGGGGGTCCCATGGTTCACTCCGATCTCGCCGCAAGCGGTTTTGAACCCGGGCCTGGGGTCCAGCGAGCCAGGGCCGGTCCAGAAACAAGAAAGCGGCGAAGATGAAGATCTGCGCAGACTGCGCTTGGCTCAGAGCTCATTTAGAGGCTTCCGTCGGACTCGCGTACCTTCGGCCTGAACGGCCTGGGAAGAACTGGCCGCAGCCTCCATGAAAAGTGAGCCAAGATGCCATCTTTTTCTATTTCTTTCGTCGCTCCTGCTATTTTTCCATCTCCTGGCTTGGCGAGGTGGACAAAAGAGGCAAGCAGAAAGGGAAGGGTTCTTTCTCAGTTGCTGCCAACGGCTTCCGTTCATCGTCCGCCACTCAGGTGGCGGTGTGATTCAGAACCTCATGCTCCCCGGCGGCGTGCCTAGGCTCAAATTCCGCACGCTGGCAAGCGACAACGTTAGGCGACCAGTGAGTGAACCTTCGTCCCTCAATGAGCCACAATCAAAGCCCGGTAGATGAAGGTTAGTAAGGGGCAGTCCCAGCCAGAAATAGTTGCGGCCGCCTTCTTAATTCTTTACATGGTTCTGGGTAGACTTTTTCAATGCCGGGTTTTGACTTTGACTCCAATGAGCGTTTTCATGGGTGCCCAGAGTTCGCCACAACCTGCACGGTGCACCGGTGCACAGGGCTTCGAAGATGGCTGCGACCAGTGCTGGAAAGCCAATGGCTACCAGGGCAACCCACCTTGCAACATCAAGAAGAACCAGCGCCTTGTCCGCATCGAGTAAGACTTTGGTGCCAAGAGCTAAGATTGCTTTGTACCTCCAGAACCATACTGTCTTGGCCAGGAAACGGGCTGGCTTCACTGCATGTTTGTCTGACTTGTGTGCAGGCGCGCAAGCGTACCTGAGCGCGCAGCCGCCTGCGCACACAAATGTGTATATATATATATATATACATATATACATATATATATATATATATTAATATACACGTATATTATGCACACGTGCTATACATATATATATATATATATGGTACAGCGTTGCCAGCCCCCCCCCCCCCTCCCCCCCAATGGTCATGGGTCAGACAAGTACCCCCCCCCCCCCTGTGGTTGTGGTCCTGTGGTTGGGTTGTGGTGGTTTAGGGTTGGTTTAGAATTGGTTTAGGGTATATTTAGGGTGTATTTAGGGTAGTTTAGGGTTGGTTCAGGGTTGATTTATGTTGATTTAGGGATGGTTTAGGGTTGGTTTAGGTTTAGAGGTGTACGGTTTAGGGTTTGGTTTAGGGTGTATTTAGGGTTGGTTTAGGGTTGGTTTAGGTTTAGGGTTTATTGTTTAGGGATTGGTTTAGGGTGTATTTGGGGTTAGTTTAGGGTTGGTTTAGGGTTAGTTTAGGGTTGGTTTATGTTGATTTAGGGTTGGTTTAGGTTTAGAGGTCTACGGTTTAGGGTTTGGTTTAGGGTGTATTTAGGGTTGGTTTAGGGATAGTTTAGGGTTGGTTTATGGTTAGTTGCGGGTTGGCTTGTCCTGGGGGTGGGGGTGCCGGGGTTTCTGGGTGCGAGTTCAGGGGGTCGGGGTGGGGGTGGGACCGTAGGTGCCAGGATCCGGGGGCTCGGGGTCTCGGGCCCGGGGGGGGGGGGGTAGCAACACGGAACACGGGACCATATATATATATATATATGTTGTGTGGGTGGGTGGGTGGGTGGGTGGGTGGGTGGGTGGGTGGGTGGGTGGGTGGGGGTGGGTGGGTGGGTGGGTGGGTGGGTGGGTGGGTGGGTGGGTGGGTGGGTGGGTGGGTGGGTGGGTGGGTGGGTGGGTGGGTGGGTGGGTGGGTGTGTGCATGGGTGCATGGGTGCATGGGTGCATGGGTGCATGGGTGCATGGGTGCATGGGTGTGAAGGTGGACGTGTGTGAATATATAAATATAATATACATACATCTATATGGTACCCTCCCGACCCCCCCCCCCACCCCCAAAAAAAAAGGAAACACCCCAAGAGAATTTGACAGTATTTACAGTACTTTTGGGTGATTTCCACCCTCTTTTCAGGCACCTAAAGCCCCCCAATATTGACCTTTTCACTATGTCTGCATTTGCACATCTGACTGCACCTCTATCCGCCTAGAATGCTTTCAAGCGCTTTAAGGATTCAAGATTCCCATCACTCCAGATTCAAGATTGGGGCCCCTATGCCATCACTCTTGGTCTTGAATCTTGAATCCACGAGCTACCTGGATGAACGCCCCCATACTGGATTCAAGATTCGAGATCTAGAGTGATGGGAATCTTGAATCTTGAATCCAAAAGGGCTTTCAAGCGCTTTAAAGCGTTTAAGGGGCCCCAGGCTGGATTCAAGATTCAAGATCTAGAGTCCTGGGAATCTTGAATCTGGGATCCAAAAGTGCTTTGAAGCGCTTTAACGCGTTTTATACTGGGCTCAAGATTCAAGAACCATAGTCCTGCGAATGTTGAATGTTAGATCCGAAAGCGCTTTACAGCGCCGAACAGGTCTGCCTTCAGTCATTCATGTTTGGTTGTGCACCTTATCATTATTTTGGAATTGTGTGCGGTTTACGTAGTTGATAGTTCAGCGTATGGACATTGGATATCTAAATCGTAGGAAAATGATTCAAAGAAATCTACGCCAGCCCTTGGATATTGAAAAAAACACTGCAAATACCTGTGTGGTGCATAGTAGATTTGTGCAGTACTTTTCGTTCAGGGAAGTTAGTTGTTTTAGCAGACAGCGTGGCATTCTGCATCGGTCAAGGCATATAAATTTGAGCAGACGCTTCTTTTATTTGTATTGGCCAAGGTTTGTGAGCTGACAGTCGAAGGGGGAGTTGAGATGAGAGATGGAAGATGCGTAGCAGGTATTGGCACAATTTGCACATCAATTGACATGAGAAATCGAAGATGCGTAGGCGAAGCAGAAGCTGCATTGTTTGCTTTATTGTTGATACTCTTTGCATTAGTGATGGAGATTATGAAAAGCAAAATTGTTCTGGACGCATTTTAACAGCAAAACAATAGAGAACATCACGACTTCTGCGAAAGCAGATGTTATATTCTTGACTGACGTGTTCAAAACTTCAGAGATGTATGTTTGAAATAATATGGCTTAGACCCTGTGTATTAGAATGCTTCACCTAACTTCGATTTTACCCTTTACCTACCTTTGCTTCTGACGCTGCTATGTTCAAATTGACTTGTCTTGAAATACATTTAGAGTTGACCAGAAGATGCATGAAATGATTGGACCAGAATTTAAAGGAGGAAAGACACAAACATGCTTCAGAAAGTAGAAGCACATTCTTTTCAAATGGATGGCAAAGGCTTCATGAATCATCTGCGCAAGTTTGCCCACATTGTAAAATGAGCCCACGCCCACCTAAAATGACTTGACTTCCTTTTTTTTAAGGGAGGGGGGGGGGTGCATACATGCACACACATATATGTATATATATATATATATACACGTGTGTGTGTGCGTGTGTGCGCTCAGCAAGCTCAGGCATGCACAGACGGCCCAGAAGCAATTGCTTCTTGGATGCAGCATGGTGGAGCACAAAACAACATATGTTCGCTTTCTTTATTTTGTTTTGCTCTTTGTTCCTGCCTGCACTGCCCTTCCCTGCCCTGCATGTTGTTCTTTGTGTGTTTTTCCTGTTTCTGTTTGTTTGTTTTTCTTTCTTTGTTCCTTCCTTCCTTTCTTTCCACCTGCTCTGGAGACCAGCCGCCCTTGTCGTCACCACGCCAGTCAACAACTCCATTTCGCACCACCGTTCAGAAACTCTGGAATGATTCGATTCCCCTGTAAAACCAACAAACTATGGTTTCAACCATAGTTGCAAATTGGTGCGAACGGACTTCGTCCATCACATCAAAGGTGCCTTCTGTCCTTCTATGCTTTCCTCAAACCACGTGTTCATAGAAGATTGTGGGGGTTCCCAGTCGTGCACGGGGTGTTTCCGGCAGGGAAAAGGCGCAGAAGAGGCGGGATCAGAAGACCCCGGCGGAGATTCAGGCGAGATCAGGGTTCGCAAGTCCCTCCCTCCAACCCTCGAGAGTTGGTTTGGTGACGTTAAAAAGGAGTCTCCGGACAACTTTTGGGAGAGCGGTTGATTGGAGCCGCTCCTCTTTTTCCCGCCTCGGCGCAGTCAGAACGGAGCAGCGCATGTGAAGGAAGTAGTTCAGAGTCTGCCGTGTGTGTCTGGCCGGCTGAATGGTCCATTTTACCCTAGAATGTAGATGGCTTGGGCTGCTTGGACGGACTTGGCCGTTTGGGATACAGACGAAAGCTGCTCCAAACGGAGCCAACGGAGACGGGTTTGGGGCTGAGTGACGCGGGTCTGCCGGGTGCCGGAGGGGCGGGGGGTCCACACATAGGCGGAGCAGATGCAGCTTGCGCGGCAGGAGCACCTTGGCTTGGAAAAAGTGAATGGCTCACAGAGAGAGGCCCCCGAGAAATAGTCCTGTTCGGGGATGGGCATCAATCCACCGGTTTGATCTGCATTTCAGGAACTGGAACCCTGTTCTTTGCCCCGGGCTCTCATCCAGGTTGGCCCGTGAATCAACGAATTCATGATTGCTTGGCCAGCAAGTTTGGACATTGGCATCTTGCTTCCCACAAGACCGGACGGCGCAGCCGAGGAAGTTGGACGAATTGAAGAGCAAGTCTCCCTTGAAGACGGCCCTAGACAGCACCTTGGCTTAGACAAACCGCCACGTTTGTGCGTCCCGACGATCTTTCTGGATAGCTTCCATGGGTTCAGATTAGCTCAAGTCGTCTACCAGTGGCATCTTGTTGTAAGGACAACGGGCATGTACATGTTTTCAAACGGGTGTGAATTCCGATAGGCGGCATCTGGAAAAGCGGTGGGTGCACACAACACCCCATGTAAATGATACTCATCCCGGAGTTGCCTTCGTGGTTGGAGGATTGCTTGCCTTTGAAGGTCTTTGCCATCCCAAGGTTTGATCCAACACATCGAGGAGATGGCGGTTGATGGCTGTAGTGTGCTAGGTTTGCCCCAGATGCTTGCCAGCTGGCAGTTTATTCAAGGACTGTCGCCATGTACGCCTGGTTTGGTATACCCTTACTGATCAGATGATATTCACACATACAAGGGTATGGTTTGTCAGCAAACTGGGTGGGTGCGGGACGCCCACACCGAATTACACCCAAACAGAAGCGCGTCAAAAATGATCGCCTTTGGCCGGAGGATCAGAACTTGTCGGAGCTTGAGCTGTTCCACGAAATCGATCAGGCGCATCTTGAGGGCGGTCATTGTCAACGCGTAGACTTCACTGGCGACGGAACCCGGCACCCCAAATTCCGCTGGCAGTTTCGTGGTAGCTTGCCCCCCATTGGTTCCGATGCATTGGTCGACCTGTCGTGCGCAGAACGGCGATGGTATCCTCACTCGGGGTGAGATGGCGGCAGCGTTGAGGCGTGGCATTTCCCAAACCCAGTGGAGCCAGAGAGTCGTGTTTGAAGAGGTCTTTCAGGAATCCTCACGCAGATTCTTGGTCAGGAGGGGTTACATAGCATTTGTTCAGGTTGTCTGCTTGTCTAGGGGATATTTGGGCGTTGATCAGTATTTCTGGCCCCAAAATGACCACGTAACTTTTCCCTAGTGGTGAAAGTCCTCTGTTTTGGTGGTTGCCAACTAATGGTCACCCCATGTATCACGGACCTTTTTTGATCAACCTCCATTTCTTCAAATCCTTCTCCAAGTTGCCAAGTGGTGCTCTTTTTCCTTTTCTTGGGAAGGGTTCCCTTTAAACGCAACCAATTTTGTCCCATGGAAATCCACTGGGCGTCTGAGTTTCCCCCAAGTTCCAAAGCTGCGCCTCTCGAGCTGCGCGTTGTGCTTCAGAGGCGCCTGGGTTGCCCGCTGTCCCCGAGCGAACTGGACGGGGTGCTGCGCTGCTTCGACGCCGACGGCTCTGGCAGCATCGACTTCTCGGAGACGTTGGGACGTTACGTTGGGTTGAGATGGGTATATGGCTGTGGTTGTCAAAACCAATGGGATCCCATTCTGGGGTAGGTGAATTCACCATCCATTTTAGTGGGATGTTCACTTACCTCGGGTGCCCACAAAGGCAGATTCAAGGAACCGAATTGAGAAGTGGAGAGCGCAAGATGAACTGACAAACCGCAGCAACCACTCCCTCAGCCACAGAGGCCTTTGCCAGGCAAGAGCCTTTGTTCATAGCGGACTGCTATCCGCTGTTGTTGCTTGGATGCTGTTTTGGAGCTAACACTTACACGATCTTCCCTTGGATAGGCGTGCCTGAAAAAGTTGATGGTTGTGGCGTCCAGTCATCCCATTCTTTGTTGCTGGGTGGCCCCACGTTGCGCATTGCATTCAAATGGGCGTAAGATATGGAAGAGTGGAACAGATTTGGGAGGGGATGCTCACCCATCGGTGCCTTGATCTGCTTGCTGTGGATCGACCACTTTCCTGTAGCTTCAGCAGCGTTGGGCAAATGACTCCAGGCTTGCTGATCTTCACAGCCCTCAGCCCGAAAGCGACTCAGCGCCGCCTGTCAGAGGGTCGCTTTGTCAGGAGTTCTACTTGATCATCAAGGAGGAGTCCGATCTCATCGAGCGGTGGCGCGGCCGCACCGAAGCCGCACTCCGCCTTGTCGGCGGAGTGAGATGGGACTCCGAAGCCCAGGCTATTGGGGGACATCATTTGCCCACCGAAAGGCAACTCGAAAAATGGACCTTGCCCAAGTCACCAGCTCGTGCCGTGGTTCGCCCGAGCCTCCCCAGCACCCCAGCCCAAATGCCGAGGATAAGGAGGGAAATCAAAGGGAAAGCGGGCCATGGTCGAAAATTCCTTGGTGACCGATTCTGATCTTTGAGGGAGTCGGTTCTGCAACAAATCTTTGGTATGCCTATGCGGGCCTATGCGGCCTATGCGTGTGAGTGCTGAGGAAGGAGCCGGAAGCAAAGGACCCCCGGCTCTGCGGCTTCACCGTGGGAGACCGCGTCCGCCTGAAGTGCAAGCTCCTCTCAGAAGCTTCGCAAGATGGTCGCCGGCAAACCCGGCTCCCACGCGAGCCGGGGTTTGGGAAGCGATCCCAGCCGGTTTGAGGTCCAGTTGTGGGGAGGAACTTTCTCCATTGAGTCAAACATTGTAAAATTATAAGATATGTTCACCATGGCCATCCTAGGCCTTACATATTTTGAGAGTCAGTGGGCGCCCGGTGTTTTGCTCTGCACACCGCGCCAAGGAACTCTCTGGGGCTTCGCTCTTGAAAGATGAATCCTGGTTGCAAGCAGCGCCCAGCGCCCGCAAACCACAAGTGATGCGTCGAAGTGTGTTTTCTTTTTCGTCTTCTTCTTCTTCTTCTTCTTGTTCTTGTTCTTTGGCTTCTTCTTGTTCTTTGTCTTCTTCTTTTTCTTCTTTGCCTTATTCCTTTTTTCTTCTTGTATTTATGTTTCTTCTGATTCTTCTGCTTCTGCTTCTTCCTTTTCTTTCTCTTCTTTGTCGTCGTCATCGTTGCTGTTGCGGTTGCTGCTGCTGCTGCTACTGCTGCTGCTACTGCTGCTGCTGCTGTTGCCGCTGCCGCTGCTGCTGCTGCTGCTGCTGCTGCTGCTGCTGCTGCTGCTGCTGCTGCTGCTGCTGCTGCTGTTGTTGGTGCTGCTGCTGCTGCTGCTGCTGCTGCTGCTGCTGCTGCTGCTGCTGCTGCTGCTGCTGCTGCTGCTGCTGCGGCTGCTGCTGCTGCTGCGGCTGCTGCTGCTGCTGCTGCTGCTGCTGCTGCTGTCGTCCTTGTTGTTGGGTCGAACCAGTCCGCCTGGCCGCGTCGTAAACCCCACGCAACGTTCCCCGCGGAAATATGCGTCACATGGAAGCCCACATGTGCAGTGAGGGCACCGAGTAAACTCACGCACCCGAGCAGGTTTTGAATTTTCTCCCAGAATGTGCGGGTTCCCCTTGGTTTAGCATTCAAGCAATCCGAAAAGGGGCGCCCTCAACATATGTCCGAGTCACTCGAGTCCATAGGCACGGAGCTTCTGTAAGGCTGTCAAAGTGGTCGCCAGGACTTCAACGTCACAACGGGCAAGGTGATGGGCCCAGGCGAGTGGGCGGGGATCTTGTTGCCAAGTGGCAGGTGAGGGCGGGGAGCGAGCCGCGTTTGGCTTTCTGGGTTTCCTGACACAGGAAACGAACTGCGAGATGCAAATCATTGGGGTTGCCTTGTTTTTCAGCGCACCCTTTTGCAGCTTGGTTGAGTTGGAGAAAAACAAGGCAAGCACACATTTTGTGGGAGCGCCGATGTGGGCACACCCACGTGAGTCCTCACATCTCATATGCAACCTGGTTTTTGGGGGAAGAGGTGCAACTGACGCGCCCGCTTTGCCCCTCACGCGGGCACACGGGGTTTGCCCCAACCTGGGTTTGCCCCCAAACTGGGATATGGTACCCTCAAAAATGGGTGGGGTTCCTTTGCTTTCAACCGAACACAAAGCCAGCAAAGGTACCCTCAACCAAACATCCACTCTCCAGATCCAAAGGCACGGTTGTCGTTTGTTGGACTTTCAAAGACATTGGGCTCTACCATGGGAGACTCACTCTGCTTGCCAGGGAAGAGGCAAGGCATCATCACCATAGCTCTGGAGAAGAACGGAGAAGAGATGACTGTCAAGGCAACAAGCTGCAAGCTGGCCAAAGTCCATGGAGTGGCTAACCTGGGGTTGAAACCATCGTCAGAGTGCTCAAACTTGGGCAGGCTCCTTAAAGGATACATTTTGCAACCATTCGAAGCATGTTGCTTTTTCAACAACATAAAGGGACACCACCATTTCCAAGTTGCAATGTTCAGGTGTATGCCTCCGGATCCCTGTTGGGGGCTGGGCCCATTTTTGGTTTCGGCCGCACAGCCCGGATCATCGCGCAGGCCGGGCTTCTGGCAAGGCTGACGGCCACCAAGGGGCATCACCACGGCTGCCCCCTGGTCCGAAAGTTCGTCCGGAAAAAACAAAAAAAATCCGGTGGGATCTTGCGGTGGGATCTTGGAGGGACATGGGGGGTCTCCGAATTTTTCATGGAGCAAGTGGTTTTTTGACGTTTTGACCGTGGCTCAGAATGAGCAACTATAGCAACTGACAAAATCAGCTGTTGGCACGGCCCAACTTTCCCAAACTGGCGGGAGGAGGGGCAACCACAATTGGCTCGTGTCCCATCTTCTCCTTGGGTCATCTCTTTTTTTGTCTTCCGGAACTGGCGTCACCCAAATAACCGTTGGGTTCATGGGTGTCCTTTTTGGTTGGTTTGCTTAAAGAATAGAGGGCTCTGGTTTAGATCGGGTTTATTCCATTTACCAGGGCCATCTATTTTTCCACAAGGCCACCTATGGTTGGGTTTCGTTTCCTTCGGCTTCCCTGCAAAACAAGCAATTCAAATAGGTTGGCTCCCTCCAACAGAAGATAGGGTCCCCCCAAAGGTGTGGGAAGCTTAAGGGAAACCAAGCAGCGGTCCTTTGACCGTTGGAATGGAGAAGCTTTGCTAGTTGCTCAGATAATATGGATGCGTGCTTTGTGAGGGTACCCTTAGAATGGTTTCACTGGAAGCCAAGAGGAGAGCCACCATTTCTGTGGGGCTCCCATTTTAACACCCACATACATTCATTTGCGCGTGATTGCCTGCACTTGAGTGTTGCTCAACGGAGGCAGTTGAGCCACAACCAACCTGGGTAGATGAAGCTCAGTGGGGAACAGTCCCAAACATGCCATGGTAGTCAGGCTACCTCTACCTAGGGGCCACTTTCGGGCAGAAATGAGGGTACAGGCGTTCCGGAACGTTTTCACCAGGCATGTGCCCCACCTGCTTCGTGGAATGCTACGGCACGGATTACTTCGGTTATGCTCCAGATGATGAGGACGAAGCACGCCACAGATGCGTCACGGACAGCTCATGGCCCGTCTGCAACGGATGCAGTAGCCATGTCCAGCTGCCTTTGAGAGCCTACTTGGTTGCCTTGCGGAAACATACGTGGGACGAGCCGCTTAATGTTCGCCAACCCTCCAGAGCAATCAGGCTGTCCGCCTCGGGGAAATGATATCTTGGAGGAAATTCCTTTGACAAGTCCGCATCAGTCCGAAGTAAACAAATGGGTGACGAATAAAATCATGGGAATGATCAGAACCATTTGTTCTGTTCGAGGACAGCCCAGGTATGTCATGTTTGCCTGAAGGAGAACCCGTACATGCCCAAGAACGAGGTATCCACCGCCTCTCTGCGGCAAAGTTTGTACTCCCCCCCAATCATATTACTACTCTGAGGCTCATGACTCATCCAACACCGACCCCATGAACCCTCCAAAGACGAGCCAAGACTCCTCCAACCTTGAAAACCCACCTTGAGCGCCCAACAATTGGGAGACTCAGGGAGCCCTTGTTGGCAGTTTCTTCCGCACAACATCGGCTCAGCTCGTGCTTGCGGGCCAATCGGCAGACACACATACTTGTTCAAGCAGGTTTCTATATCAATGCTTTGAGAATCCCTGGGTAAGGCTTGGTGGATTTAGAAGTGAACTCTCTTCATCGGGCACATCTGCTTGTGTGTATGTGCGTGTGTGTGTGTGTGGGGTGTGTGGGGCGTGGCTTCTCACACATGATCGCATCCGTAAAATTTGTTGCCTTCCATTATTGTTCTGGATACAGCTGAGGCAGAATCTTTTAATCTTCAAGCAAAGGAAGCTTCATTGCGGCCTCTTCCGGACAACGCAATGCTACGATTGGGAGACCAACTAAACTAGCATTCGATTTCAATGAGTGCATGTTTGCACCTGTCGAGTTCATGACATGCTCATTGCTATTGGGCCTTCCATGGTCCATGCCTTGCGTGAAGGTATCAGAACTGGACTGGCTGTGACGCATCCCTTCAGTGGACATCTGGGCATTTTGTTTTTGGAGGGCGCCCCTTTTGTTGGATGGTTTCAAAGAGAAGTCAAAAGGACGACCAACCCATTTTGCAGTCCCTCCCCCCTCACCCCCTCACCCCCTCACCCCCTCACCCCCTCACCCCCTCACCCCCTCACCCCCTCACCCCCTCACCCCCCCTCACCCCCTCACCCCCTCACCCCCTCACCCCCTCACCCCCCCGCCATGCCTTCCGAGGCCAGCCCCGCCTCCCCGAGCAGCGGGCTGAGTCCGCGCTCCACGCGGGACGGCAGCCCCATGTCCAGCCCCACCGCCACGGCCCGGGGCGCTCTCGATCGATCGATGGATCGATGGATCGGTTTGCTTGGCAAGGGATTTTTCTTGCTGCTGCGATAGGCACAATGAAACTGAATCACTGTCCGAAAAAGTGTCTCTTTTCTTGCTGGTGCGAGAGATGCAGGGAATGAGATAGCTGGAGTGACCCCCACAACAGCCATCCTTTTCTCTGGTTTCCTTTGAGGGAATCCCCGGGTTCCATTTCTCTCGTTCCCTACTGAGCAGCCGCAATGTTTCGGCTGTGCTTCAAACCTCCGCCCTCAGAAACTCCTCCCAGACCCATGAAACGGAGACCCAGCAAAATGCGGCGAGGCGGGGGGTACGGGCACAGCTACCCATGGGCCCCGAACCGATGGACCTTGGCTTTGGGGCATTTTGCTTGGCTGGTGGCTACTGAGTTTTCCACTAAGCCACGTAAAGTTAAACTTTTGGCAGGGGAGCAGAAAGCAGCCGAGTTGATACGTATAAGTACGTGGGTGTGGCTCACAGTTGAAGAGCTGGGCCAAACCGCAGGTCTTTGGCTCCATTTGCCAGGCGTTTTGCTTTGACATACTCCTTGAGCACCGGCTACTTGTCCCACCCCCTAAGGCTTTGACTCGATTCGAAGCCTACAGACCATGGGAAGGATCTTTTTTTAGGGGGACCCCCAACATGGCGCAGCGGTTTTCCTTTTGGTTTCCCTGTATATCCACCAACGATTCAGAACTCGAGTTTAACTCCGAACCGAACCCGGGCGACCTTGGCCTGAACCCCTTGAGTTGCGAAAGGATGTAATTCTTCGTTTTGTCACGATTTCCTGATGGTCAAGGAAATCCGGTTGGGCACCTTGCTTTGCCTTGCTTTGTGCCCACACCGTTGTTGCCAGGATCGCAACACCAGGTGCTTTGGCCGGAATTGAGGGTGTTCGTTCACCCAGCTAGGCGATAGAACAGCGTCACTCAAAGAGTTTGACGCCAGTTGGGAACGTGTCGAAATTATACGTCCTTCAAAAGTAAGTCTCCTCAGCTGGATGCTTGTTTAGCAGCCACAGAGCAGGGTATCCCCCAATTTGACACATTGCCAGTTAATGCTTGGCGGGGGGCATGGACCTGTCCGCCTGCACTCAAGTGCAGGTCACAGGTGCCTGCGTTTGCCGCTAGATAACGCCCGAGCCGCTTCTGCGAAGCCGCCTCACCGTGAAGATAGAAAAGGCCCGAGCGAATGATCTTCGCGATCTCTTGGGTTGAAGGCCGGGCGGCCATGCACGCCTTCGAATTTGCGATGGCAATTGACCGTAGCTCAAATGCGGGTTGAGCAGAAGGTCCGTGATACATGGGGTGACCATTGGGGAAGCCGCAAACAAGATGACTTTCACCACATGGGAAAAGATACCCAGGGTCTTTTTTGGACCGAACGGAATATTGATCAACCCCCAAATAGCAGAGCGCATGTGGACAGTTTGCTTGTCCTCTAGTGTTACGCCTGCAGGTGCCGCCAGGAAGGTATGCTTGGTATCAGCAGTTGGGCCACCTCCAAATGGTTGGTTCCTTTCTGTTTGCCAACAGCCATGCAAAAGGGTTATCCATTTGGAGAGGCACTCTGCAAAGATGTGGTCAGCATGAAGCACTGTATCTCCCAATTAACACGGAACCGTTCGACGTTCGGGGGGTCCCCCCGAACAAAAATCGAACTGTTCCATGTTATTTGGTGGGAGGGCGTCTTATTTCAGGGCAAACTTGGGGTAGCGCAGCTTCCACCGGCCCGCCCCCTACGTTTTTTGGGGCGCGGTCCGACTGCAGGTGCCATCAGGATGCCTACGGGGTGAACTTTGTGGCACAGCTGGCGGGCGAGAAGCGCTGGCAAGGAACTGAGATTTGGATCTGCTTCGGTTTCGAATCTTGGCGCTTTTGTAGCCATGCCCTGTTTTACTTAAAGCAAAGCAACATGGAAAAGGAAGAACAAAGAACAACCAAATTGTTTTTAGTATGTAGTGGTGAGTGGTTGGGTTTTCATTTAGCCAAGTTAAGCTTCTGGCAGGGGATCTGAGGACAGCCAGCTGGAACGTGGATGGAGGAATTCCATTTCGCGTGGATGAAACCCCAAGAGCGACGTTTCATTTGGTGCAGGGTTTTCTCCAGCCACTGTTCCATGTTTTCCCTTTCTTGGGAAACCTGGTGCATTGAGGACCGGCACCAGCACACCCAGGTTTGAAGTAAACCATACCTCTCACCCATCCTGTAGGAGAAACGCCATATTGCCCGGGTCCCTTGTGGCAATTCTGATTCGATGGACCGACAGCCAGGTCTCAGGCTCCGTCAATAGGAGGGTCAGTGGAGATTGGAAGTCTCTAGAGGGTTGCATGGAGACCAAGCACCCTGAAATTTTCCAAAAGGCTGCGGCTACTCAATCTGGCTGTGTGCCAGTCGACTTTGTTTGAAACTAGTGGGAATCCACTAGCTATCCCTGTCAGAGAAAGGGAACTCTAATCAACCCGCGGGTCATTCATTTGCTCCCATGACCCCATTGGGCCCTTACTTTCGGGGCTTGCTGCAGCTCTGCAGTCACCCCCAAACACTTTTTCGCCAGCTCGAATCTCGGACTTTTTCAACCAGTCAGCTGAGATTTCGCCGTCAATTGCCGTGGCTCAAGCCCCCAGTTCGCTCGGCACCTCGTCCTGATTTTTTGGCCCACCTTCGACACCAGCTAAAAGCCCACAGCAGTCGTCACGTGAACTCGAGCCTGAGGAATGACCTTTTCGCCAGAATCAGCAGGGCTTCTTAAAAGATACATTTTGCCCATTTGAAACATGGCTTTTTCCACCAAAATAAAGGGAGACCACCATTTACAAGGCAATGTTCAGGTGTATGATGCATCCGGATCCCTGATCAGATCCCCGGTCGATTCGTGGCAACTCCGGGCTCAGGCTGCTCTTCGAGCCGGACAGCTCCTGGCTCCAGCCGCACCGCTTGCCCTACGAGGCGGGCGGGCGGGCGGGCGGGCGGAGGCTTTGGGGCGGGAGGCTTTGCTTTGGGGTTGGTGTAAAGAAGCCCGGGGTTCATGGGGAGAAGTCCATGTGAGTCCCCCCCACAACCTCCCTCCCCCCCCTCCCCTTGGCTGGATGGTTCCGTTGGGGGCGGCAGGCTGTCTGGGGGCCTCATGGCTTGCTGATGGTGGGCTTCGTTGGCAGGGGCGGGGTGGAGGGCTCGGTTTTGGGGGCAGCACCCCAAGCAGCTGCTTCTCAAACCAGCTCAAAGAGGGCGCTAAGTCACAAACATCTCCTTAAGGCCAATTGGACGTGGAGGGCATAGGTGTCCTTTTCGGTTGTGTTGCTCGAAAAAAATCGCATGGCGATTCCTGGTGTACCCGGTGAGTTCAATCATCTACCAGGGATGTCCATCCATTTCCCCAAGGACAGCTGTGGAGGGTGCTGAGTCACCGCCAACTTTTCCAGCGGATGGCCATGAGGACTCATCCACCTTCACAGACTTTGATCCTTTGAGCGCGCGCCAGCTGCCCGCCTGGCGCCCAGAGAGGATCCTGAACCTTTTCACAGAGAGTCTCAGAATTCTGGGGGTAACTTCCATGTCCATTCTGAACCCAGGGATCCGGATCTTTCCAGAAAACCTCCAAAAATTCTGGGGAAATTGCAATCGGTGTTTGAAAAGAAGGATGGCTGAAAAGAATGGGCAATCAACCCCTGGAAGAATACCACGTTTCCCGAGGAACCCGAGGTTTCCCACGGCCCGTTGTAGGTGAAAGGCCGGGCCCCGTTTTCACTTCCCGTTCCCGATCGCATGGGGCTCAAGCTTTTCCAGAGGGCCAACGTTTCAAGCAGCTACAGGAAGTGGATATGGGGTACACTCACCTGAACTCAGCTGGAAGGGTTACTTGCCGCATTCCGAGGTGTGAATGCTTCTGTTGTGCTTGCTTCGGAGGGACTTGCTCGGCGTTGGCGACACTTGGAAATTCAAATGTCACGACAGTCAGCCTGCTGGGGGCCCGTTTAGGAATGCCCCGTGCGCGCTTGCGCTTTTGGGCTGGTCAAGGGCTCGACTTCCGCCGTCTCACGGTGCTTGTTTCATCCCCCCTGGAGCTTCTTATCCCGCACATTCCTCGGTGCTTCGGCGGGCCGACGATCGATGCTCCGCCACCGAGTTTGGAAGCACGCTAGCCGCTAGCCCATGACGCTGGGCCGACGGAAGCCGGAAGAAAGATCTGCCCGAAATCCAGGACATACGCAGCGCGAAAGCGGAGGTCTCGCAGAGGTGTCAGTCTCGCAGAGGTGTCAGTCTCGCAGAGGTGTCAGTCTCGCAGAGGTCTCGCGGACTTGCAGAAGTCTTGCAGAGGTGTCTCGCACACCATGATAGTCCAGCGTTAGGCCCGTTGAAGCAAGAAAAAGCATCTGTCCGAAAGCGCGCAAATATGCTGCTCGAAAGCCTTTGCTCATGAACAAAAAGGCCGCTCTTGCTTGCGTTTTTTGGCTGCGTTACTGGCGTTCGCACTCCTCAGGTTGACGTCGCCGGGCAGAGGCCGTCTGCGGGTGTGCTGCTTTCCGTTCGGCTGAGTCGGCCCTGCCATTGTTTGCCGCACACCACGATGGTCGCACCGCTCTGGTTTCCAAGCTCACAAGGAAGGGCCGAGACTTTGTAGCCTCGAAGTGGTTTCAGGGTGGCCAATCAACTGCCAGGAGGGTCTCTGAAAGTCAAATGTAGGAAGCCCTTCCGTTCAACCTTTTGAGTGTACATCAATCTTTTGGGCCCTCCCCCCCCTCCCCCCTCCCTCACCAGCACTTCTCCCTCCCGTTTGAGCCTTGTTAGCTTGCCCGCGAACGAGCGGCCGAGTGACGAGAGTGGGTGCGAGCGCAGGCGCTGCGGGCTGCAGGCGGTACTTGGGCCTGGGGTGCCTCGAAGCAGTCAGGAGTTGCACCTTTTGGTTTTGTTGGGTCTTCGATTTAAGGCCGCATCTTCTTTGTTTTTTTCCCGTTTTTGGTCTTTTTTTGAAGAAAGAGAGGAACAACAACGGGAAAATACACAACAACAAACAAACACACACAAGCAAGCACAAGCCACACAATGGAGCGGGCCTTTTGGCTTCGGGAACTTGGATCTCAACCATTTGGAGTCCTCAGTGACAGCCACTTGCGACAGAAGCCGGGCTGCAAGTCGCAAGAAATGTGATGGGCAGCCGGGCCAAATTTCGGCTGTCCGGCGTTTTCCGGCGTGAGGTGTTCGTGAGGGCCAAGAGCTTTGACAGCCCCCTTGGTGACAGCCAACTCTTGGCGAGCCTTGCTTGTTCTTAGCCCCTTGCTAGCTCGCATCCTTACCTGACCTCCTGGATACCCCCTGGTTGCCTTGACATGATTGCTGAAATCACGGGGCACAGGATAGGAAGGTTCAACAAAAGATGCGCATGCACGCGCACACACAAAATACACATAAAGAATATATAAATATACATATATATATATATATATATCGTATATCCACTCTGCAGAGAGTACATTTGTCGAGCCTCACTTGCCGGTAGCACAATCTGATGTGTGAGAGTACTCCGATTTGTTCCGGACTCATCACAAGCAGTGGACAATTTCCATACTGGAACCATGTGCACGGGCAGACGGGGCTTTTGGTGTTGCGAGCACATCGCTTGCTGAGGATGTGCTGGCGGTGCCGCGGCACTGGTTCCATGCAGCCCCTCGGCTTTTGGAGGTGAGCTTCCGGCTTGAAGCAAGACGTAGCCTGTCTACGTTGCCATGGAACCCATCAGAGGGTCCCTGTTGAAGGCAAGTAGTCTTCCAGAACCCGAAACGTCAGGTTCCATGATGTTCCATGTCAGTGGATGGGAGGGTATTTGTTTTTTGAGACATCGTGAATGCTGAGCGTGATTTATGTGATCATTTTGAGCTGCTGCCGGTATGGGAAGGAGCAAGTGCATGGAGACATCATGAAGCTTTCTTTGTCCAAGTGAGCGGCGGTTGTTTTGCCGCAAGCTAATTTAGTGGGGAGAGGGATGAAAATGTGCACCGCGCCACACGCGCGGAAGCATGCGGAAGGCTTCGCGGAAGGGGTTTGTTCGCGGAAGGTTTGCGGAAGCTTTGTGGCTGATGCGAAATTAAGTGTTTCAGTGCGTGCATGGAAAAGCACGGAGAAACAGTTGCAGTAGAAGAGAAAAGGTGTTGCTGCTTACTCGAAGAGCAGTTGCCAACAGCAAGCCAAGAAGACCAAAACAGCCGGCGTATAGCATGGGAGCCCAATGGAGCCCAAGCCTACACAGGCTGCGGCGAATCACTACTACTTAGACAGACTTTCCTTTCTTCGCGGAAGCAAATCTTGTAAACCATGCGCCGCGGGAGGTTTGCGGAAGCAACCAATGAAACACATGTGACGCGGAAGTTCGCGGAAGGGACCTCTTTGCCCGCGGCAAGGATGCGGAAGGGTCCGCGGAAGCTGGAATAATCATGAACTCGCTCTGAGGGGGGGCAAGGGGAGTGACCGCAATGCTTAGGGAAAGGCTAAAGGAATTTAAAGGAGGCTAAGGGAGGCTAAAGCAAGCTAAAGAAAGCCAAATAAAGCTAAAGGAGGCTACAGGAGGCTAAAGGAAGGAAACAAGCTTGGGGAAGGTAAAGCAAGCTAAAGGAGGTTGAAGGAGGTTGAAGGAAGTTGAAGGAAGCTAAAGGAAGCTAAAGGAAGCTAAAGGAAGCTAAAGGAGGATAAAGGAGGTTAAATGGTTTGCAGTGACCCCCTTGCCCCCCCTCAGAACGAGTCCATGAAACAATGTCCAAGCAAGTTTGTAGGGAATAAAAACCAACGCTCAGGTGGAGGGGTCACTATTTGTGACACATGCCCGCCCTTTGTAGGATATGGGTGAGTCTTGAAAATGCGGAACCCCTGATGGGTGTTCATCTATGTCCAGCACCAGGCCGTGTCAGACAACAGGAGCTTGAAATCAGGGTACCTCTTGGAGTTGGGACGTCTCAAGCACCGACGACATATCTGGGGGAAACATGTACTTGTCACAAGTAACTCTTGGCTTCAGTGGCAGGAACACATGTTCATGTCATGCCGCTGCAGCTTGTGATGAGCACAGATCCTCATGCAAGAAGCCAATCGCTCATTGTCTAACGGTTGACCACTTGCACAGCCTGCATCCTGCTTGCGAGCTGCAGGTCGAATGTGTCTCAGACTGGCCGGCGGCCTAGTTGCGAGTAGAGTGACACTTGTACTCGAAAGCAGGGCAACTTTGGGACGAGGTTGGGACACCGCCTTTGAGTGGGGAGTTCAATTGGTTTCGAGGCGATTTCTCTGATTTGCATGGCCCTCCAGATTACTCCGAAGTTGGCATTGCACGGACCGCCAAGCAGTACGCTTTGCGTGGTCAGGAGTTGTCCGTCAACAGCAGTGAAGGTAGATACATGGCTTCGTGATCCGTCAAACTCCCTTCAAAGGGGTGGAAGGGCTCCAAGTCGTACGTTCCAACTCGTTTGGCCATGGGTTGCATAACCTGTGGCGATCCCATTTTGGGGTGGATGAACATCCATTGCCACCTATTTGGATGTTCACCAGGGGTTTCCTGGGTTTTGACCCACAGCCATTTGTCTATTTTGGTGCCATGGCCGTATAACCATTTTAGTAGAACCACCAGTGGTTTCGGTCGCTGCTCACCGGCCTTTCGACGGGCAGTCAGTGAGGTCCTTGTCCCTGAACCAGTGGTTCGATGCCGCAGGAGACGCAGAGCAGCGGGTGCCCCGCTCAAATGAAGCCATGGGCTCACGCCTTGTTGGGCACCCAGTTGGCCAGTGGCTTCCGCCCTTTTTTCTTTTTTTGGGCAAGGGTTCCCCTTCAAAGTCAACCAACCAAAAAAGGATGCCTTTTTCTTTTTTTCCCATGGCCACTGGGCGTCTGAGGGCATATCTCCAAAAAGATCTTCGGCCCAAAGGGTGGTGTCACCCTGCACGTTGCCCTGAAAGCAACATATAAGGAGTACACCCAAGTGTTTCTCCGCACGTCTTGTTTGCCTTAAAAGTTGGTGGGCCTTTTTATCCCCACCCAAATCCATTTCGGGTCCCGGAGTAGACTTCCTCGCCAAGGGTTTGACTTCACTGTTGCTGGCAAGTGTTTACCTCTTTTTTTTGGTTTCGTGGCTCTGTTCACTTTGAGTAGGGCGCTGCACAAAGCTTTCAGATGTTGCTGCCGTACCAAGTCAGGCAATCCCTACTTGGGGTGGATTGGTCCCTGGTTCTAGAGGGTCACCCTCCAGCCCTCCTGAGGCACCAATCCACCCCAACGTGGCCCCTTGGAAACAAAGACCAAGGCCTGCGGTTTGTTCTCGCTCTTTCATTTTGAGCCATGCCCATGAAAGTGGCGCCCCACGCAAAACCACCAAACCTTGGAGGCTCCCAGCCATCCCCTTAGCCTTCCAGCCTTTTTAGTGATCAGTTGTTTCCATTTCACCCACCAGTCAGTCAAACTTTTCGCAGGGGATCAGAACACGGGCAGCCCATACCCCCCATTGGGATTCGAAGCCTGGCATATGGAAGGAGCCCGCAAAACCCAGGCATCCGGTTCCTTAGTCCAGCTTCTCAGTGAACGGTTTCCACTTTTCACCCAAGCTGCAAGTCTTACCCTTGGGGATCAGAGAACGGGCAAAAACCCACCGCAGCCGCCGGACAAAGCCGAGGTGCACGAGGCGGTGGCCCGATGCCTGGCCTCACCGCTGCTGGAAGCCAGGCTGCCATTGGGCCGGATGGTTCGGGAGGTGGGGAGGTGGAGGTGGAGTTGGTGGGAGTTGCCGGTGTCTTCTTGTTTTTTCTTTTTTGTTTTTGTGTTTTTTCTTGTGTTTTTGTTTGTGCTCTTTGGGTTACATGTTTGGTGGATGGTTTAGTTGTTTTTTTTGGCTGGCGGGTGTTAGTTTTGTTTGCCGTTTTTTGTTTTTGTTTGGGTGGATTTGGTACTTGAGCAGCGCCCAAAGACATTTTCCACATTTTTAGAGGGGTCCTACTATTTGCGTTCATGGGGTTGTAGCAAGGTTTGCGTAGGTTTTGGGCGCAAAATGATTTAGCTGTTTGTCGGTTTCTGTGCGTCGGTGGTGTGAGGTTATGTTTGCATTGGGATTGTTTTTGAGTTGATTCAGCTGTTCTGGCTTTAGGATTGGGTTGGATTGATTGAATGGGAAGTTGACTTGGCAGGTTAGAGTCAGGGCGTGCTTTTGGATGGCCAGTTGCTAAGAGAGGTTGCCAGGATACACCAATCCAAGCACCACACATTCATTTGACTAGCTGAAAGCACTTGAGCCGATTCGCATTTTGCGAGCCTTCAGAGAGTTGTCGGTTGCACTTCGCACGCTGAGCTTCAATCTGTTGGGGGAAACACAGTTGTGGTGGGTGACGTTTTTGAAACGGTCAAGAAGAAGCGCGTTTTCCAGACGATGATTCTTGGCCGAAGACGTGCGTGACTGCTAAGGCCCCCGAATGGATCAAACGAAGCGCCAAGTTAAATCGCCCCCGCAGGGTGCAGAGGCTAGGCTTCCCAAACTTCACCCAAGGTCTTTGACATTCGGTAGAGGACCATCCTAGTTAGACTCCACGAAAGTTATGCATTCGCTGTTCTCACCCTAGCGTTTGCCAGCCAACTCATCATTCATGGGCACTCATGAAGGTCCGTTGCATGATTTGTCTTCAAAAGTGACAAAAGAGGTGTGCTGCCTTTTGAGCAAGCCCCGACACCAGATTGAGCTTCGAGAGAAACTTGCCAACTTACACTCCCTCAGACTAACCAGGAAGCTCCCAGAAGGCCTCTGGAAAAGGACCCAAGTCTTTGGGAGCTTCGGTAGGGGTCTATCAGTGACTCAGCCGCAATGAAAATGAAGAGGTGCTTCAAAGGCTTGCACCCCGCTGGTGTCTCCCATGGGTGACCCTTCGCCATGCCAAAAGGGGGTCCCCTTTGGACCCATTTTGTGCCGCAGACGCCGATATGTTGTTTTTTTCTTCTTCCTTTTTTCTTCCTTTTTTTTTTCTTTCTGAATGCGACCCACAAAAGAAGTGGTTTCCCGGTGCGTTTCCTTTGAAGACCACCCGGAAAAGGGTGCCGCCCTCGATGGCCGGCAGGCCTGAACCCTGGTGGCTGAACCCCGACGAGGAGCGGATGGAGTCGTGCCCCGACAGTTCGATCCTCCCGTTCCCCTCGGAAAAGGGCTTTTTGGTAGAGCAGGCTCTTGAATGTCGGCCATGTGGATGCACGAAATCCAGTTGTGATGGATGAACTTCTGGGAAGATTGGGGTAAACCAGCTACCAAATGCAGGATTTGGTCTCAGTATCATAGGGTGATTTCATCTCTCTTTTTAGTGTCTCAATAATGCAGTCACTTGCCATATTACCGGGAAACAGTCACAGTGATTCGCAATGGGACCCTCTTGGGATAGTGTCATTGAAAGGAAAGTCAAAAGGAACATCTGGCAGACCATATTGATCGCCGGATAAAACATGACAGAGGCCTGCTTCTCTCGAATCACTGTCAAATGGTCGGCCTTGGGGACAACGGCGGGGGCGATGTGTTGATGTCCAAATCCAGCAGAAGGCCCCTTTGTCGCTTACTCACTTGTCCCTTGATTACGGACGAATGGCTGTGTGTAGGCTAGCAATGAGCGGCTAACAACAGTTGATGGACGCTGTTTTACAAGCTGGTTGCTTGCGTACAAGACGGACATGAGTTGCAACATCAATATTTGTGAGCACAATTGTTTGCAGTGACGCGGTTCATTCGCAAGGCGTTTTCAGTTCCGGCTCGCCTCCAGGAATTGCAGGACACTGCAGGAAACTTGGAGTATCTGACATCTGCATTGGAGGCTCTGTGCGTCAATCTTTTTGCTGCCTCATGATGTTCTTTTGGTTCCATGTTGGAGGAAGACGGATTGACGTGGTGAGTTTCTCGAGGCATATGAAGCTTAAAAAGGCTGTGACCAGCCGAGTGGAAATCTGTTCATACTGCACAGGCAAGACTATGACAGAGCTAAAGACATCAGTCTCCAAGCCGGCAGCCAGAGTTTCTGCTTGCATGAAACTCGGTGGTTCCAGGCATCCCCTTTAGTTTTTGGTGGTTTTTCGGGGTTTAAGTGCGGGTTTTCATTTGACCCGAAAGTTGAACTTTTAGCAGGGGATCTGAGGACAGCCGCAGGTTTTGTCCAATTGGCTCCTGGCAGGTCGTGGCTGGCGAGGAGGCATGCGGCATGCAGAGTTGGAATGCCTGGCACTGTCTCACACTCACAGCGTGCGAGGTTCCCATCCCAGCACGACGACCCACTTAAGCATGGCTCAGACTCGAGTAGGAGAGGCTTGGAGTACGAAAAGGGCGAACTATCAGGAACAGGCCTTTGGTGGTTCAGGTAGGTGGTTCCTTCTTTGGAAGAACGGGGATTTCTCTCCCCCAAGACTTTGGGCCCCAAGCTGAAGAGAAAAGAGGACAGGACGCTTGGCGAAGTTGAGCCTGGCCAGATTCTTTCAATGGGAAGGTCATCCTTGATGTCTCAAGCTGGGAACAGTGTATTGATGGGGACCAGCTGGTTTTCTGAAGATGTTCTCGGGATCCGCGTTGCTCATCGATCAGTCTGGCCCCGACCTGTCAGGTGGACGCGTCCGCCGTGCAGGCGGCGTTGCTACGGGCGGCCACGCGCCCCGAGGCGGGGGCAAGCAGAATCGGTTGGGCTGGGGGATGGGGAATTTGGGACCTCTGGTGACAGATTGGGATGGGAAAAGCCCTGCAACGCCATTTGGCTGTGGGTCAAAACCAATGGGGTGCCATTTTGGGGTAGGTGCACCACCCATTTTTGAACCTATTTTAGTGGGAATTGGGATGTTCACCGGCGGGACGGGATTTTGGTACCCATGGCCATTGTGTGGCAAGTTCCCCATGCTCCATAGCTGTTGTACTTATTACAGGAAGCAGGCCTCGAGTATGATCCTAACAAGGGTTTCGAATCTTTTTCGGGATGGAGGAGACATTGTTCGGCAACCAAGGGAGCCGAACATGAATTGTGGCTTGCTATGCACACTATTCTTACGTACACTCACAATACCAACAAAAACAGGAAAAAAAGGATGTTCCCCTTTGTGAAGGGTTCAGACAATTGACGCTGGTGTTTCCCAACGGCATGCCCGTTGATTCCTTTGAAGTTTGAATGATTCAGATCAGGTGCAAAGCTCAGCTGCTCCAGCGACTCATATAGATTGACATGGGGCGCAGCCATTCTTTGAGGAACCTTGGAGTAGCACCCCACCCGTTCTTCGTGTCAACAGCCATCCAGCGTCTGGGCCCAGTCTCCGGCCGAAGGTTCCAAGACATCGATGCCCCCTGGGTGTCTTCTTGCGAGGGTACCTGTTTGCGGTTTTTTCAAGGGCAACCCTCTGGACTGGGAAAGGGGTCCCCCCCAAAAAGACGCACATAAAGAAGTTGTTCTTACGCCGTACTTCCTGCGCGGAGCCTTGGGGTTTTTGTTTTTCCCGCCGAGCACGAAACGGTCAGGTGGTCTCCAAGATCGTGGCCTTGGCAGGGGCCTAGCGGGTTTTTTTGTCGAAGATCGGGCCCAATGGGGGGAGAGCAAAAGGGGTGTTTGTTTTGGTTTTGCTGAATGCCACCATCGTTTGAGTCTTTGTTTGTCTTGTTGTTGCTTTTTTTCACCATGAGATGCGCTCCTCTTTTTTCCCGTGTTGTACTTGCGTTCTGTCATATAGTTGATGTCAACCTGACTCATGCAAGTGTGCTTTGAATCCTGGCGTGTGCCTCCCAAGACGTAGGGAGAAGTGTCCTGCTTTGGACGGAGGATCACTGTCTCGCAAACGGGCGACTGAAAGCCGAGGTGAAAGAGGAAGTCCTGTCGAGCGCGGCAGCTGGAAAAGCTCGACGTCTCGCGAGGAGTTTTGGCGGATCGCCTTGTGCCAGGCTCAAGGGATCAGATTTCGTAGGTTTCGGAGTTTCCCTTTTTGGGTGCTAGGGGAAATTAAGGTAAAGCGGGCCGACCTGTGGTAGAGTTCATTGGATGTGAAGGGATCAGATTATCCTCATGCAGATTAATTGTCCAGTTTCGAGAGGGGGTTGGTTGGAGCTGCCAAACCGCTTGAAGGCCTTGTGTGAAGAAGCACAACTTGAATGCTGGTGTGTGATACAATTCCAACTTCTATGTTTCCCTGAGGGGGTTTTAAACATCAACCTTTGGACCCAATGTAGACTGGGTTCCTTTTGGTGGGCATGCTTCATGCTTCTAAGATGAGGAGTCCCGCAACTGCCGTGGACCGATGCAAACTGACTAATGATTTATGGTTATAACCTCGGGGTGCAGCTTCGTAATTCGGCGTGCTTGCTCGCGCCCGCAAGAATTCCAGACCTTGGTGTTCGCTGCCGTTTCCTGCCGAACTCCATGCAAAGGCCAAGCTTGGGCTTGCCTTTCGGTGGGCATGTGACAAGGCCCGACATGCTTGGGTGATCAAACATAGCCTTTTTGCCTTGTCTGTGGCCGATCATGTTGTTTGAACTCAAAGGCGCATCCTCAGCCAGTAGCACAAACTCACGCAGAAGCTTCGCGGGACTTCAGGCATGTCCCAGCAGCTGCAGCCCAGCAAGAGCAACATTCAAGTGTTTACTCTCATTTTACGCACAACTGCTACTAGCAAGCGAGCAATTTGCCGGCGGAAGAGTGGCAATGTACCAGCCATGACCTCAGGATCTGCACCCCTTTGGCAGGGCTTGCTTCACTCAGATGCGCCAAAATCACTAGTGCTGGTTTTTGATGCGACCTCTGCCGCTGCTGCTGCATTGCTACTGCCGACGTGTCATGGCTTGTAGCGGTGTACGTCCATGTCCATGTCAGTCTGTGTTCTTGAGATTCTTTTCTTCGGACTCATGTGAATTCCCTAACAATATAAGCATACAGTACATGTGCATCCACATGTACCACTTCTTGAGGCAACAGAGACACTGACCGAATGGTCGCATCCTCAGCAACCAGCCACTCACTCAATCGCAGTCTAATGTCAAGAACATCTTAGACACCAACATTGTGTCTTGACAACTGAACATCAGCACCTGCCAACAAAGCAAGAAAGTGATCATGACCAACAACGATCAAGGAACGCAAGGCTCAAGCCCCAGTTGAAGCTCTGTGTTTCAAAGGTCTTCCGGCGTGTTCCCCAAGAGGGATCCGGAGTCCATCTTAAACTGGCACATCCCTCTCTCCATCAACAGTTGATCAACAGTTGAATCATCCCGCGTTGCCACTTTTGCCCCCAAACTGTTTTTGCTCACCCAGGTTGGCGGACCCAAATTCCCATTTTGTTTTTAGAGGAAGCCAGCTTGCCGACGAAGCTGCACCGTTCGCGTTTCACCCCAGGCCGGCCCTGGCAAACGGTCCGGCGGTGCGCTTCACGGCGGAGCCTTCGCGTCGGACCGAAGTTCGCCAGAAGACGGGGGCGTCGGTCCGCGGCCGGAGGGCTTAGAGCGGGGCGGCGTGCGTTGGAAGGCAACCGGGGGCGACCATTGGCTGAAGAAGGTGTTTAATTTTCTGCTGTTGGTATTAAAGGGAATCTGTCACTACCGGAGATATGTGTATAAAAGTTCTAGCGACTTGAGCTAAATGGAAGGGGGTGTTGTTTGGGGAGCCCTCCTTTGGTTTAAAGGGACAGCAACACACACACACACACCCTGGCATGCCCTTTCATACATTTCAGGAGGTCTCAGAAGGTACTCGTAGGTGTCGGGGAGGCCCAATTCGGGTCTGTGCCCAGACAAGCTCTGGAGTTGTGAAGCTCGTTGCTTGAAAGGACTCCAGACGGTTCCAGCAGGTTCCGGGGGCTGGATTCCCGAAAGCTGGAGCATGTGCTGGTGGTTCTCCGGAGGTTTGCAGTGCGATAGCGATGATCTAGTCACTGGAGAAGGCTTGAGGCGGTAAAGGGAATGCTCCAGCCGATAGTGTTCCGTGATTTCCGGCGGAGTTTCGGGGTTCCCAACAGCCTGGAGCTGTGTCTCTGGTTCTGAGCGGCCGGCTTCTGGCTATCCCTGAAGGGTTCCGTGGGTGTACCTTGCGTTTCTTTCCTTTGCTTGGGTACTGTAATCTGTAGGTGCTCTTTTGGGGTTCCGCCCTCGCTTAGACAGGGCCCTGTCCTTTTTTCTGCCGGGCTTTCAAGGAAAACCAAAGGGGTTTCGCTTCCAAATGGGTGCCTCCTGCAAATCATTTGATTAATCCGATTAATTTGCCGCTAGATTCAGCTGTGCGATTGGGTTTGAAGGTCTCACTGCATCAGGATAACCCTTAAAATGGGCTCCCAATCCCAAAGAGCGAACCAAACCCGAGGCGGCAGTCAGGCCTTGTGCGTGGCAGCCATTGCCGGTGCCAGGCGGGTTTGCCTCATCGGGGGCGAGAGAGTTTTTTTCTTTTTCGCGGCGCTGGGCCCGTTCTTGTTTGTTTACCCAAAAAGCACCACCAAAAACGGGTGCCCTCAGAAAAAAGGAGAGCTTTTGAAGGAGATTTGAGAAGGATGGTGTATCCCTCCTAACTGAGGATGCCTTTGGCCTGGTGATCAAATGGGAGGCAAAGAAAGGCCAAACAAAAGAGACGCAACTAAGAATGAGGCACGGCCAGCCAGAAGCTGCCCAATCACATCCTTAAGCTCACGCGAAACACGGCAGAGCGCTTGGTCTTGCCCGCCTGAAGATTCACATAGCATTCGGTATGGGCCACTGAAAGAGGGCGCCCCCACGACCTGAAGGCTTTCGTTTTGAATTCCTTTTCATACCGTGTTCTTCTAAAAACCATCCAGGGGCCCGGAACATTTTATACATGACTAGATTCAGAAGTAACCATGCATATGTATACTATGTATATATATATATATACACGTATGTATGTATGTACAGATATATATATATATATATATATATTAATATAGTATTACATGCCACATGAGCACACAGTTATATTTATATCTACATACAAAGCCGAGCTCTTAGGTCGATTCGGGGCCTGCTTGGTGTGGCATGAGCTAGGCGTGTGGCGCGGACTTTGCGGCGCCCACATGGCAGGTGGGAGAAACTTTGGCCAATCTCCTCATGGCCATGGTCATGTTTCCAATAGGACGTGTTCCGGCAACGGAGGTGGTATAGCCTGGACACCACGCTAGAAATTATTTATGCGAGGCTTGCCCGGTCCTGAACGAAGTAGGACGGTGACTGTTGCTTGCAGAACGAGAAGACAAAGAACTAAACAGAAACAGAAGGTAACCTGCCAAAGCAAGCAATTCCCTTGGGCCTCTTACGGTGGCCTGGGTTTCAACAAGCGCACGACAGCAAGGGGACATTGAGAACGCACCTCAGATGCCCGGAGATACTGGGGTCGTCCTAAATGTGTTTTTGTTTCTGAAGTGTCCTCACGGGAAGCAAAAAAGGGCTATCAACCATTTGTGTGGTCCCCGAGTTGGAAACCACTTTTTGCATTTGAAGTTGATTCTGTCTCATGTGGTAATGTTGTGGTTTGTCCGTGTCTGGGTTTCATACAAGCGTTTTATCTCCAAATGAGGAAGCCCCCCCTTCAAGGAAACCTGAATTGAGCGAGCCTGTTTGACACAAATTCCGTATTTGTTCCATTTCCAGGTTTGCTGTGTTGCTCCCATTGGAGCCTTGGTCAGAATTACCAATAGTCTATAGTCGACGGTCAGTTTGGGGGACTTTTCGGGGACTCTCTGACTAACCAAGGATACTAAATTCCCATGTGCATTAACAGGAACCGCACGCGAGTTGTGTGTTTATGTGTGTGTGTGTGTGTGTGCGCATGCGTGTGTGAGTGCGTGTGCAAATGCATGTGCTTGTGCATGTGCATGTGCATGTGTGTGCGTGTGCGTGTGCGTGTGCGTGTAGGTGCATATATATATATATATATATATATGTGCGTGTGTGTGTGTGTGGGTGCGTGCGTGCGTGCGTGCGTGCGTGCGTGCGTGCGTGCGTGCGTGCGTGCGTGGTGGGTGGGTGGGTGGGTGGTGTGGTGTGTGTGTGTGTGTGTGTGTGTGTGTGTGTGTGTGTGTGTGTGTGTGTGTGTGTGTGTGTGCGTGCGTGCGTGTGTGCGTGCGTGTGTGTGCGTGTGTGTGTGTGTGTGTGTGTGTGTGTGTGTGTGTGTGTGTGTGTGTGTGTGTGTGTGTGTGCGTGTTAGTTTGTTAGTTTGTTAGTTTGTTAGTTTGTTAGTTTGTTAGTTTGTTTGTTAGTTTGTTAGTTTGTTAGTTTGTCAGTTTGTCAGTTTGTCAGTTTGTCAGTTTGTGAGTTTGTTAGTTTGTCAGTTTGTGTGTTTGTGTGTGTGTGTGTTTGCTTGCTTGCTTGCTTGCTTGCTTGTTTGCTTGTTTGCTTAAGGTTGGTTTCACGGCAAGCCAAGCAGATCGCCATCTTCAGCGTCTCCCTATTTTGTCAAATCTCCAAATTTTATGTAGGGGTTTCTCTCGCACCTCCCCAAATGGGTGGTTTCCCTTTGTTTGGTTTAATTGAAAAAACACCCAACACGGGTACCTTGAAAACAGATACCCATTTGGTTTTGACGGCGCCTCGCGTTCGAGGCTGCGCCCGCTCTGTGCTCTGGAGCCGGCCGCTGCTCAAGCCACCGAGGCGACGGCATGAGGGAGCGGTCAAAGCCTGGGCGGTCAAAGTTTACAGCGCCCCCTGAAACCAGTGCCATTTGGAGGTGTTTGTCTGCTTCAACACTAGGTGCACCACCCATTTTTGAACCTATTTTAGTGGGGATTGGGTTTTGACCCATGGCCACATCGCCCCTGAAAGTGGGCCGCATTTTGAGGGCGCTTTTGAGGAGGTCACTTTGAAGCAGCCGGTAATTCAGGGAGAGTTCCAGCCAGTACTGAAAGTGCACATGTCCACCCTTTTGATGTGGTCTTGAGTAGACTTCTTCGACACGTTGATGGTGGCTCAAGGGACTTTTGGGATCCCCTAGTTTAGTGAATCAACACCTCGTCCAGCTTCCTCCCGCAAGTGCCTCCAAGCAGGAGGTTTGTAAGTTTGTAAGTCAGCCCTCGCCTTTGTGGAGCCATTTTTCCTTTGCACAGCTGCGTTTTGGCCGCCGGCCGTGTAAGTTGCCCTCCAGCGGCCCGCGCAGCCTGGAATGAATTCTGCGCGCGTTGCGCAACGCTTCGAGGGCCATGCCATGTTGCTGATTCCCGTTTCAACCGGCCCTGTAGGCAGGTAAGGACCACCACGGTATTCAAAGCGACATGGGTATCATTTTGTTTAAGGGTCTCCTTTTGGTTGGTTTTGAATGGAATCTTAAAGGAAACAAGGAAACCAGGGTGCCCCTATTTTGAGACAATGCCACATAGTACGTAACATTGTACAACATGTCTAGGCAGCCAAGTTGAGGCTTGCCAACATAGCGCACGCCCGCGCGGCCGTGCGCTAGCTCCAGAGTTCACAATCGAGACCAAGAGATGTCAGCAGTCCCTCATGGGGATGTCCTTATGAGATTCCCTCTTTTCTGACAGAGCTGAAACTCTCCCCTCGTGTAGGACTTCCTTGGGCATGCGGCCTGTAGTGAAATGGCCTTCCAGGTTCACTAAGGACCCAGAATCCAACATATGGCTGTGGCTCAAAGAAAGGTACCACAATGGCACCTTGGTAAATGGAACCAAAGACTAGAATCGAGTAACCCTAGCTCTTGAATTTTGAACCCCAGCCATATGACTGTTGGTTGGGGACTCCCGTTGAGAGGGTGGCTCCCTAGCCCAGGTGTTGGTAGACTTCCAAGCCTTTGTGGAGTGGCTGGTCAACCTGGAGCGCATGAGAGGCCAGTGAGTAAGGAGCTGAGGGCAAAAGCGGGAACGAACACAGGTGCTTCTGCGCAATGAATGAAGGAATAGAATGGAATGGAATGGAATGGAATGGAATGACTGAATGAATTTCAGTCCCCTTGATAAAGGTGCTCTGAATGGGTCCGGTCGCGAAATGAAGGGCATGGGCCGAGTGACAGAGAACCCCCCCCCCCATGGCTAAGCAACCGTGGAGAAAGGGAGGGCGAGCCGGGGAGTTGGAGAGGGCATGCCGAACTTCGTGCGTTGCTGGAGTGCCTTGCGCTAGTGAGGCATGTAATTCAGTTGCAAAGGCTTCCTGACTTTTTATGGTCTGCAGGTCGCTCAGTGCTGGTTCATGTTTGCTTCTCTGGAAGTTGCAGGTAGCACTTCGTTGCCCTTTGACTTGGTTCATTTGTGGATGTTGACAATGTGCAGTCTCGGAGTCCGCAAGTGTGCGAGTGCAAGAAGCCGGCAGTTAAAGAGAATGGCGTCTTTCTTTTTGATCAGGCAAAAGTGCGCCTCGCACCTATCGCAGCCTGGACCGCCGCGTAAAGAGCCTCACTCGCAGGCGGGCTCTGTGTGGAAGGTATATCGAACCCAAGAACCATCAAGCTATCAAAGGATGGACAGCTGTTTTCCCCAGCGCCGTTCTTCGCAGAAATTACTCCCAGAGTTGTTCGCCCAGAAGTGTTCCCAAGAGGGAAGTGCCAAGGAGGGTTCTCCCATCGCCCCCTTCAAAGAGGAGCAGCACAGACGAGCCGAAAGACAGCCATTCATGTCTTTACCGGCGTATGGCTTGCATGCAGGCTGAAAGTGCGGGGTATCCACCTCTGCTTCGTGGCTTCTGCCTCAGCTCGGGAGCTATAGCCTACGTTTCCATGGAGAATTCCGCTTCGCGTTTCGTTCGTCACGGGACTTCCTACTCTACTCGCGTGCGCGCGGAGGGCACCGGCCTGAGGGCATGACACAGTACCTGAGCTGATGGAGTAGCAAGCCCATTTGTTTAGTAAACAAATAATAATAAGTGACTACTTGCAACTTCCGTGCAAGTGGCTCTGCGGCTGGCTCAGCAGGTCCCCTCTTCGAAGTGTCTCTCTGCATTTTCTCTTTACACAAACTTTTTTGCGCAAATTCAAATTGTCTGCGCAAATGCCTGCGCAAATCCGCGGCGCAAGCTGAAGATGCACGTTATCCACACACACACACATTCCTCTGTGCAAGTTCCGTATGCAAGCTTTTCTACGCGCATGATTTCCATGCAAGACCTCCATGCAAGCTTGTCAATGCAAGTTCTCTATGCAAGATGCAAGCTCGAGATGTCCACCGGAAGATCTCTTGGTGATGCTTCCCAGAAACTCGTGTTTTTGACAGGATATTTTGCGTAGAGAACTTGGAACGATGCAACCAACTCTTGCACGGAAAACATTCTCGACAAACTCGCAAAAGAGAGAGAGGGAGAGAGAGAGAGAGAGAGAGAGCGTGCAACGAGAAACGGAAATAAAGAGCTTGAGTTGCTCCGAAACTTGTACAGATCAGCTTGCACGAAACTTCCTTAACAAGAAGCTTACGTGGATGTGTCGGATAGATAAATTTGTATGGACAGCTTGCGCAGAGAAGTCATTAACACCTTTCTGTCAGCGGCGGCTTGGGGCCAAAGACACATTAGGCGGGTTGAGGTGCAACAACTCTAGAGTTTTGCAAGTGTTTGTGGCGCGGAAGATGAGATCGGGTCCTCTCCGTTCTAAACCGACCAGTTGACCAACTTAAGTGTCTGTGTGACTGGTTGGCTCGGTCGATTTGGCGGGTGGAGGTGGAGGTCCTGGCACGACCACAGCTCGAGAGAAGCGGGCAGACCTGATGTCAAGCAGCTAGGCCTTCGGCGCGCATGCTTTACGGCCAAGACATGTGTCGAACTTCTCAGTGTCCAGCTGCTGGTCCTGCCCACGAGTTTTTGCGCCTGAAAGCAGTGAGGGCGGTCGCGTTCTTCGCTCGGAGTAGCGCTTGCTTAGTTGCCTGACTTGAGAATGGTCGCTTTGGTCGGATTCTGGCTGCGTAGGCAGACGGAGGAAAAAACAAAAAACGACCGCGTCTTTTGCAGGTCATGTCTGAATGGACTCCTTTCATTGAATGATTCGGAATCAGACGCCTCACTGCACCGCGTCTCCCACATCTTGCACCTGGAAGGCACTGAGTTGCCCCTCGCCGCATGCTCCAAAGTGCCATCAGGAGGTCTGCCGCTTCGTGAGATTTGCTCGCCCATTATACTTGATGCCACGTCTTGGCCCCACAACTGCGCTTGCAGCATTTGGCGCTTAAAGATACATAAAGTCCAAAAGCTTTTGGCTCATGCGAGCGTTCTGGTCAAATGTGCTGGGCTTCGCCTCAACTTCGGTGACAAGTTGGTCTGTTTTGGGCTTAGACGACCTGCCACGGGAGATCTAGAGGTGTTTCCAATGATCGCGGGGACAATTCCCCCGCGGTTTCTCACTTAAACTTCTAGTTTAGACTCTCATAGCATCTTCAACTTGTATAAGCAATAGGCTGCTAGACCTCAGCATGAGCGGCATCTTGTTGCTGCTGTTGTTGCTGTTGCTAGCTAGGAGCTCGCCCAGGCCAAAGATGCCGCCGACTGCTGCAGCGCGCCAGAGGCGGGACGGCGGGACGGGACTCGCTCGTGGCCACACCGAGTTTGAAGATGTTGAACGTGACTTGAACCAACACACCCAGAGTGCCTGAGCAATGACCACTGCGGCATGTTTAGGCTGGTTGCTTGCGATGAAATTGTAAACGTGATGCTTTGCCCGCGAAGGGGTGTGCATGCATTTCCCTGCGCAGTATCGCAGGAATCAATGGTCAGAGCAGAAAAGACATGAAAAATCCCAAAATCGCTCGGTTGCGTCAGGTTCTTTATTGCCCTTGACATGCCCAGGGTCAGATGTCGCTAGTTCAGAAATGTCAGTCAACACAGGGCAGCAATTTGGCCTTTGTGGATGTTGCATGCCGCGAAAGTCAGGTTGCCACTTCAGAGCTCCCTATTTGTTCCCCTTGGGCCAAGCATCAGCTTTTGGATGGCCAATTCGTGCCAATTTCGTGAATTAGCGCGGTGATTTTGTTGTGGGACACAGCATGTTGACACGAGGCTTGTTTTGACCTTAGCCTGAAGTCACGCCAAGCGGCCTTTGCCTCCAGGATGCGCACCTCTGGCTGGCGGAGGACGTGAAGGGACGTTTTAAGTGGAGATTCCGCCAAGGGCCTTTGGTCGTTCAAGCCAAGCTACTGTGGATGGACGAAATCCATTTCGCACCACCCAAGAAGCCCTGGAATGGTCTGATTCCCTGTAAATACCAACAAACACTGGTTTCAACCATGGTTTCTTAGGTGGTGCAGGATTTTGTCCATCCACAGTATGACCTATGCTTATTATTTCAGAACAAACATAGGGCAGACACATGCGGACATGCCTTTTGCATGAGTGCATGTTGTCTCAGACTTGTAGCTAACTCGCCGCTTTTCGCCAGTCGTCTGCCTTGATCTAATGCTGAATGTTTACGCCCATATACGAAGCCCTGGAATGAGCCCCTAGTTTTTTGACCGTTAGCAATGGCTGAAAACGGGAAATCAGCCCCCCAAAAGGGTCCCAAGACAGCATGGGTTCATATACGGGACCCATACAATCCTCCTTTGCCTTACATCTTGATGTCCTGGTACATGCCGCATGTTTCTTTGTGTCAGTTCTCCCTGGCGATGCCTGGTTCGCTGGACCTGCGAGACTGAAGCCAGGTGTTGCTTGCTGAGGGTCTGATCGGAACAATCAAACAAGATCAACAGGCATGGCTTGAAACTTTGAGGCCTGCTTGAGCACGAGCAATGGACCCTTTCCCCTCCGCACCATGCTTGGGAAACTGCGAGGGACCAACCTTTCCAAGGTCAACGCTTTGGTCCAGACAGCTCAGCCACCTGAGCATCTGAGCATTTCACCTTTGAGTTACGCAGCTCATTCGGTGCGGCTGGCTTATGGGCTCAGCCCGCCATAGCCCACCGGCGTCGACGCCCCGCGTTCTCCGCGCAAGGAGCAGATTCGAGCCTCGCTGAAAGGGAGCTGCTGGAAGAAATGCCACAAGCTGAGACCACTCCTAGGTCCTCCAGTGCCCTAAACCCGCCCTTTGACCTTCTCTGTTTTTTCTTTGGGTCCTTTGGGCAACTGAGACTGTGCGGCAAAGTGCGTGGGAAAAGCCACTAGGACCATGGGCCCCTTTCAAAGGAAAGCTAGAAGGCATGTCTTAGTCAACGGTGGTTTCCACATGCTTAAACCATCTTAAGCCGATGATGCTTGGCAGATATACATGGAGTATACCATTGCAAGTTAGGGAGGTTCAAAGTTGCATCAACCACTTGCAGGCTGGCATACGGGACATATACCCGAAGCTAGGGCGATTCACCCTTGCCTTTGTTGGAAAGTCAGTGGATTTTTTCCGGAATTGCCCCCCCCCCCCCCCGCCACACGCCCAATTTATACTACACCTTGTTAGTAACCAGGGTTGTGTGAATGACGCCCGTTGCTGTCGACCTGGCATGGCATCCTTACATGGGCAAGCAAGCGCTTTCGACGCGCGGCTCACATGGGCTCGCAGCGTGGGTCCCAAGCACTCGGCAAGATTTAGGCCCCCGAGCCTTGAGACGAACCACACATCAGGTGTTGAAGATGTGCAGTGACACCAAGAAACCCACCCGTGGCGAGCTCCTTCGCAAGAAGGCAGCATGTGGAACCAAAAAGAAAAAAAAGCCGCCTAAATTGGGCCGAACCAGTCCTTCTCTCTCACAGACCGCTCGCATCAGGTGGCGAGCTGAGGCGGGCGAGTGTGGCGCACCGTTCAAGAAAACCACGAGACCTCTCCGGATTTGCTTTTCCAACGTTCAACTTGGAATCTAGCCTCAACTTTTAACGGGACCATTTCCCGAACGTCAGGCTCCATGTGAAAATTTGAAAGGTGTTGGGAGGGTGTTGCTCCGTCGTTTGGTCGAAGCCTTTGGACTCAGAACTTTCTTGGAAGTGATTGAGGTTGGCCAACCTTGCTTGACAGGACCAAAGGCTTTGGGTTTGATGGAGCCGACCTCGCAGTGAGGTAAGGCAAGCTACACGTGCGCGGCATTTCTTTTCTTGAGGTGTACTTATTCCATTTTGTTTTAACTCCTTCAGCACTTGGTTCATGATTGTTGGGAGGCAATGAGGTGATATCATGAAATCGCAACATAACAGGTAGAGGGCAAGTGGAGTCCAGGACCGGATGACAAAAGGAAACGAGAAGGAGTCTAGTCCCAGGCAGCACCAGCTCCGATTTCGAGACGCTGACCATGCAGCCACTTTAGGGGTAGAAAGGCATGGCAGTATCAAATGATTCCATGTGTTTAAGAATATGTTGTATTTTCCCCTGTTGGTTTTAAAGGAATCTATCACTACTGGTAATATTTTTATTTCTCCCAGGGTGCTTAAGCAAATGGAAGGTGTTATTGCGAGGTTTGGCTCGAGCAGGTGGATGGCGTTGGACTTTGCTATGAAGGGCATGCCATGCAGTACCTTGCATCATGTTCGAGTAGAGCCAAGCGATCTCCTGTTCGTGGATTGGCTAATTAGCACGTATCCATTGCCGCAAAACTTGGTGGCCCGGCGCTTGGGCTGAAATTTCAAGCGGCTGTGTCAACCACTCCCCTGGTGCAATGAGAGACCCAGCAGAATATTTGTTGGCGGTCAGTCATTGAACAGAAAGCTTCAACTTGAGACTTACGAGGTTGGCAGACTGCAGCCAGTGGCTTGCACACGTAGAAAAAAACCTACACGTCCTCACACCATTTAAGTCTTGTGCCTTGCCGCCAGCCAAGCAGCTATCAAGGCTGACACTCACCCACACTCACTCATCTCAGTCGCACGCCTCATCCCATGTTCTTCCGAGGCTTCATGTCTCGATATAGGTTGCATGGAACGGATTTGTGTTGGCTTTCAGGCAAGCTATCCAGGCTGAGACGCGTCTTAGCACTCGCGCACCTCAGCAGCCCATATTCTTACCCGGGTTTCACGCCTCAATGCAGGTTGCTTGCAGGAACTTTGTGTTGGCTTTGAGGAGTGTCCTTTGGACGTCAGAAAGCCTCAGCTGCAGCTTGAATTTGCCTACAGGCTGCGATGACAGTGCTGTGCACTGACTTTATCATTAGAAAAACTGGTGGGCCCCATCGACCTGACCATGAGTACTTTGCGAAGTACGCGCTGTGCGAGTGTCCGGCCAAGCTTTCAGCCTGCCGTCCCATCTCCCAGCTGCTGGCTCTGAGACCCACTTGGAATGAATATGTTCAGGCTTGCAGGAGGAGTGTCAGATGACGTTTAGTTAGCGCAAGGATCCTCATGCCCTTGCTTAGGGAAAGGGCACAGCTGTCTTACCCAACCAGCTCGGCGCGAGAACTTTTCGGCATCAGCTTCAGACTGCGAGTGGCAAGTCCCGGGCACTGCCGCTGTCCTTGGGACGCGCTCGCAGCTGAGTTGAACACGATACACAGCGTCAGAGTGTCCTTGAAACTTGCTCTCAGGGCTTCTTGCTCGAGGCGGCTGCTCCACAGATTTGACGCGTGAGAAAACGCCTCAAGTTGACCAGGCTTGAGCTTAGTGTGATGCGACCTGTCGAAACTTGGACTCAGCACCTCGTGGCAGCCAGTGTCAGTGTGCTTTGCAACGCAGAGGGCAGCTGGAAGATGTTCTCGCCAACCAGCGCTCGCCAAGGCTTTGCCTTTGGTTCCATGTCAGGACTTGTTTGCGACGATTCGCGCCTTCACACATCCCAGAGCACGTGGTGCCGAGCTAAATGCAGCCCTTGGGCCTTTTGGAAAGCTCCAGTCCCTCTGCGACCGTGTCTCCAGGGGCTGGAGAGGCCTTCAGCTCAAGCCATCACTTCTCCCGGTGGTTTGCTTTGCTGGGCAGAATGGCGTTGATCGCGTCCAGGGCCAGGTGGCCCTCTGAACGCTTGCGCTGCAGAAGGTGCATATACGTCATTTTGCACACAGATAAGTTTCAGGACATCAGATGGCCCAACATTTGTTGTGTCAGGATGTCAGATGTCCAGAGCACAGGTGCTTGGGCTGCGTGCCCAGAGTATTCTGGCAAATTTCAGACTTGTGATGTGTCACTGGTTATGTTGGCTTGAGGATTTTTGAGACAAGATGCCAGCTCAGCATTCACTGTGTTGGCATGCGCTGCAAGTCAACGGGGATTCCAAATCCCAAATTTGTGCTTCATGGCACAGACAGGGCCAAGCCAGTTGATTCATAGAAGATTAGCCTCATAGGATGGTGAAGCTCGGCTTGCGTTAGCCACAAGATGAAATTCCAGCCAACGTGCTTCGCAAGGAGGCTGTCAGTGTCAGGTCGCGTCGCACAACACCGGCAGCTTGTCTTGTGTGTGCAGTTGACTCAGCTGGATCCAATCGGGTCTCAGGCCAAGTCTTTCTTGAAGCGAACTCCCAAGTGTCAGTCCATGTTCGAGAGGCGCAAAATTAATACTCACCTTGATTCGGACGCACCTTGTCAAAGCCGTTCAAAAGTTCGGAGGGCATTTTGCAGCGGTGAACCATTTCAAATTGGCAGACAGGCCCCAGCCGCTTCCACTGTGTGTTTGCCCCGTTTTGGAGAATGAACCTTCTGCAGCAACATTGCAGCCTGGTTGTATTTCACCCACTTGGCCCTGACCGGAGACTTTAGACGTGCTCCCGTTGGCTGCTCAATCTATGGGCCCAAGTTGGCCCTTTGACTAAAGCGCCCAAACCCGCAGGCTGGAATTTGGAGCTAGTCCTAGGGCGCGCTTTGAGGGCAGCTCACCGATCCCATGGGAAGCTTGATCGTATCAAGCGCGGCATATAGCTTTGGTGTCCAGCTTGCGGACTCGGCGTCTTGCGCCGGCGTTCAGCACGCGGAAGCCACAAACTCGCGTGGCCTTCGGTGCTTCAGCTCCCGACTCCCGTAGCTTGGGCCAGCTCTCGCCCTTTGCCCTCGTCGAGCTCGCGAGCGCGTTGCCCGCTTGCCATTGCCATCCGCGCGTGTGAGCCGAGCGTGGGCCGTGGAGCTTCCGGACAGCAAGCTGGTCCTGGAAGCGCGGACCTTACATGCTTTGCAGAGGTACGTTCTGCATGCCTGGGAAGCCAAGAGCTCCAACATGTTCGCAGCATGCTCTTCCTCTGCTGTTTGCCGTTCCACCCGCACAAAACGCTCTTGTCTCAGACAAACGTGCCCAAATCAAGCGCATCCGAGCATAAATTAATTTGAGCAGCAAGAAACACCGTTGTAGTAGACGCTTGCGAAGTTGAGGAAGGCCGGCCCCCATTCCAACGCAGAGCGATCGGTGCACAAAAGGCAGGGCCAAAGTCGTTGGCTGCGTGAGAAAACCGTCCAGAAGCACGGGCCTTTGGAGTTCCTTCGGACCCGAAACTTGGGTCCAACTTTGCCCTCTGTGATGGTTGGACTCATTTGACTGACTGGTCAAAGTGGTCATGATCGGAGCTGGAGTTTGTCCGTCTGTCTAAATCAGGACCGCCTTCAAACAGCCAACTCCTCCACTGATGCGGCTTGTTCTGAGGTGGCACGTGTTTTTGCGATGATCCTTTGGTGACCAATTCCTACATCAGAAGGCAGTGAGCGAAATTCCTTTGGAGAGTGACAGTGCAGCTTGGATGCAAGAGTTTGTGCGTGCGTGTGTGAAAACACACCTGAGTTTGAATGTGTTCTCAACGGGTGCAGGAATATTTGTTCCTTGCCGGACTGCTGGTTGCTCATGGCGCCAACCAGCAGCGGTCCAGACAAAAGAATGGCTGAAGGTGACACTTCCGAACTAACTTCCTTGGGTTCTATCAAAGCCTTCTGACCATTTTGAGACTCACTTGAGCTGAAGCTCTGGACTTCAAACTTGCTGCCCGTCTTCGCCGTCTTCACGGCCGAAATTGCGATTCGGCCAGGAGCAGGCCCAGTCAGCTTCAGAAGTGGCAGTGCCATTCGGCTGCAGGAAATGCGGGTCAAGCAGGAGACCTGCAGCGGTCCGCGCGGGCAGGTTCAACAGATGGGCAACAAACAGCAATGTATGCTGTCTACATTTGCCGAGATCCGAATTTGCAAGATCATGTCCATGTGAGCCACTGTCAATACGTATTGTGTTCCCTTACGTAGATGATGGCGAGTATTGACCATTGCTCATGTCTTAAAGTCGACTGTGCATACGACCGTGTGGCCAGACTGCGAGCTTCCGCGAAGCTGACGCGACCCTCGTCATGTTCTGGCCGGACACATCGACATTTTTTGGGCCCCCGCCTGTTGCCTGTTGCGAGAGCTCCACGGGCCTCATGGCTTCTGAGCCATTCGGGACGTGCAGTTCATGGAGACATATGCCCAGCGATTCCTGTCATGCACTGTCTACTTCCGAGATCTTGTGGGATGTTGCGTCCATGTCTTGTCAACTTTACTGTGGGACCTCGAGCGAACATAATACAGCCCTAAGAATTTGGGGCCCACCTGCCGGACTGTTGGCTTCTGCCAATGGCACTCATGACTGGCTTGAAAATGCTCAGTCTCTCCAGCGCAATGGGTGTTGCAAGGCACTCTGCAAATTGATCCCCTCTTCACCAGAGGCTCCATGCCGAATGCCGAATTTGTGACCAACTCGCAGGGCAGTCTTTCTTGTTGGTTGCCAGGGACGTTCCCATGACTTTCTTCACTGATTTCCCCGCCCGGCGCGGGCGGAGATGCCGCAAGCGGGTGCCAAGGTCCTCGCAGCTTTCAGATGCTTTCCGTCCTCGAAGTCGGCACAATGAGTGGTGCTTGTGGTAGCCGTAGCGAATATTGGATGGGTGCAGATTCTGTCCCCCAGATGCCGCAGGGATATCATGTGCCATTGCCCTTAGGGCAGGCATTGACCTCGTTCTCTGGACAAAACAGGCTTGGATTCTTCAGTGGTTGAGGTTTGGCGATCCTTGTTTGACAGGTTTCAAGGTGCCAGATGTAACTCGCAACACTAGGCGAATGAGACTGACCTCACAAGGAGGCAAGGCACAGTTACTACACATGCATGGTGGCAATTCCTTTCCAGAGTCCCAGAGGCGCACTTACTTCAATTTACGCTTTCAGTGCCTGATTCAGATGCCACTCAGGCATACACATGCATGGTGCTCATTTACAGACTCCACTTGACTCATGCAGCAAATGGGACCGGTGAGGGTAGCTTCGTTCGGTTCCGCCTCGCCAGGGAGCCAGAGCTCCGCACTTGGCGCCTGCAGGGAGGGCTCGTAGGGCCTGGGTTTTGGTTTGGCTCCCCCTTGGTGTCCCTTGGTTTCGGTTTGGTTTGCCTTTGATGTTCTTTTAACTTGGTTTCTTTGGTTTTCAGTTGGGGTTGGGGCTTAAAGCTTGATGTTTTGGGGCTGTTTCAGCTTGCGCGTGCCTGTCTGCTTGATATCAGCCGGCATCCTTTGGAACTGAATGCACCCGAAGCAACATCGGGACTCAAGAGGATCCATCGGGACTCAAGAGGCGGTGACCATTTTGCCAGTTGACAAATCGATGCCGTGAATGTCTTTGCTTTGCAAGCATTTGCTTTGTGCAAGGAACGTTCAGAATTCTTTGGCCCACTGTATGGCATGTAGACTTGCTGGACAATGAATCCATAAAGTAGGATGGGGTGTGGGCTCTGCCCCAATCGCCGGGGCTCCGCAGAAAGATGGCCAGCTGCTAAAAAGCACAAGCCCTCCTAACCCCGAACCTTGATTCTCCTTACCAGACTAGCCAGGCTAAAAAGGGGTTCCCGTGTTCTACCCAGGTCACTGGGTGACTTGGGCAGTGGCTTGACGACTTTGCTCCTTGTGAGGTCAGATTCCGGGAACTGGCTGCCTGCCTCGAGGTGCAACGTTTTGAGCGCCGAAACGGACCCACCCCACCTCAAAGCAGGCGCCGCAAAACAGGATACGAAACGGTCTTAACGGGGGAGTATCGGCTTCGCAAGAGAAACACTCTGCAAATCTGAGGCTCAAAAGAGGCGCGGAGTGGTGCTGTGTTGCAACTATTGAACTGGTGTGTTCACACGCTTCCCGAGAGATATTCCTATCATAAGGATTCTCAGAACACTTTCACGGGAAAAAAGTTGCTCATGGTCATTTTGGGTGCAGGAATATTGATCAACCCCCATCTCATGTAGAACATTTGGAGCACGAAGGTTTTGGCACAATTCTTCCAGACGCACTGGCTGTTTGCTGCACCAGGTCTATGTGTGTGGTGAAAGTCATCCTTTTCGTGGTTTCCCTAATGGTCACCCCATGTCTTCCGGACCTTTTTAATCAACCCCCATCTCAGTACGGTGAGGATGATTCGCTGTAGCCTCTGAGTGCAGACTGCATGCCCTTTCCCATAAGCGCAACAGCGTGAGTTGGCTGCGTGAGTTGGCTGCGAGGTTTTGGGTATCTCTGTGTGATCCCTGCTGATCGAACATACTAGTGTTTCTTGCCCATTAACTGAGTGTAACTGGATATCGACCACGGACGATTGTACTTGGGCAACGCGTCATGTGCAAACTTGATGCGGGGAATCACAAGCAACTTGGCAGTTCAACTTGGCACATGTTGCTGGCGGACAGTAGTGGGCCCAACCCTTCAAGGAGGGGCTTTTCTTTTAAATGGAGGACAATCTCTGTGTTATCAGGCGACATAGAGAAGTCATCCATGCATGCCAGGTCTTGATCCTTGAATTTGGGAAAGTCCACACCGGTCATGCCGAGAGGAATGTTCGGGAACTAGTCGATTGTTGTCAGATGAACCCTGCTTGATAGTCTTTTGGACACATGCGGAGCCAGGCAGCCTGGCAACCTTTCTTCGAATCAAGCAAAGTTGAGCATGGCATCCAGCATCTAGCTAGCCTTGCCATGTCGCCGCTCTCGCATTCTCTTCCGGCATGGAACTCCCAAGAAGCCAAAAGTGTCAAACAATTGGGGGACCCAACAAATCACAACAAATGATTGATTCTCCTCGTGGTTTTCTTTTGGACCAACCTGCAAAGGCTACCCTCCAAAACGCCAGCCAGCCTCTCTTCCTCGTTCAGTTTTCGCGCGTCGGCTAGGCTTGCCGAGCTCGCCGTCGGGCACACATGCGAGAGACGGGAATGGATTCCAAAGGGTATGAAGTATGCAGTATGAAGCATCCTACCCATAGGTGTCCTTTGTAGGTTTGTTTGGCCAAAACAGGATGGCACTGGTGAAGATGGGTGCTATTCCGTTTACCAGGGCCATCTATTTTTCCAAAAGGCCACCTATGATCCTACTTTCATACTTCACCTGCAATGAAAGCCACATATCTATCAAACAAGGAAGTATGGGCTGTACTTGGCCCGTTCAGGACTGCTCAACATAAGAGCTTGCTATTTGTTCTCTATTCAGCCTGCTTTCGCCCTTATCTCCTCAAAGCCGGCCTCGGATGAGAGAGAAGAGCAATGGACCCAAGTTGAAACTTCCCCAATCCGCACACCTGAAGCGGTTTTCTGCCCCGTTTCCCCAGTGGACGCTTTTCAGTACCTTTCTTGGCGAGTTCAGGGGTCAAAAAAAGTCGTCACGGGGCGTCTTTTTGCAGCTCCGCCCTCCTTCCCCGCAAAAAAAAAACATTTCGCTTCACCCCCCCCCCAAGAGAGTGGCCATGGTGAGACAAATGGTGGCTGAGCCAAGGCTTGTCAAGTGTTGGCCGCCAGCTTCAGCCGTACAAATGATCCATTGCCCCATGACCGCATGACCCACATGACCCATTGCCACATGGGTATGGGTCAAAATTTTGACCACCACAAAAACCGCAGGTTTTAGTCCTTGGTTCCATTTACCAGGGTTCCATTTTGGGTACCCGTTTTGACCCACAGCCACATGACCGATTGCCCCTGGAAACCTCTCCTCCCACTCCATAGCGGCAAAGCATCGGGTGAACCGGGTGTACTGGAACCGGCGACGGCACTGCCTGAAAGGATAAGGGCCCACATCCATGAATTTCCCTTCTCACACATTTGTGTGCCGCTCTTTTTTTCAGGGAAGCCAAAAGGAAGACCGTGGCGCTATTTCGGGTTCTTTTCAACCATCATTATAAACGAAAAAAAAGAAGACGGCCATTTTTTCTGGGGTTTTGATGGTTTGTTGAAAGGAAGGATCCCTGGAAAGAATGGGGAAGGTACCCCTAGAAATTCCCCGGGTTTCCCTAGGAAGATCCTTGGTCCCGGGTTTTTTCCAACGGCCCGAGGAAGCGAAGACGCGGCCGGGCCCCGGCGAGGCCCGAGCCTGAAGCCGGATTCCAGATGAAATGGCCCTGGCCCAGAGATGGTTTGGGGGGGACCGGGTTTTCTTTTGCAGGTGTTGTTTTTTCTGCGCATGTGCGGGGGGCTTCTTTTTTTAAAACTTCTTCCCGTACGGAGCATAAAGAGCGTGCCGCTGAGACTTGTGCAATTTCCAGTTTCAGAACTCAGGCCAGACCTTGGGTTTGGCAGTGATGGAACAGCGAGAGGCCCTCTGAACGGGGCACCTGTTGAAGTGGCAGTGGGTCAACAATACCCTAGTGGTTGAATTTTGACCCACGCCCAAGTGACGCAAGGGGGGTCAGTTCCCGAGTGCTTCGCTCATTTTGCGGAAGGGCACAAAGGCGCGACGTGCTTCTCAGGTGCAAAGTTGCCTGCAGCCCATGGCTTCTGCGAGTTCACTGGAAGGCAGCCACACGCGCAGAGCGAGCGACATCCTGGCAGCTGGACCGTGTTGCATTTGCAACATGCTGGCTCAAGCCTCCCAAGAGACGCACTTGCCAGCGGGTTTGTGCCGGAGATTGCATCATGGCTATCATGAAAGCGATGAAGGCCATGAAGGCCATGAAGGCGATGAAGGCCATGAAGGCTATGAAAGCGATGAAGGCGTTTATCCTGATTCTGCGTAGGTCGTTGCATGTGGCGGCCTGTTGGTTTTGTGCTTCATGCATATCCACCGGCCACCTAAAGAATAGTGTATAGGTATATAGGGGCTGTAGCCTGGGTGCGAGGTTTGCTTGTTTGGCTTGAGTAGGGTCAGTCTTGGTTTGTACTATTGCTTCATTGATGATGTGGAGCATTCCGGGCAGAGTGGCGCAGAATCACTATAGTCCTGGATTGAAACAACATGTGAATGCAATGGTGCGCAGTGTGCAGGCGATGAAAGCGATGAAGTCGATGAAGGCCATGAAATCGATGAAAGCAATGAAGTCGATGAAAGCCATGAAGGCTGCCGACGATGAGGAGGCGCCGGTCATGAAGTCGATGAAGGCCATGAAGTCAATGAAGGCCATGAAGTCAATGAAGGCGATGAAGGCCATGAAGGCCATGAAGGCGATGAAAGCCATGAAGGCCATGAAGGCGATGAAGTGATACTCAATGGCAATGCTGGGCGTTTCACTGGCCCGTTTTAATGGCTCTAGTTAGCGTCCCAGGTGCGGGGAGGATTTTTCATTGGTCCATAGGGCCAGTGACATCAGTGCACAACGCGTGTATAGCCTTTGTGGAGAAAAACCTCCGTTTCTTGAGTGGTTGTGGCAGATTTCATGACGGGGCAGAGGGTTGCGCAGAAGATGAATAGGCCTCATAGATGACCTCCCAAAAATTGCGTTCTCTTTTTTTTCAGGGTCACTGAACAACTGAGATGAATACGCCAAGGTTCGCAAGTTTGCGGACTTTGCTGGGCTGTGGATATGACCAGAGGTCCACTTCGGACCGGTTTGCCAGAGGGCGCCACACTGCTTGGTGGCTCATAGCCAGCCATCCGTGTCCTTAGCTTTTTAGCCTTTTAGTGTTTAGTGGTAGCTTCCATTTAAACGACTAAAAGGTTTAACTTTTAGCGGGGGATCTGAGGGCCGCCCAGACTGCATTTGATGTCACAGCAACAGCTGGACCAGCTGCGATTGGGGACAAGCGCACATACAGATGTTTGCAGGCAATGTGCCTGGGTGGCTACAGCGAGCGCAAGGCACGCAGGGCAAGGATTCGAAGTTCGAGTTGGGCGTCTCAGAGTTGTGCTTTCTGATGGCATGCACTGGTTCAGCGCTCGTGTTTGGTTTTAGTGCGCCGTCAACCCAAACACTGGGAAAGCTCGTTTCAGGCCACAACGACTGTCAAGGTGAACAAATGCAGCCAATCTGGGCAAGTGCATGCTTGCTTTTCCAATTCTCACTGTGTGAGCATCTTGTGCGTGTGTGTGTGTGTGTGTGTGTGTGTGTGTGTGTGTGTGTGTGTGTGTGTGTGTGTGTGTGTGTGTGTGTGTGTGTGTGTGCGTGTGCGTGTGTGTGCGTGTGCGTGTGCGTGTGCGTGTGCGTGTGCGTGTGCGTGTGCGTGTGCGTGTGCGTGTGCGTGTGCGTGTGCGTGTGCGTGTGCGTGTGCGTGTGCGTGTGCGTGTGCGTGTGCGTGTGCGTGTGTGTGCATGTATGTTTCTTTTTGCTTCGACTCTGGTGCTCATTTATCTCATACTACAGTTTTATTTTTATCTTTTATTAGGACCAGAGCTCACATGGCTGTGGCTCAAATAAATGTACCAACATGACACTTTGGTAAATGGAAAGAAAAAGGACTGGACAACTGCGTAACCCTGGCTCTTTAATTTTGAGCCACACCCACATGCGAGATGTTCTTCGTCTGAACGCCGGATGTGAGGAGGGCCTGCGGATGCCATGGATGCGCGACTGCAAGAGCCTGCGCCTCGGGTTTCTTTGAGGCTTTGGTGCGACTGGGGATACCTCCAACTGGCCGCTTCCATGTTGGTTTCGTTTCAATATGGACCAAAAAGGGGGAAGGGGATACCCAGTTTTCACACATCCCCATTTCTTGTCGCCTTTGACAATTCTGACGATGGATGTTGGTCGGTCTTGTTAAGAATCGGGGGAGGCATGCTTTTGCCCATAGTCTTTTACATGAAGTTAGCACTGCCGCCAAGTTCACTTACAATTCGCTCAGAGACAATGCATCTTGAATGATTGCGCATTTGTGTGCGTGTGCTTGCCCTTTGCCTCGATGTTCGCCCGCCCGAAGAACAAGAAGACCCATTTGCACTGCAAAACGGGGCCGAATGAGCCACAAGCCTCCAGTGACAGTGCCCGGGCCAAGATGACAGACAACTGGAACCTGTGAATCACTTGGCAACGTTGGTATTGACGTTTTGAACCATGTTCATCGGACTCCTTGTCCTGCTGAATATACAAGTATGCTTAATAGGCACCCACACATCAGCCAGTCTTGCCGCGTTACTTCCAGTTGGTTAAGAATACTGTGTTTTTTCCTGTTGATTTGAAAGGGAATCTATCACTCCATAATTTTTATTTTCTTCTTTTCCAGGGGACGAACAAGAACATGGATTCAAGTCAGGCACCAAGACACATGTTTTGTCGCTTCCCGAAGGCTGGCAGCTTTCTTGATGCTGCACCCGCTCGACTTGGAGCATTTGCCGATTGAGGCGCGCGGGCGGGGCGGGGGGCAGCGGGGGGCAGCGGAGGGGGGGGATTGGCGGATGGGCTTGGTTTCTCGCGAGTGAGAAGCGAATGCATTGGATCTGGGTGAATTGTAGCGACCTCACACGACCGAATTCACCCCAAATGGTGGTTTATGTGGGGAATAGCCAAGCACCTTATTTCAGGTTGGTGAAATATTACAATTCACCCAGATTGGATTGCAAAAGGCAACTCGGTGACCAGAAGTTTCTTTGTTTTGAAGGGGTGGGAGCTTCCATGTTAGTCTGGGGGAGTAGGCACTTTGAGATAAAGACACCAAAGAGCCGTGGTGAGTGCTTCTTCGAGGCCAGGCCCTGGCTTTTGGCAGCAGCCTCAGCTGCTGGGAGTGGCTGAGCGGTGGCGACTCGCGCCAAGTGTTACGTGAGCGCCTGGCGACTTTGGCAGGTACTAGGCGTCAGAAGGGGTCTGAGTCGGTATCAGTGGTAGGTGGTTCTAGGTGTCAGAAGGGGATGAGCATCATGATTGTCCGCTTGCAATGGCAGTCCGTGCTTGTCAAGGAAAGAACGCGAGTCATTAGATACATCCTGAGAGCACAACTCCGACTTGTCTCTCTGTCACTAGAGAACAGCTGTTTGATGACCTCACCCGAAGGCAAGGAAACCAACGTTCCAATGATCTAATCAGCCAGTGCGATTCTGCGTAATGTGCAGTGCAAACGGGCAGGTATATGGGTAAATATGCAATCCGGATCTCATACACTTTAGAGTGGTTTGAGTTGATTTAGGATTCTTGCGGTTTGGTGTGGGGCTGGTCAAGACTGGCCCCGCAGAAACCCTGAACCACGAATCTTCAACCCTGCAACCCAAAGCTAGCTGATAGGGGGACACTGGGAACCCAGTCAACAGTCGGTGCATCGCTCCTTTGCACATGGCAGAGCCCTTGACGACTGCGTCTCGGCCTTTGACCCTTCGATCGCGGCTGCCTCGGATCGAGGAGCGTGCGCTGAAAGGCGACGGCGGTGAAGGCTGGCTGGAAGACTGGGCTCTGGCGCCCAGGTGGGAGCGATTGAACTCCATGTGAACCCCGGAGCATTCACTGGGCTAGATTTGCTGCTGCGAGAGGGGATGAGGGAATGAACCGTTTTGGGGTCCCCTTAAGGGAAACCACCAGTTGGATTTTTCATAGGGGTCACTCCATTTCTCTTTCCTGCTGAGCACCAGCAAGATGGAAATCTCCCTGAAAGGAAGTAACTTGGTATAGGAAAAACAAACACTTTTTCGGACTGTGATTGAGTTTCCTTGCGGGGTGATGTTTAAGGGGACTTATAAGGGATCCAGCAGTTGTAACTCAGCAGGGTTCCCCCCACTGACAGAAAGGAATCCTCACGAAAATGGCCCTTCTGACCAACAAATGGGGGAGGGGTCTTTATCAGTGGTTGAGGTGAGTCAGTGAAACGACCTCGCCGGGGAAGGGGTGAATGGGCCGCGCCCAGAAGCGCGTGTTGTTGATCGTGTTTTAGAGATGCATAGAGGTGAGTCTTGATGTGTGCAGTAAAGGAACCAACTGACCTGCCGTTAATCTCAATACGGGTCAAGCTTGTAGAACCTGCAGCGGAGTAGGCTTGTCGGGGCTCAGGGAGAGTGAGGTGTTCATACTCTACTGCTATTGGGTTGGATCTTTAGACTTTAACTTTTTGGATTCCCCTCATATTTCCTTTTTAACCAGCAAAAAGTTTAACTTTTTGCTGGGGGATCTACAGCACCCAAGCATAGTATGTGGAGATTGTCCTCCTTGTCGTGTTTGCCACTCGCTTCCCTTGCTACTGGGCTTGACCCAAGCCTGTCGGGCATGCAACACCCTCCGTGTCCTGGTTCCACGCCGGACTCGAGGAGCCCAGCCACATTGCTGACACAAAAAGGCCGTGCCAATGCAAGATGCAAATCACGCGCATTGAACACATAAAACAAATAAATCAGGAAGATCCAAAGGCTCAAATTGATTTGAAGCCTCTTAAAAGCCGCTTAAAAGGCTCAACAAGCTGGGCTTTAAACGTCGGCTGACAGCACTGGTCTAGAATAGGACGGGCAGTGCATTGGAAGTGCACTTGGTAAGTCCCCAAGTTTGGAGTTGGTCCTATTGGGACCTGCTCTTGTCTTTTTTGAAGGAAGCCCAGCGGGAAGCTACTGGGGCTCCCTTAGTTTGAGATGTGCCCGTAATTTGGTCTGGTAGCGGTTTCACGTGAGTCGGTTTGCTGACTTTGTCAGCCGATGTGAGCAGAGCATCGACCATAAGACGATGTTTGCATTAAGGGGAGGTACCCTCTTGTGAGTGAGGGCTTCAGCAATCCATCGAACTCGTTCGAACTTGCCTTTTGGTGTGTCTCAAATAGGGGAACCCCGGGTTGAAGCCAACCCCAAGGGTATCAGCCCGTCTCAGGCAGGGACACAGCTGTCATGGCCACCCTGTTCTCCAAACGTAGCGTGCGGCTTGGGTTCCGATGCAAGGCTGAGCTGGCAAGGACGATTCCGGAGGACGGCCACTCGGCTGCGTTGGACTTGCAGTGGGACGGCTGGGGCACCCGAACGATGTCTCACCCAAGGGATTGCAGCACACAACCTACGAATTCCCGCTTCGGGATCCTGATGGCCGAGTGCATTCATGGCTTGCGAGTTCCTGGGAGCACGTCTTCGTCAAAGGTAACTTTCCGGAGATGCCCACTGCAGTGTGCACTTACGGGCAAAATTACGTCGTTCTTATTGGTCATTACTGGTTTCGCTTTGTTCTATGCCATTGCAAGTTGCCTTTGGTTGACCATGAGGAGTTTCTGAATGTTTCTGATTCTGGTGTGCAGCCTTCGTGTCCCTTGGAGTCTTCACAACCTAGCCTTGTCAACAAGGCGACTTTGGTTGCCCTTTGGTGTCTCTTTTTTTGCCCCCAAAATTTAACTTCAAGACACTGCAGCAGGCACCTTGTCGGAGCCTTTCGTGCCGGGGGCCTGCGCGGCACATTTGGCGCGCTCTGCGCCGCTGCTGGCGGAGGAGCTTCTTTTTTTTTGCGAAATGGGCGTGGGCGGAATTTGAAGCAACCAACCCCTGATTGCAGTGAAAGGGAAGTCAAATGAGCCACAATCAAAGCCCGGGTAGATGAAGGTTAGTAAGGGATGATCCCAACCATAAATAGCTGCGACCGCCTTCTTAATCCTATACATGGTTCTGGGCAGACCTTTTTAGTACCAGGTTTTGATTGCGACTCAAATGGAACAGGCAGTTGGCCCTGTGATTTGTGGGGCGAAAATACCTGAGGCCCGAGGAAGCTTTTAGTGAGACTGGATGCGGGAAATCTCGAGGAATCCAATCCCTCCCCCAACTCACGGACTTGATACTTCTGGGAACACCACTTTGGTGGGAATTAAACATTTGCAAGACTTCCCCGGTAGTGCAAGGTTGCCGGCAGTGCCTCCATAAGCGCGTCTCTTTTCAAAGTTCTCTACCACAAATCCGGTTCTTGATGACGACGATGACGACTTTATTTTGTGGACTGCATACCTTTCTGGCACAGCCATTTTGGCTGGGCAACGTCAGGAAGTGCGACTGAAACCTTCGTAACTGACGGCTAAGAGGGGACGTTCCCAAGCAAGCAGGGCCAGAGCCGGGATGCTGTCAGCTTTTCTCAGCCATTGGTGAAGATGTGGAACCACCCACGTGGGTGTTCGGGTTTGCTTTCGCAAGAGGACCCCAATGCCATTGGGCAAAAAGTGATCAATCATCTTGACATGCACAAACCCGGGCATCTCAAGAAACCAGTGGCTTTCCAAGGGATTCTCGAAAGGCGGCAAACTCATGCCGCACATCCACATGAGCTTTTCATTTGGACACAAATTTTCGGCGGATTTCGATCACCCGGGGTTCTAGTGACACACCGATGGACCGATCGATCCCCGTGGTATTTCGGATGTCCAAAACGTTCCCACCTCAAAGATCGAACGGGGCCAGGAGACACGTTTCGCACTCAGATTTTTGCTGGGCGCAACCCGTGAACCCCGGGGACGGATCCGTATGCCCGGACATCGCGGAAAAGCCGGCCGAACGTCGGTGGGGAATCATAGCTTTTTGTGGGGGATTCCTTTGAAGTTCGACAAGTTTTGGAGGATTCCTTTGATCGCGAATCATGCAACGGGATTTCAGAGTGAAATTCAGTTCATGTCATGCACACCGCCTTCAAAATAGCGCTTTCTCAAGTTCTTCTCCGGAGGTTTGCTCTTGCTTGCTTTACAAAAAGACTACTTTCCTTTTTTTTCCGGTTTGCTCTTGCTTGCTTTTTTGTTTAAAAAGACATGTAACCACCACCTTTCAACGGGGGGACACCCTTTTTCCAGACGACTAAGATGGAAGTTTCCGAATGGATCTGGAAGACGTGGTTCCACAGGATCGGAGCTTCCGGCTGGCGATGTCTTTCGCTAAGCCCAGGAGCTGGAGGCCTTGGCCTGGACCCTGGAGCTTACGAAGCCCAGGTCGGCATCGCTCGGCGCAGGGCGCGGCGCAGGTTTCATGGCATTCGCAGCCATGGGTTTTTGGCGGTCTTACGAGTTTTTGGTGGTTTTTGGTGGTTTTTGGTGGTTTTTGGTGGTTTTTGGTGGTTTCCAGACGTTTTCTTCTTTTTTAAGTTTTGCAAAACACCCCAAGTCAAGATTGAACTCTTCTTCTTCTTCTTCTTTTCATTCTCGGCGACGTCCTCTTCTTCGTTTCGTTTGTTTAGTCACAATTTCGGTGTTTTGTTTGCATGGTCGTATTGTTTAGAAGTCCAGGCCCTACATGTTTGGCCATATGCGATGACTATCCCTGCTGCCAACATGTGCGGCCATCGTTCTACAAGGATTTATTTCATCCAGTGTTGTGTGAGATGTTCCGCATTTGAAGCGTGTGGGGTGCCCAATTGGCCTCCAAATGGCCAAAAATGGAATCTTGAATTCTGGCGAAGCGTCGCTTATTTGAGGGTTGATCAAAAGGTCCGAAATACATGCTTCACATGGGATGACCATTGGTTGGGAAACCACTCAAAACACATGATATTTCCCACATGTGAAAAGTTGCCCATGCTCAAGACTGGGGGCTCAGAATGGCATATTGATCACCCTCCAATTCCTTGATCCCCCAGAGTTCCTCCGGAATTCCGCTGCCCAGCGTCCCTTGCGTCGCCGGCGTGCGCGGCAGGCGCCAGCCCTCTGCGTTCCACGACTCCCTCCTGGCCTCTTTGAACAAACTCACGGAGGCGCGGCCTCGGTGCGTCAGATCGATGGCTTTGGATGGGCTTGGGGATGTGGAGCCCTGGCTTTTGGGGGCAAGAGGCAATACATGGGAGCCCCGGGAGGTTGCCTAAGCTCCAAACACCACCAAACCAAACCACCAAGGGGGTAAGGTGACAATTCAAGCTCGCGACGGATGTACCGGGGTTCGATGCCAACTTACCAGGAATTCGAGTGGTTGTTGTTTTGGCGAGCGGTGGCAGCTGTGAAGTTGGCGGAGCTGTAAGTGATTGCACTAGGCCATGGGTCCGTGGGATCATTCATTTCGACTCACCATTGACTTATGGAGTCCCTAAGTGGAGTGGTCCCAGGGGGCTTCCCTCAGGAACCCCAAGGAACCCCAAGGAACCCTAAGACTCTCAACCCACCACACCCCTTGTACCTGACAGATTCCACTTGTACAGGACTTGTTGACCGCTCCCTTGCAATAAAATTGGGGAGGCTGCCTCGCACTGGTCCCTTTCCAGGAAGAAAACGAGACGGAGCTCGATGAACGGGCGGCCGCTGTGGCCATCGCTTTTCAGGACGCAGATAGCCCCTCCCAGAAATTGCTCGCTGGTGCGATAGGCAGGGAATGAGTTGGAATGAACCATTTTGGGATTCCCTTAGAGGAAACCACAAGGGATGATTTCTCTTGGGGTCATTCCATGTCTCATTCCCTGCTGAGCACTAAACCACAAGGGATGATTTCTCTTGGGGTCATTCCATGTCTCATTCCCTGCTGAGCACTAAACCACAAGGTGAGCACCAAACCACAAGGGATGATTTCTCTTGGGGGCATTCCATGTCTCATTCCCTGCTGAACACCAGCAAGAATTGTGAGTGCTCTTCTGTAGCGGCAAGCTGTTGTGGGGTCATTTGACCTGCAGTCAATATTGAACAAACGCATTTTCTTCTCGGCTTCGAGGTTTGCTGGAGCTCGGAGAATGCATCGTTCTCGAACAATGAACAGGGGATATGCAGAGTCGGCGCAGAATGAGTCGTGTTGGCCATGGTCACAGTGGGGGCGGGCAGGCATGCTATTTTAATGCTGGCAAAGCTTGCATGCAAAGTGGCGAGCTCGTGTTTGTTCCCCCTTGTTTTCGATTGCCCTTTTGGTTTCCCTTTCAAACTGGTTCTCAAAGGCCCGCAACTCCAAGCAAAACACTGAGGTCTAAATGGGTTTCGACGCATCTTGGGATAGGATGAACCTTAGCAAGTTTCATGTTCAGTTTAGAGTTCTCCGAAGGAAATTACCTTTCTTTGCTCCATGCGCCGCGGTGAGCAAGATCTTGCTTAACGGTACCCTCTGTAATGCGGCTTTATCGGGCATCCATACGGAAACCACCCATTTTGAGGATTGCCAAGTTTTGAGACAAGCCCACATAGGGCATGGGAGAGGCGCCCTTGACAACGATGTCCTGGTCAAGGGACCACACTTTGCAGTGAGCCCTCACTGCAAAGGGACCAACCAAAAGTTGGTTTCCTCTTGGGCTCTGAACAAATTTCACTTAGCCTTACTTGCTGTTGTCCCCCCCATCTTCGTCTGTCAAGTTCCAAGCGGCTCTGCGGCAGAAGTAGAGATGCCTTGAACATCCTTGAGCATGAACCAACCAGGGCACCCTCCAACAACTACTCTTTCCCTTCTCAACCCCAAGGGATGGTCCGGGGAGCATTCGTCGCGTCGCGTCGCAGACGTCGCAGACGTCAGGAGATTCTGCGTGGGGCGATCTACGTGGGTCAGTTGCTGGGCTGGGAGCGTGGAGCCCAGTTCGAGCACTGAACTCTCGTCAAGGGACTCGTGCCAAGTTCCTAGTGTTCCAGGGGTACCTTCCATTTCCATTCTGAACCCAGGCATTTCCCGATCTTTCTAAATGTGTTTTGTTCACGTGTTGTTTCATCATGTGGCAAAACGGCCGAATGGCCGTTTGGCTCAAGTTTTTGGGAACTCCCGTCAAGTTCCCCTCGGACTCGCGTGCGAACGCCATATCCTGGCATCGCTCTTCGTCACCGCAAAAGGCTTTGTGGTGCCGCGGCGCTTTGGGGGTAGGAGGTGTTCGGTGGGCCGTCGAGGTGTTCTTGGGCCTGTCCCTCAAACTACTGTTTTGCAATCCCATTTCTAACCTCCCCAAACCTGATCTTCTTCAACTGTCACTCCCACAACCTGGTCATCAGCACCTTCTCCATTGTGCGTTGAGACTGGGTTCTTTTGGTACTTCGTGGATTACGTGTACCTCTTTGATTCCCTGGGCTACTTCGTGTTCGCCCAAAACCGCAGGTTATCAGCCGTACCAGCTAGAAGCTGGGGCTGGTGATCCGGTTGCGGGACGTGACCCGCTACCTGCTCCCATCGCCTACTTGTACGAGCAATGGCGTCCCCCGGAGCTTCTCATCGTGGGCCGGGCTTCGTGGACGACGAGGCCAACGCCCTTCGCGGCAACGCCGCGCCTGCTGCCCCCGGCTTAGACAGCCGGCTGTGGCCCATTCCCCCGATGCTGGGCGCAGAACCCAATCCCGGGGTGATCACGGACGATTGGATCCTTTCTCAGGTTGTGTTTGATGAGGATGCGGAGGCCCCTATCCCGGCGGCAGTGCTCCAGATCGAGGACGGACCCCCTCTAGAAGAGGCTGAGGTTCCTCCAAATCAGGTGCCCTCATCGATTTCGCCTACTGTTCCGTTCGTGGCGCTCCAGATCGAGGACCGGGCTGTCCATCATGCTGCTCATCCGGAGCCGGCTCAATCATGGTCCCTTACATGGGATCAGTTTGACCAACTCCTCGGCAGTGGATCGCAGGCTACACCGCCTGATTTCGGTCGGCTCGACTTTAACTCGGGTGCCCCCGTTTCGGTTGGGAATCTGGATTTTCAATCCCTTTTTGATGCTGATTGGAGGTCTCAGCCTTCCCGAATTGACAGATCTTTTGATGCCCTGCCTACGCATGAGCCTACTCAGGGTTTTCCTCATGATGGAGAAAATGACCCCATTGAAGATTTCTCCCCTTCTCATGTTGCAGGTTCGGCCCAACCCGAGGTGGGCAAACGGGCGATTGAGGATTGGCCGCAAATAGCTGGCCCTCCTCCCGTCTCAGGTTCATCCGACATTGACATCATTCACGATCACCCCAGTCCGGCGGATATGGACTTCATCCCTGATGCAGTATCATCTCACCTGTCAGGTACCCGCGACCGGAATGCGGACCGCTACAACGCTGGTCCGAATCCACCGCTTTCCTCAGGTACCCGAGGTCGGGATGCGAACCGCTACAACGCGGGCTCAAATCCGCCAAATCGGACATCAGGTACTAATCGATCGGATGTGGGCCGCGAAACAGCAGGCCCAAATCCTTCCTCCTCTTCGTCAAGAAACCATGCCGGTCTCTTCGCGGCATTCAATCGGCGTCAGACTCGAAAAGAGTCCGCCCCCGACGTCATCGACCTCGAGGAGCAGTCCAGCCACCGTACCAGCGATGGATCCGAGCAGGATACACCTGGCATTGGCTCCACTCCATTTGACCTCCTCGACATCCCCTTCCATCAGCCACCCAGGAGAGGACATGAAGATGATGAAACCATTCCTGGGATCCTTGATGTAATCGATGAGGCCGAGGTCACACCAGAGAGACGAACGACATCGCTCCCGCCGAGCCGCGTTGCCAAAGTACTTTCCCCTAAGCCACTCAATGGTGACGTTGCTCAACGGCTTGATCTCACTCAACCTGATCCAGATCAAGCTCAACTTCGCGGATCATCATCGTTTGATAACGTGTCGGGACAAACCGGCACTGACTCACGAGCCACAAAGAGGAGCTCTGAGTCACCCGAGAGACGTGAAGCTGCTCTGCGATTGCGATCTAATCCCCCAGCTCATCACGATCCTATTGACGTTCCTATCCACTCTGCGGGGTCTGGGCTCAGCTCCAATGCCCCGATGTCTGAGAAGGGGACTGATGACGGGATTAACTCTACGCCCAGGAACCGGAGACCTGGACTTAGCACTGTTGCTCCTGGACATGGAGGGCTTCCTTCAAATCAACCGGTCAACAACTCCCTCGTCCCCGCATTCTTTCAAATCGGAACTCCGGGCTGCACTCCCGACAGGGAAGAGAATAGCCGCGGAGATCATGACGCTGATAGTCGTCCTGCTCCGTCTGCTTCTACAAGTGGCGGCCATCCTGTTGCATCTGAGCTTCAACGACTGCTTCTCGCGATCCACAACGAGGTCAAGGGGTGCAAGGCCGAAATCCAGGGATGCAGAGCTGAGATTCGTTCATGTAGGGATGATAGCTTGCGTCGGTGAGATCAAGAAGATCAATAACCGTGTTGACGCCTTCGAGAAGAAGGTTGAATCATCTTTCTCTGCCGTTGCCGGAACTCTCTCAAAACACGAGGCTAAGTTCCGTGATTTCCACGAGTGGGTCGCCCGAAGCGAGAAGGAGATGAATGAGCGTTTTAAGATGTATGATGAAAGATCTAACTCGATCGTCATATCCGCTGCTGAACTTCGCGAGCAGGCCGAATCACTTGAGAACGTCAAGGTCCAGCTTCTTAGGTTTTCTGAGATCGGGGCCCTTGAGGCTGAGGTTCGGAAAATCAAAGACGAAGTTGAGGCGAACTCTCGCAGTGTCATCGACATTGAGGGAACCATCTCAAGAGAAAGAACCATCCGTGGGAACGTCGAGACGTATATCCAGCATCTCGTTCCTGCGACCGACCTGAAGCAGTTCAGTGATAGGGTATCCGGAGCCCTCAATGAGAACTCACAGAAACAGGAAGAATTCAAGCTTCAATTGTCCCGCATTGCTAGGTGCGTCAAGGACCTTCATGACAAAAGCTTAGGCCCCAATCCGAGGGACATGCAAGAGCAGTTTATGAAGCTTGTGCTGAGGGTCAATGAGATCAACATGCAGGTCGCTGAATTGAGGGAGCAACCTCTTGCTGCCTGCGGATCCTCAAGTGCTGGCGCTGGTTCGACCGCCGGAACGGGATCATGGGAAAAATCT